>CM065382.1:31895000-32390000 GCA_033060915.1 Euryodendron excelsum
ATTGAATCGAGATAAAAAAAAAAAAAAAAAAACCTCAAAGAAGATTCCCAACACTAATTGATCGGGTCAACTATTACCAAGCCTTCTTTTTATTGATTAAATTCATTAGTTTAAACTCTACTTTTATTGCATTAGCACGATTCTCAAAACCAAATCAAACAATCAATTTTTTTCTTTTCTTTTGGTTACTATTGAAGAGTTTTCCATATTTTTTCACCATCTTCCCAAGTGAGTTCACCACCTTAATATTTAAACCTTAATTCCTACGGCCATACTAGATAATTTCCTAAGGATCGACATCAAACTTCAACAAACTATTTACTGCATTACATCTGCCCTCTTGCGGAGTATTGCAGCATAGTTTTGGAGCGATCACACACTTAGCCCAACTTCAAACATAATTTTGTTATTATCAAAATTAAAGCATAAAGTTAACATATAGCTAAATTGCACTGGTTGAGTTATAGAATAAAAGTCTTGCTTTCAAATGGATGATTTTAACATTTTTTGAAAATAAAATTTCCTACCACCGATTATCATTTGTCAATCTACAGTTTTAGCTAGTAATCTGCCACATACATAAGAGAGAAGATGTATTTTAAAAAGTTCTTGGGTAAAGCCTCTCCTTTGAGTAGAGGATTTGTTTTTTTTAAAAAAAAAAACACCTCTCTTTAGACTTAGAATATTTTAAAATCTACAATTCTATTGGAGGCTTGGTAAGCAGCCTCCACATTTAACAATAGTTCTGTATATATTTGTTTGATGATACAAAACTCTTGAATGTTTTTGCTTGAAATAGGATCTTTATAAATTAAATAAAGGCGTCACTCGATATACTGGAGGCTTTATATATTTGAGCAGTGACAGAAAATGGCTTTATATGCAAAGAGGTGGAATTTTGTGCAAGTTACATAAATGGATGTGTTTTGACGAAACAATTGA
Organism: Euryodendron excelsum; assembly: GCA_033060915.1. Lineage (NCBI taxonomy): Eukaryota > Viridiplantae > Streptophyta > Magnoliopsida > Ericales > Pentaphylacaceae > Euryodendron > Euryodendron excelsum. The sequence goes on from CM065382.1 coordinate 31,895,943, forward strand.
CATGCACTGGGACTTGTGCCGTTGTGTACTGGTTTACTTAAAAGTGCAAGTCATTATATTATATATATGTGTGTGTGTGTGGCGCATTATACGAATTTGATTCCATTAGCCTATCAAAAATGCTGACTTGCCAAAATTCAAAATGATGAGGGAATTTCCCGTAAAGATGACTCTCTTTTTTTATTAAAAGCTTATATTCCACATTTTGTTTTCTCTTTTTCATGGGGCATATAATTAAGATTTAATCTCGGTTAGATTGGGTGATGACAATTGACGGCTAGGATGATGTTTGTCTTGTATGACTAGCCACATTTTTTGACCAAAAAGTTTAATAGGATAACATCTTAAATGTTTGTGAGGTCTCAAATTATAGTATAGGCTAACTTGACAAGTGGCAGGTGATTATGCATTATCAAATGCAATTAATTATAAACTATTGGACACATCCAAATCTAAGTGTTTAATTGCGTATTAAGGACTTTGTTCCTTCTTTGATAATTGGTAATTAATCATCTAAAAAATAAATTCCTTTGACAGCAATGTTTTAGTAAAACAAACATCTCCAATTTTCTAAATGATATGTATAGTCTTTATACAAAAAATACAGTATCTTTTGTTAATAACTCAAAACAACAGCCTGAAAAAAATGGAGTGGGAAAGTAAACTCTTATTTTTGTGGAAAAATAACACTTTTATTTTTTAGTACTATTTATAATTTTTGCCTTCTATCTATTTTATGAGTCTCTAACAGAAATTTTAAATCTAAATAGCAGTAATTAATATTATTATATATAAGAAGTATATCTAAGTCATTGTAAGAATTTTACTCGTGCAGTGTTGTGGTTAACACATTAAGTATCCTGTCTGACAATATACTCTCAAGAATGATACTGAAAGGAATTGATGAGGGTTTGCACAAGTGATGGCGCTTCTTGTTTAATATGATGTTCAAAGTCCACTAATGTTTTTCCATTATTAGTGTAGTGGACAGGCATAAATGGGAGTAAAAATAGTTTTTAATGCTCAAAACTTTTTAGCACGTAATAGGCTTTCTAGTTGTTTGAATAAGGTCGAGACAACGGCGCATTTAAAGTTTGGCTAGAATCTTCTGTTATGGTAGCATTGTCAAACTCACCCAAAACAAAAAAATAAAAAATAAAAAATGCATGCACCTCATCAATAAATGGTCATGCAGTAAACAATTAATATGTTTTTGAAGTCCTTTGGATGTATTATATTGGATAACACATTTACATTATGTTAAAATAGTTTGATGATATATATAATGCCAAAAATGAATCAAAACTTGCTAATAAATATACATATTTTTATAAATATATAATATTTATAGTGAAAAATCTAAAATATTAACCCATAACGCACGTTACATGTACATATCGTACCAACTATAAAAACATTGTGTTGACGGGCATATGAGCACAATACTATAAGAATTTATTTGGAATAATAGTACTTGGTAAAAGCAAATTTTGAAACTTCAATTCTCTTCTTTAATTTTCTAAAATAAGAATTCAGTAGTCATACTTATATACGTATTCACAAGCCCGTCATATCTAGAAACTATGCAGGCACTGGGAATTTATATATTGCTGAAGATTATACTAGCCTTGCATATGTGTTGTAGATTTTTTTTCATAAAAACATTTATAGGGTACAAAAAGAATTATATTTCAGATGTGAAATTAATTATGCATATTATCTTAATGTAGGATCAGTTACACTTATTTTTTTGTCACATTCAAAACCAATTTATTTCATACATATGGCATATTCTTTGTTGTTATAAAGAAGATATTATTCCTATTATTCTCTATCTGTTACTTCTACGATATTTCAACGGTATTTGGTATTTTTTTCATTGCTCAATAAGACAATGATGTTTATTTATTACCCATCAGTTGCTTTTATGGACTCACATATTTCTTGTTGCTAAAGGAGATCGGGATGTTCATCTATAAGCTCTACGATATTCGGATGGCATTCTCCATGGCAAATCGATATTCTACACATGTATAGGGGGGGAGTGCTATAGCCTATGTCCTTTATCTGTCGAGGGGATGTGCCTAAACTCGTAGGGAGCCACGTAAGAAGGTAACCCGTTCTCTTCAACTGGAAACCCCATAAAAGAGGTTCAACAGATAAAAAAAGATTCAGTGAGGATGTACTGGGTGACTCATTAAACAAGCCCTATTATATTAGGAGAGAAATACCTTAGATAGTCGTTTACTCATTCGTAAGGCAACTATCTTGTGGAATGTGAATATTAAGAAAGAGCCTTATCTTGAATGAACACAAAAAAACATATACTTTAACAAGGCCTTTGTCACATGTACTTTTGAAGAATTTACCTAAGTCATTGTGAGGTTGCGACTATAAGAATTGAATTGTTTTTTGGTAATTTTTATTAAAATTAAGATATGGTGCATGGGCATTAATACCACTCCGTGGGTGACATGTTGAACTCTGACTCAAAAGATTGAATTTAAAATATAATCTTACTATAATTCTTTAAAGGAAAATTGTTAATACTAAGTGAAGTTCAAGTCCCAAAGACATCAACATTGCACAGTACAAAAGTTGCCCGAATTTTCTATATATTCATATATTATCTTTAATTTATTATTTTGTGGGACTATTAGAATAATATTATTTTTAAAAGAAAATATCAAAAGTTTAATTCCATTATCTAAGTTTTTTATTATAAGTATTGAAGAGTCATATTTATATACATATTCACAAGCCCATTACACCTAGGATGCTACACTAATAAATTAGCCTATTGATTGGCCCTTTAAGGCTAGAGAGGCTTATATATAAGCTACCTATCGAACCAATTGATATATCTCATACATTCTGATAATCATATATAGTCAAACTTTCTATTACTACATATACTTTTACTACAATTGTTTCAGTGACTCTGGTTAGTACGATTCTTTTTCTATCGGCAAATGTGACTCGCAGGGTAAGTTGAGTAAGCGGGTTCTACTTTGAGTAACTAATATCTAATTGAATATTTGTGTAGGGAGACACAATTACTTTAATTATAAGTTATAATTCATTAATTTATGGTTAGTATGTTAATGTGTTTATTTCTAAATTGTATTTTATTTATTTAAATTAAAATTACAAACAAATTATCTAAGGCCTGTGTTCATTTTCAATTAGTTTAGTTATACGTTTTCCATATAGGGTCCTATCCTAAAATCTAGCAGATATGGGTCTACTGTTGAATACCACTGACTTGAGAATATACTAGCTACAATTTGTGTACCACATTATCTTGTTAATTTGGTATGACAAGCTAATGAAAAGGAGTCTCCTAAGTATCTTAAAATCCTAATCATAAAAAATTTGCATTAGTTGTTGAGTAATCTATAAAAAATATTAAAATATTAATATTACTAGCCCACTGACATGTCCTGAACTATGACAGAGGTAACAATAATCGAAGCTACTAGCATTAGGGCTGCCTAGCCATTAGGCGACGCCCGACCAATAAGCGGCACTTGATGCTAGCAGTGTTTAACAATAATTTAATTTTAGTAGATGAACTATTAAGAATATGAGGAATACCACGACACCTCCACATTTTGTCTAACCTTTTTATATGTAGTGTACTATGTATAATTTCTTAACAAAAAAATATTCTACTAGCAGCCTTGCAATTTTAAACACCTTCTAAAGTCATAACCTTCTATAAATTAAAATCTTTCTTAAAGTTCTAACTTAATAAAATATTAAAATTTTATATAGTAAATTATAAGTTTTACCCTTTTTCTATATGTTCTGATCTAATAGAATATCAAAATTTCATGCAGTGGATTATACGTTTTATTTATTTCTAACAAGTGAATTTTACTTATTCGATAGAATCATATAGACATAGGTATATATATATAGTAGTTAAAATTTCTTCAAAGCACAAGCACATGCATTCAAAATTACTTGTATTGAAGTTTAGTATAGAATTAATCATAGGTGATTTTCATGATATCAAAGAATGCCGAGCTTCATTTTAACAAATTGTTGAGTTGAAATGTACTAAGAAATAATTACTTCGCTCTTTTTATGTTGCATTGTAAGAAATAATTACTTCGCTCTTTTTATGTTGCATTGAGACTAAATAAAATTTAGCTTTATCTTTTATGTAGAAAATTTAGTCTCACATTATAATATATTTTATCTGTTTTAATTTAGAAATATATGGAAAAACTTTTGAAAATGTAATAAATATATCAGATGGTGAAAATTTTAGTTTCAAAATTTCGGCACCCCCAAAATAAAATTCTAGCTTCGCTCCTACTTAATTTCATTGGTCTATTAACAAAATATTGTGTTATAGTGGTTGTACTGAATAATTTCTCATATTGACTTTTGTAGAGAAGAAATGACTCAATAGTTTATACTATTGATGTGGTAGTCAAGTTGTCTTAAGCAGCTGAGATAAGTAACTACTCTTTTTCAATGATCACTTGTTTGATCCCGTGTACAGTTGCAGTTACGTGAACTAGATGTTGAGAAATGACTTAATGTTCGCTCGCATTTTAGTAAGACTGCAATGATGGGCTTGTCTTCCTTAGGGTTAGTATCTACAACTCAAACTAAACATTTCGCAACAAGTGAGAATCCGTATGATCACGCCTAAAAGGTTATTTATGTTGTTTGCCCCTTTCTACCTTTTGCTAAGCAAATTAAAAAAAAAAAACAGGACTCAATAGTTTATACAATTTTGATGGACAAAAATGAGATAGTGACCATAACATTTTGTGACTTCCAGTTAAAAAATCAAATTTTTGCATTTTTTTTTTTTGCCTTTTTATTTTATTTTATTTTGTTTAACTTAGCTTATAAAAGTAGAAAAATTAAAATAATTTTGACTTTTTTTTTTCCTTATAAGATAAAAAACAAAATACAAAAAGCTAAATTTAAGCTGTATGAAACGAAAATTTAACTCATACGCACAAACTGAAAGTACATTGAATCTCTTATAGAGTTGCTCTCTTTCGATTCCATTGATTTCAATTGAGACAAATTGAAGCGTTGAGGTTTTCTTTGGTCACCAACGTAGGAGATCTACAAAATTATTGATTATATATCTGTATATATATGTGTACATATATTTTTTTGAAATAATTACACTTTACTTTCTTGTGATTTGAGTAAAAATTAAATAATCTTTTTGTGGTTTAAAAGTAAACATATGAATTCTTCTATGATTTAGACTTATTTGCAAAATAAATAGAAACCGTTAAATTTAACGAAAATTCTGTTATGAAAGTATTTTCATATTTTTATCCTTCAAATTAGAACACAAAAAAAAATTTTGTCTTTTTATGTCAAAATAAATTATTGTTTTTTGAGAGGCTTTGTATGTTATTTCACCAAATTATTTTTTAATACTTTATTTTGAAGAGATGAAATAATAAAAATACTCATATGACAAAATTTTTGTTAAATTTAACGGATTTTATCTATTTTACAGATAAATTCGAAACGAGAGGTGGGAGAAGGGGTCATGTATTCACTTTTAAATAATAATGAGTCATCTGATTTTCGCTTAAATCACAAGGGGATAAAGTATAATTACTTTATTTTTTTTTATACAATAAATGAATATGCAGATAGACTACTCCAAATATTTATGAAGCACCGCCCTTAAGTTCACACAGCCATTTATAGAATACTCTAACGCACTTACGTTGAGGCTAAAATTTAAATCTCACCGCATGATCTAGTCACCAAAGAGTGAAATTAGTCTTATCAAACGACTATAAAGTCACAAACCCAATCAAATCGCTGAGTAGATAATATAAGTTCTTACCCATTAAACTTGTTAGTCGGTCGTACTGATTATTTTCTTTGGGTAGCTAAAACTCCTGATTATCGGATCACATTGATTATTATATTTCCCTAAAGAGTTATGGCTACGTTAATGTGATTTTTTGTTGGGATAAGTTAGATACTCACTGTAGCGTGTAGACCTGTGGCTCCACGTAGGATGCAAAAGGGAAAACGAGGCAAAGAAAAATATATATAGGAGAACCTCTACGGCTAGGAAGGATGGTAGTGGACTAAAAAAAAAAAAAATAGAGATCTTGTTAAAGTTGAGAGTATGAAAAATTTTAAATGAAAATGAAAGTAGAGATGAAGGTAAAAATAAAATTCATATGGATATAAAGGCAAGAATGGATCAAGATTTTTCACCGCCTCTCTTCACCCCCACCTTGCTTTTTCCGCTTTAAATTTTTTAAAATTTTATATAAGCTAATTTTTTCTTTGTTTAACTCTTTGAACGTCTACTTGCTTAGAATTTTCTCAATATTCATATAATGATGTGAAATAAATGTATAATTTTTAAAAATTAACAGTGTGTAAGTGTAAACAAATTAAATGGTGAAATGATGTGGAATAGATGTATAATTTAATTTTTAGAAATTATTTGGTAAAAGATATAATTTATTAATCTTTTAGATAAAAGATTAAAATGGCTATGATGAAATTTTTTAGGTTCATTAATGTCAAACATAAGTTAGATAAAAAAAATGTCAAAAATAAGATTTAAGAAATTAATTGGCTTAAAAGCTTTGGAAATTGAACACCAAATTATGAAAATAAGATTTTTATGACAATTTATGTATCACAAGTATGAAATGCAGAAATAAAATTCTTCAACATGAGTAGAGCTGATTTTGATTTTTTACCTTAAATATGGATTGATTTGCATTTGGGCTTTAAATGAGCTTGGCGTGTGCGGGCCGGGGGCAGATGTGGAGGTAGCGGTGGACAGAGGTTTGTACTAACGGAATGGAAATGGACCTCCAACAAAATTTTCATACAGGTATGAAGACGAAGATGAAAATGAATTTTGTAGGTGAATGCGGGGATAGAGCTGCTAATTCCCGCCCGCCCTAGTCCATTGCTAACCCTAGGTATGGGCAAGCGAGGCAGTCGGTCAGGTGATGACGATTAGGTAGCGCCTGACTAACCACCGCGTTTGCCTATAATATTTTTCAATATATAATTAAGAAAAGCATGAAAAGAAGCAATCAATAATCAAACAAAAAATTAATAGGAATATTAATAATAAATATTTGTTAAACAGAAAAGAAATATTCGGGAAACCTTTTGAAACCTATGTGAATGTATCAACTGATGCTTTAATAAAACATAATAAATGCTTAATTAGAGCTTAAAAAGCACAATTGAAGTACATGTTTAAACATTTTTAGAAGGAATATTTTATATTATCTAGAATCTTTCTAAACACATCCACAAAAATTTTATTAAGTTTTTGAGTATTTTCTGTAGAGTTTCTTACTAGTTTTCACACAATTTTTTTGGACTATCCTTTTGAAGTTTTCCTAAACAACCGAAACATTTCTTATAAGTATTTGGAATTTTCTATAAAATGTTTACAAAACTTTTATACCTATGTCAAAATGCGTTTCCATTTGGTCAAATAAAGTTTTTTGGTAATTCGAATTTTTCCATCTATAGGTACAGGCATATTTCAAATTTTAAAGTTTTGAAATACTGCTCTATCAAGTTGCAACGTGCATTTGTTTCTATATGTTTTTGTTTGCTATAGAACGGAAAAAAGCTCTCTTTCCCACGAAAATCTCTTTTTCGAGAAAATATTCAATGAATATTATGTCACATTTTTTATAGGGTATCACAAACTAATAAAATCTTGATAAATGTGAGAGTTTTTATCCAATCATCTAAAATTAAAAAATAATTTTCTCTAACTACCCAGTAACTAATGATGTGAAATAGTTATAAGGATTTTAACCGTAGCATTGAATATTTTCACCTCTTTTTGGGCTATAGTTATCAAGCTTATTTTGTACCATTCAATATGACTTATACTAGACAAAAAAAGGAAGAAGAGGACGGCCAATTTCATTCCGTGTAATTTTTTTTTTAACTTGTACCAGTCTAGTCCAAACATGTGTATTTTTTTTTTCTTTTTTACAATAATACAGGTATAACCACACAAAAAGATCCAACATGTGTATTTCACATTATGTTTTTATAATAAATTTTGGACGTGTGCTGCATAATTAATGCCTTTTTTAATATAAACATATTTAACACAATCATATTATCGTAAAAAATAATTTGATGTCGAGCAATACTTAATATATGTAAAATAATATTATGTACATCAAAATTTATATGTAAATATGTCTTATAAATATATTATTTTTATATCAATAAATAGAAAACAGTACACCGAAATGGATCCTATAAAAAATGAGTACCAATAATGAATTAAAAAAAATTATATAAATAATTTTTTTTTGGGTAGGTAAACAGTAAACACAATTGCGCAATGGTGCACCAGCTTGGGCTTAAACAGGCTCCGCTCCATTTTCGTAATTTGACCCGTAAAGTTTGCAGCAGCCGTCCCAGGCAAAGTCATAACTTGCTGTCCAATAAGCTCGTCGAGATGGCGAGTATGGTGGATTTACATACACGACCGCGTTAGTATCAATGCTTAAATCTTTTGCGTAAGCAAAAGTGGGACTTTGCTAAGGTGGGCTCCACAGTCGCGCACAAACTCTTGTCTTTCTGTGTGCTTTTTGCATGGAAGTAGCCATCCCTTCCGGATTCGCCTCCGCCCAACCCATGACTCACCCCCACTCTGTAATCTCCCTCTCTCTCTCACAAAGTTCCTCTCTTTCTCTCTCTACCAAATCTCATGATTCTGTCATATGGGTCTTCTCTGAAATCCACGGCTGCCGTACAGCACCGATTGACTTGAGCTCTGACTGGTAGACAAAGAGCCACTGCATTATTTTAGCTATTATTCATTGCTTTTTGTCTGAAAGTTTTCAATTTTATTGTACGAGTTATCAGCTTTTTAATGCAAGCTTTATGGTATTCGATTTTGGGTAAATCGGTCTAATTCTGATCTCAGTTTGGGAATTGGGTTGAATCTTGCTTGATTTGTATTGGTTGGCGGTTGTAATCTGTGTGTTTAGATGTTTGAGAGCGTTATGATTCGTTTTACTCTGTTTTGGACCTTGAATTTGATGTGAATTTGAGTTTGTATCCTGGGATTCTATCTGATTGCTTAGACTCGGTTTTCCTTTCTCCTTGGGTATTACTCTCTCTCTCTCTCTCTCTCTCTCTTGTTGGGGTTTTTTTTTTGTTAATTCCATGGAGATTTTGCTTCCATAGCTATCTGTTTGTGTAAGTGAACTGGGCACAATTCTATTGATTATTTTTCTTGGGGAGTCTATTGATGAATATTCTTAGAGATTCCGTTTTGCGTTTTCTTCTTTTTAGGGTGAAATTTGAGTTTCTGTAACTTTCGAATTTTTCCCTCTTTTTCTCCATTGATCACCGATGCTTTTGCCTCAAAACTAAAGCTAACCAGGACAAACTTTCATCTTTTTTGATAAACTTACTTTTTTAATGGACATTTGGTATATGCCTTATGAAGGCAGGTGCTTTCATAACTATGTCTAATTATGAATTTTCTGTCCTAATTCATTTATTTTTGGTAAATCTTGATTGTTTATGGTGGCTGCGGCTGTGGATGCGGCTGCAGGCGGTGCATTGTTTTACTTCTTGTTGTTACTTGTGCTTTAATGACATATATATGGTTATTTATGAAATTTATGCCTGTGTTTTTGTATGTATTTATGTTGCTTATGACATCTGTTGCTACATAATGGTCTCAACACATTCTTCAATTGTTTCTACTTCAGGGTTTTTGGTGTTTTAGTTTTGCCTCCTTATTTGCTTTCTTAAGCTAAAATTTTGGATGGTTCTCTTTGTACTTTTTTATTTCTGTTTTCTTGTACATATTTTCATATAATGTTTCTGTATACACTCATCTTGGCAAAATGGTATAACAGTAGCAAACACTTTGAGTCTATACATAGTGAGGAATCAATTTAGTTAATGGTTGGTATTTTTTGATACATGCTGCTTTTGGTTATGAATTTTACTTCTTCCAAGTTTTTTTTTTATTTGATAAGGATGGGAGCTAGGATTTTCTCTATGTTTTGTTTGAGATCTAATGTAACTCCTTTTTATTACTCAGAAAATTACCATTGTAGATTTCTCTTGTATAATGGACAAAATAGGGCATATGATGTTATTTTGGTTCTTTTATCTTTTACACTGTCTTTCTCATTTTTAGGATCTTTCGGGTCTCTAAGAATTTGGATTTCGATTCATTGCCACAAGTTTTATGTTGTCTTTTTGATATTCACAAAACTTCTTTGTCTACAGGAAGAAGCCTATGTCCTGATTACTTAATCAAGTAGGACTTCCAAAACATAGCTAGGTCTGGATTGATGGGTGCCTCAAGCTCTAGAATAGAAGAAGATAAGGCTTTGCGGCTATGCCGTGAGAGAAAGAAGTTTGTTAGAGAAGCACTTGATGGAAGGTGCTCGTTAGCAGCTACTCATGTTGCGTATATACAGTCACTGAAAATTGTGGGAACTGCTTTAAGGAGGTTTGTTGAACCCGAAGCTCCAATTGATTCTTCCTTATACACTTCCACTAGTGCAACTCCAGAGCCGCTTGTGTTAAATGAGAAGTCCCTTTCCCAGTTCTCATTTTCTTCAACATCCATCTCGCAACGTGTGGATACAACTGAAAACCTCTCTCCATCTCCTTCTCCACCCATTTCTGGTCAGTATCAGGCAAGTCATATGAAATTTAGAGGTACTTTTTCCAGAAAAGTTGAAGAAAAACCTTCTGTGCCAGTTATTGGGTCTGTAACTTCCTCTAGTAACTCACAGAGTAACACACTTCAGTCAACTGAAAGACCTGAAACGTCACCATTTGAAACTTCTCCGATCCCACCTGAAACTCCACCATGGGATTATTTTGGTCTTTTCCATCCAATTGACAATCACTTCCCTTCACATGAAGGGAGGGGATTAAACCAAGGGTTGGAGAATGTCGATGACATAAGACGGCTTAGGGAAGAGGAGGGAATTCCTGAATTAGAAGATGAAGAAGAGAAGGGTTCTTCTCCTGGAAGGGAGGAGTCTCAGGAGTCGGAAGATGAATTTGATGAGCCTTCTACTGATACACTAGTTCGAAGTTTTGAAAATGTTAATAGGGCATCAGATCATGGTGATGCTACAGCTTCCCCAGCCATTACATCTGCAGCAAGTGGAGCAGCATCAGAAACTGAGTTTTTGAATGGGGAGAAAAGCAACTCTCCTGATCTGTCACCATTGAGAGCGACAGCTTCAGGAGTTGCACTTCCCAATGATGTAAAAAGATCCCTGGTGATGCAAGAAGATGGCCCTGAAAATAAGGTTACTCCTAAGGACTTCTTTTCAAGCATGAAAGAGCTTGAACATCTCTTTATCAAAGCTTCCGAGTCTGGGAGAGAAGTTCCACGGATGCTTGAAGCAAATAAGTTTCATTTTCGTCCAATTTTCCCAGGGAAAGAACGTAATTTATTCTCTCTCTCTCTCTCTCTCATTTTTCTGTTCTTGAATGATTATTGATTCTCATTGTGACTTTTGTTCTCTAATTTGTATTAGCAGCCACACATGCAATTTGAAAGGTGAAATATGTAGGTGAGGTCCAAGATGATAGCTATGTGCTTTTCTTTATTAAAAACATGTGGAGTATTGGCCCCGTTTGGTAATGGTGGTCTCAAAAACTTGTTTTCGGAAATTGTTCTTGAGAATGGATTCAAATTCAGAAAATGCATTTGGTTATTATATCTGGAAATTGGTTTCAGAAACAAAGAAATTGGAAATGTGTTTGGTGTAGGTGCAAAATGGGAATTCAATTCCATTTAGGAATTGCAATACTTCTGCAGAACACATACACATAAGAACCATCTATATACATAGATCTGCAACCAGATCTGTAACCCACAAGAAAACATAGGAAAAAAAAAGAAGATATGTAACCCCAACAATATCTGTAGATATTGCTAACACAAATCTGTAAACCAATCCCAAAATATACAAGATGAGCAAGCAGAGGGGGAGCTCATTGTTATTAGAGGACAAATAATTGCATAGCAACAATCATTTCCTCTTTGATGTGGTGGTTGTTGCAATCGTTGTTGGAGATGGAGGAGTTTGTTGGTGAGCAGTGGCATGGGAGGCGTCGGTGAACAGGGGATTGTGAGTTGCCAGTGCTCTTATACGTAGTCACTGTCGTTTCTACTGTTGGCGGAGATGGTGGCTATGGTCATAAGCACTACCAGCGTTGCTGCTTATCAATGATGGAAGTTGTAGCAGACTCTGGCACAGGAATGGAGGAGCCACCGATGAAGCATAGTTCAGTATTGAGAAAGAGGTGGGAGGAGTAAAAGTGAGGGCAAAGCACATTGGGCCCTTTTAAACCCTCATTTAAGTGGACAGTAACCATGTCTCTGTGTTTTCAAAATTTTGTGCAAAATGGTTCAAAACCAGTGAGATCACCTTTTAGACGGTTTCCGAATTTCCTCCTTTTTTTAGTCACGTTTCTTGGAAACAACGCGCCAAATGCCGTTTGAGGAACCGAGACCAATGAAACCACAACCAAAAGGTGCAGACAGGCCACCCACTTTTGTGAGGCTTATTGGTTTGGATAGATTTGAAGCCTTACAGTTATTGAGAAATGGATGTTTTGCTGGAATAAAGGAAAGGCAAATTAACATAGGTTTAATTGCTAATCAACTTGATAGAAATTAGAAGGTTTACAGTATTTATTGAGGCCTTGTTAGCTAAGTGGCTCTAGAGATACATATATCAAAAGAATAATTTTTGGAAGGAAAATAGTGGCTACCAAATATGACAATTGGTTAGCTTTTGGAATGGCATGAGGAAGGGGATGTGGTGAATTTGTGAAACATATATTTTTTTGCAACTGGGGATAGTAGCCGGTGGACATTTGTGCCGAGGAATGTTCATTTTTGGATGTGATCTATGATTGGGAAGTGGAGATGGTTGTGGACATGTTTGAGGATTTTATTGAGTGGACTCATCTCTTGGGGGAGGATGAGATTTTTTGGGGAGCCTATAAGTTTGGAAAATATGAGGTGAAGTCTTTTTATAAGGTGTTGATTAGTGAAAATGGGGGTGCTTGATGAGTTGACTTTTGGGGTGAAAAATTGTCGCATCTTCAAGGGAGTGGAAGCACCAATGTATAAAGTTTGGTCTATCTCTTGTGTTTGTTAAATAGTTGCATAGCAGGAAACATTATTCTTCTGTAGTCCTTTTTTTTGAATTTTCTAGATGACTTAGATTCTTGTGTCCGCACTGGGGTGCATATCTTTGTGTATTACATGTGCACATGGGAAGCACTTATTTTTGGCACCCTTCAATGATTTACATACACTTCTTGTAACAAAAAGCTAACCAAATCGGGGTATTATGGTAGGGACTTTATCTTTATATAAGGTGGCTAAGGCCTTTAATGAGAAAATTTATAATGTGGCAGGTGGGTCAATGACTTCGACATTACTCAAAACTTGTTTCTCGTGTGGGGAAGATCCTAATCAGGTTCAGGAAGGTAGGTCTCTCCATCTTGACATTTGTAATTCAGTTTACCCATCCGTGTGCGAAGGCGTCATGAATCCTTTTGTTTTGTGTGATCTGCTATTCTGTAATCTTTATATTGTTGTCCTCCAACACGTTAACTGTGGTTGTGTTCCTTTGGTACATATTTTGAGATATGTGATACATAAGGTTTGACTACATTACCTTATTCGTATAGCTTCGAAATGCCTCAGCACGTTGTAAATTTAAAGAATTGCTTATTTTCTACTATTTATTCAAGTTATGTCAATAATTGGAAAGATGGCCTAGTTTTGCTTTTAGAAAATATGATACCTAATAAGTTTCAAATTGTACGATGATAGTTGTAAAAGCAATAAATGATGAAAGAACCAACAGAGGGCTATCAAAGAAAATATAGGAAAAATTTTCAATCAAATGTTGAATGTTTTATCTTATCCAAAAACTTCATTATTTCCAAAAAAAGTCTTTTTATTCTCTTCTTTCTTTTCTGAAAGAGGTTTCTTCCCCGATGTAGTCTTCTTACTGTCAACTGCCACTACACCAAGTCTTCTTGCTCCTGCTTCTGAACTAGATGCTTCTTCCCCGCCTCTTTCTTCTGCAGATTCCCTGGCTCTGGTTTCGGCCTATTCTATTTCGGTTGAGTTCTTATTCTGATCCACATTTCCCTTTTAGAGAAAACTTGTATGGAGGGAATAAGGGAGTGAAGGAAAAGGAGATTTGATATTAACCACCAAAAAGGAGCACCTCAAGCATGCCATACTGTTAACTGAAATGAATATGGCATCAATGCACCTCAACACACGTACTTACCCAACATGTCTAACTTAATGGAGTCTTGTATGGCAACTTCTTTGGGTTGCAACACAAATCCTATCAACTACATGCTCTATCTAGAGCAATGGCTCGTATTAATTTCAGGCCATCGTGTCTCTCTTGTCTTTACCATTTATTATTTTTTTTTTCATTTTGGCCTTCCTTAATCCATTAGTTCCTTCATTTTGGAGATGTTGTCTTTGTTGAACAAAACCACTGTCACAGATGACCACATATCATTTTGTCTGCAATTAATGCTTTGCATGGCTTCTTATGAATGCATTCATTGTTTTTTTTGAAAGATACATGCATCCATTTGTTTTTAGGAACATATTGTTTCTTTGTAGTCAAAATGTTTTACCAAACTAATGTTCAATGATACTAAGAAGGAAAGGGGAAATCTTGGAATCTCACTGCTTGTCATTAGTTTATATTTGGCTAAGGTTACTAAAAATGATTAGGTTTTAAGAAGGGAAGAAAAGATCTTAGGACTTAAAAAGATGGTAAAAGGTTCTAAAAGGTTAAATTGACAGAGTTTTAACTACCAAATCGTTTAAGGTGTTGGAGGGTTTAAGTTTAGGCTCTGTTACATGGACATTGCCAAATGCATGAACTACCTATGTCTATACACGGCACATTGTTAAGGTTGCGGGATATGGGTAAAATACTCTATTTGAACATGCATGCAGCAAGCTTGTCTAGTAATTCCAGTTTACTAAAATCCACTTATGTTATTTTGTGACATGTTTGCTTCAAAATGAATCTAGTGCCTTTGCTTATTGCTCTATATTACCTTCAAAGATTTAAAATTAAAAAAAAACATTTTCCCAATGAACTAAAAAAAGAATATTAATAGATTTGAATATTTAGCCTTGTCCAATGCCCTTGGAATTGGGGATTGGGCGTATTCAATTTTTAGAATTGTTGAACCTTTGTGTGGGCTCGTGTAGACGAGCTTCATTAGACAAAGTTCCAAATGTTTCGAGTTTCAAATCCTAGTTTAGTATAACAGCTTTCAAGTCTATGAATGATTGTGTGACACAACTAAAATGAGGGAAGTGAAGCCTAAGACATTTCGGGAAAGATTACTCTTCTTCTTCTTTTAGTTCTTTGGACGTAGAATATATCATTTTAACCACAATTAGAGGATAAGAAATGAAATCCTTACCTTACCTCATACAATTTCGTATCTTAAGCCAACAGAATAATTTGAGTTTGAGGAAGAATTACTTAGTAACTCCAAAAAATTGTTAGAACAAATCTGTCCGTCACAAGGTTGAATAGACAACCTGTTCGATCTTTCTAGAGTGTGAAACAAATACTAGGATGTGCGAAGGTTCCTTTTATGATTGTGGATGTAAAAGACTATTCAATTAGAAATGTCTTACAATTGCTCTCCTATACTGGTCAATGAAGCTGAAGAAATGCTACAAAATTTGGCCAAAAAAAGCCAAATGTATTTGCCAAGCATAAGTTAAAGACTTTCAAGTCAAACTCTCAGGATCTACATAATGCACTGGACGGATAAGAAGAGAATAATAATGGAAGTGCCGTGGACCCATTTGACAGATACAAGCAATATTTGTTATAAGCCATGACAGGAAAGATTCTCAACAATTCATTGTCTAAGACTCCTTCAGACTGATGCTCCATTCATTTGTAAGAATCTTTCAGATGAAGAGAAATGAATTTAGATTCTTTTGCACAAAGTGAACAAAAGAAGCCATCGATAATGCCACAATGATATATATATATAAAAAAAAAGGTCAACAAGGCATTTCTTTGAACAACAAAAGCACATGAAGAATAGCATTAAGTTTAGATAGGATTAGGCACTACCCAATTGCCTACTAGGCCTGCCCAAGCTCGTGCATCATTTATAGGGTTGGGGAGTGTAGGTAGGCCTGTAGGGTCGGGATTGAGAATTTTATTTAGGCCAGATTATTTGAATGGGCGGGCATGGGAATTTTGGTTGAAGCCTGGCCTGGAAATTTATGTACACAATAAATTTCATATCTTTATATATTGAGTTGAATTATATTTATATATCTTTATTTATAACATGTATTCATAATTTGTATTATTTAAGTTCGTTTATGGAGAAGAAATATACTTATTAACAAAACTAGTTATGAGATTTGAACTCTTAATTTTTAGTTAATAGAAAAACACAAAAACCACATTGACTATCACATCATTTGAGTTTAATCTGTGACATATTTTTATTAAAAAAATTGGGTTAAATCAGCAGGGTTGGGACAGCTAATTTTTAATTTGGGCAGGCTTGGAAATTAAATTTTAGGCCCGATGTCAAACCGATGCATCTCTTGTTATTATGTAGTATAGGCTCAAAGTGAACCCGGTGCGATCCAGTCTGCCTAATCTCCCCCCAGATAGTATCCATCTGTTCAATGGATATTATGCAAGCACTTACAAACCATAAAAGGAAGAGAGAGAAGAAAAGGTAAGTTAGGAAGACGAGACTATTCTATACAAACACTCTACCCCTTCCGTATATATCTCTTAACATTTATAGAGGGGTACTACATAATCTTTGGGAAAAAAAAATAAAAAACTTATCTTCTTATCTAGCATTAATTGCTTTCGAAGAAGAAATGAAATCTTCTATTCTTTAAGCGCTTTTGTTGTTTAAAGAGCCGCAATTGTCGACTTTTTGTCACTGTGGCATTATTGACAATTTTTGCAATTGTCCACTTTTTCTCTACAAGAGCCTAAATTCATTTCTCTTCATCTAACAAATTCCTTGTGTGTGTCGAATGAATGGTGTAGTGGTCTAAAGGAGTCTTAGCTGTTGAGTTGTTAAGAATCATCCACTGTGCTTCCATTATTCAGAGCAAGTAGTATGGCCAAAAATTCTTCATTCCTCTTCACTTTTTTGGGAACCCACCCATGGAGCCTCAACCCTTATTCATAAAGTTCACCGTAACCTAAGTTCATCGTAAAAGACTTGGGAATATCTTTATTCATCGACATGTCAATATATACCCGTGCAAAAGTGAATCTACTTTTAGTGAGGTGGGTTTGTCCATTTAAAGAGGATTACCGATACTACTATCCAAATACTCAGTCCATAGCTCTAATAGAACATTGAATAATTTAATCCACAATGCACACTTCATCCTTTGACGTTGTTAGCCCCGGTTGCCATTGCTTTATGACGATCAATCTACTGCCAAAATGGTATGGTCTATTTTGAAGATTCCATCCAATGCCTCTTCATCTCTAATTTTGAAGATAAAAAATGCCATTGTTACAATATCTTCTTTTAAATCTTTATCTACTATTATGCCTATGCCATCTCTATGTCTATTGTTACCGGTATAATAAATGGGTATGATGTCTTTTGCTTTTGCTCTTACCCATTTTGTTTTTTGTAAGTAAGTTATGTTCACTTTCCTTCCAATCAAACTGTCTACTAATTCCATCGCTTTACCTGGTAGTTCATGTATTCCATCGCACAGCACAGAGCTCAACTTTGATCCCTCAAGAACCCAACAATGCCCTAGTGATCTGAGATATATAGACAACATTTCATATAAAAAAATGGTTTAATTGTCACAAACAAAGATGGAAACCACAGATAAGGCACTTCAATGAGGAGCACTACAAACCTTTGCTTGCCAATAGTTCACAATTAACCTCAAAAAATTCAGCAAGTCAAGGATGATGCTAAGGGATTATGTATATGTATAAATTCTTTTCCCCAAGATGTTCTTATTTCTATATGTAAATCAATAGTGAATAATAGGTTGTGCCTTCTTTATGCAAGCATGCACATACAGATGTGCGCACGCACATGCATATTTGTTTACGTACATATGATACATAACATATATGTATGTATAGACAGAAGCTACAAAGTTTGCTGTCTCCATTCACCGTTCCATGGTGCAAACATTATACTATTATGATTCATGAATCTGCATTGTTTATCAGACTCTTTCCTGACATATAATTCATCTGATTCTTTTTTCTTTTTAATCTTTTGGTTGTCTACTTAGAGCCTGCTCAAACTTCTGCAAAGTACTTGACTTGGCATCGGACAACATCATCACGTTCCTCTTCGTCCAGGAATCCTCTTGGCGCAAACTCAAGAGATGATATTGAGGACCTCACCAGTAATCTCTTTGACCATTTCTGCATGATCTCAGGAAGTCATGCCTCTACCTTAGACAGACTATACGCCTGGGAGAGGAAGCTTCATGATGAAGTCAAGGTATTGACGGTTTAATAGCTATTATTGTAGTTAAATAAAAAAAAATTCACTCAACTTCCAAATTTGCTCATTTTGACAGAAATTTCGGCCAGTATTTTCTATATTGCTTCAAAATTTCTAGAACTTAATTTGTTAGGTGGGAGCTAAAGATTGAATAACATATTTTGATAAATTCATAATTTCTCTAGTCTGAGTCTAACCGAAAGAAGCTAACAGAACTATTGAGTCAATTAGCATGCTTTTGAACATTTAGTGGAGCCCTTTTATGTATCGAACAGTGTGATCTCACAACATGAACATCAAGATGCAATCTTCTTTTGGAATCTACTGATTTCTTTTCTGAAGCATAATCAACATGCTCATGCATGTCGTATGAAGTACCCATGGTCATTATTGGCAGATACCAATATATATCACCTGCTAAACTCTCAGTTCTTGAGAGTCAGTTGCGTGCCTGTTTTTATTTGTGTAAAGTTTGTAGATTCTTTTTCCTCAGTAAGCTACTTGGTACTGCTGAGATCTCATGTTAGTTTTGTTAGAGTTCGATGGAACTGTATATGTGAATGATATGGAGTACAGTAATAACTCGTATAATATACTTTCAGTCCATGACAACAAATATGTTCCATTTATCAGTGCAGTTATATTTTGCAATTCCCTTCTCCTAGGTTCCTTCATTCTTTCAAGATTTTTGAAGCATTATCAGTGCAGTTTTATTGCATATGTTGTTCTTTAGCTAATATGCAAGTATTATCAAGGCTGCTTGTTCTAGGAGCAATACTATTACCAAAAGCCATGCTAGAACTTCGAGACAGGCATGATAGTAATTGCGGACAGGAATCATGGTTTTTGGACAAGTTTAAGGAACACCCTACTAAAAGTAGTGAGCCCAAAACTAATGTCTGCCAGCAGTGGAGGGCTCTGTTTTAGGGCTAGAATTGGTAGTTTATGTGGCTGAAGAAGTGTCCTAAAGTAGAGGGTTTATATAGGATAACAAAAGGGTAGAGATTTGGGCATGAAAAGGTGGATTTTGGGACTGTTTTAAGAGCTGTTCTGGGTGCTGTGGGTGCTATGAACAGCACCGAGAACAGTAATTAGGGGCCAGTTTGGTTTAACTTTGTAACTTGTGGTTGAAGGAGAACAAAGAGAAGAAGAAGAATCTAGGCAATGCACAAAGATTCCATAGGCATCACACCTAGGATTAATAATGCATCTCACAATCTCAATGAAGCTCCAGAAGCTCTAGTAGTTCTCTTTGAAACTGATCTTTATCGAATTATAAGCATTGTAAGGCTTTATATAAACTTCGAGATCTCCTACACCAACTTGGACTTGGACTCCTAAATAGGAAACTGGACCTTTGACTTCTAAAGCTAATCTAAACCCAATTAGAACACATTTGGAAACACTAATATATCTTGTCTCGTATTATGACCCAAGGGCATACCCTACAGCCAATGTCCCGAAATTCTGCAAATTATCAAAATATCCCTGACCTACAATACATAAAAGAAATATGTTAAAAACTGAACAGCGGGATATTTAATCTAACATGGACATAAATAAGAATCTACTAAGACTAGAAACTTGACTATCCATGGTTTCTACAGGCCCTGCTTGGAAATCATGCTAAATTTTTACTTTAGTTGGTTGCTTGAATTTCTTTTTCATGCACTTATTCTGGATTGCATGGCTATATTTTAAAACTAAGTAGGCAGTTTAGTTGACCTCAACCATTGAATTCGATGATGTCTAAGTAGGGTTTTTGTGAAGTGGTTTCAGGTTGGAATTGATTCACCAGGTTAAATGTGCAGGATTTGGATTTAGATGGTGGGGTGCTGTGGTAGTGGGGTGATAAAATGGTGGTGGTGGTTTTTTCGGCTGCAGTGCTATGGGTTGGGGGGTGGTGGTGTTGGAAGGGGAAGGGGAAGGGGACCGGGATGGTAGTCTGGTGGTTTTCGGTAGCATTGGTCGTGATGCTTCATGGGCATGATTAGACTTAAATAACCTATATAAGATCCCTCCCCTAAGTTGACTATTGCCATGCTATTGGCATTCAGGTTTGTTTGTAATTGGACTTGGTGCCCAATGACACTCTTTTTCTTGTTCTATAACTTAACCAATGTGGAATTTGATTCCGAATTGGTCACATTGTGAGGTTCATCTCTAGGCGCCCAAAACAGGCTAAATGTTATGCTATTAGCAACATATTCCTGGATTATAATGGATCAAAGTTTGAAGCATGCCCTTTCTCGTGTTTGTTTGAAGCTTTTGTTTGCAGCAGTGTGCTGCTTTGTAGTGTATTGGAATTCCCATACCAATAATAACTAATAAATGTTCGAGTAATTACTTTTATACAAAAACCTCAACATTGGGTAAAGCAGTAAATTGACTTGATAGGCTAATTTTTCAGGTTGTAGAATGATGTGGATTTAGAAGAAATTGTAGTCCTTCATTTGGGAGGGTGTCCAATATAACAAGAATATGGTGTGCTAGAAGTTAAATTTTATTCTATCAAATTTTGATGTACTACTGATTATTATTTTGCTTTCATTTTTTTTAATATCTAGAACTTCCATTGATGTTTTATATTGTCGCCTTTAATTTTTCTATATATAGAAATCTAGATGACAAAAGATTTTCTTCTTATCTTTTGGATCTCATCTGTATATTTTGGGTCAATATGCACCAGCTGATATTATTAATATATGTAGATATAATGACATCTGTGTCGTGAACTTTAGAATCGTAGTTGTCTAGTTATCAAGTAGTTTCAAAATGTCATATCACATATTTGTATGGAAGACCTCTAGTTTTGATGTATCCTGAAATAATTTCGTTATCTCAGGCTAGTGAGCTGGTCAGAAAGGAGTATGACCTGAAGTGTAAGCTTCTTAGACAACTAGAATCTAAGGGGGAAAGTTCCAATAAGATTGATAAAACTCGAGCTGTTGTCAAGGATCTACACTCAAGAATCAGAGTTGCAATTCACAGAATTGACTCAATATCGAAGAAAATTGAGGAAATAAGAGACAGAGAGCTGCAGCCACAACTTGAGGAGTTGATTGAAGGGTATGTTCTTGCTAGACCCTTTTCAATAGTGCTTAATATTTGCAAAATATGCACATGTGCAGAAATAGATTTGAGTTATTCATATGGATGGTGACAGTTACTGAGTATGGAGGTACTTAATATATAAAATAGTGCTGTTTTGTTCAGAGACAGATGGATCTTGCATGACTTAGCTGGTCTGAAAACCTCGGTTTAACATTGTCCGAGAAACTATGGTTTATACATAGATATTAATTTGATATGAACTTGAATCTCAGTGATTTCAGAACAAGAAGCAAAATCTAATGCCTATATGAAAGATAAAAGTTGATTGACAGTTCAGTACGTGAGAAGGGATTGAACTTATAGTATCTCCGTTGCTTTCTTGAACTTCTTCCATAATATTTTTGTTTAGTGTACCAGCTTTTAATTATTATTGAATCCTCATCCTTTAATATAAACTGTTGCCTGCTTGGGACTGATGGATTGGAATGAACCGCTTGAAATTTGTAAGAATTTAGTGTTCAATTATCATTTCCGACAGTAGAACATGTTACCATGCTCTGGTATCATCAAGGACCATGTTGGATTTAAGATCCAAATGCGTATAACGTAAATGTATTGTCTCCTATGAATTGTAAATAATAAAAGCGCCTTGTCATTGAAGTTAAGTATTGTTGTGAGACAAATTTCACTACGTAACCGATACGTTACAGTGCAATACAGAATCATTTCTGTCAACAATAATAGAGTACTTATCCCCAAAAAAATAGTAATAATGGACTTTTATGAAACCCCTCTTCTCTCTAGAAAAGAGGATTTTTAACACAAAAAAAGAAAAGAAAAAGACAGAAAATACCCCACCTATGGGTTTACCAATTATCTTTGTATTAGTTTCTAAAAATAATAATCTCAGTTGGAAATTTTTATTTTTTGGGGATAAGTAAATATGCATTAAAAGGCGCCAAAGGGAGCGCAAACCTAAATACAAAGTATACCAAGAGAAACAAACAAAAAAGAACAGTAAAGCACCTATATATCTATAGGGATATACAAATCCCCAAAAAACTCTTCAACAGAATGCAAACGTAAAGGCACAACCCCCCTTAGCCCAGAAAACAAGGAAACAAAAAACATTCCTTTGAGACTTATATATAGGGCATTCCATGCTTTCAAAAGGTCTCCGATTCCTCTCCCTCTATAAACACCAGATAACACAAAGCAGCCTCACAAGCTCTCATGTCACCTCCCTAGGGCAAGCAGTCCTCCGAGACAAAATAATTCCTTAATTGACTTTGGCATCATCCATTCCACCCTGAACACAACTACACTCCAAACCTCCCTTGCCATAGGGCAGTGAAGAAGGAGATGATTCATGGATTCTAATGCAGATGGCATAGCTTTGAACTACATGGAGTACTTGGACCTATCGAAGGGCAAATTATGCATCCAACGGAGGTATTTTGGAACCGCGCAAAACTTGACAGGTTGATGGAAAACGCGATTTTATAAATAACTCATTGCGATCCTGTCGCAATGATGAACGCTGGATTTTCAAAAAATTCCATCGTTTAGGGCCTCAAATATAGGATTTTGCCATTTTTTAAAAGATTTGATTGTCCAATATCTTGGCCAATTTGAATCCATTTTGGTTTAGGTTTTTTATGAGACGTCTTTTTAAGAGTATAGTTGTCAAATTTAAGCATAACTCAATTTTGTCGTTTGGGCAGGTTGATCGAAAAGCAACTTTTGATGAATAAAGAAGAGTTTATTTCGGAGAATTAGTTTTTCTCGTGTCTTGTGTTTTGTTTGGATTGACATTACACTTGTTTATGCTTATCCCTACGTCAATTGGCATTAGAGCTGATTATGGCACGCGGTGGAGCTGCAACCAGAGGTCGAAGAGGTAGTGCTGGGGATACTAATATCGAGGATGTATATGATCGTGACGATACTGTTTGAGATGCATGTATGGAGGATCGATTCCAACAGATGGAGCAATGATTTGATGGACTTTCTAAACTGATTGTTGAACGATTGTAGCCTAGTTTGCTGCTTTGCGTGTTGGAAATCAACCTCACCATCATCCACGAAACTGTCTTTTGTAGGAGGATGACATGCCAACCCTTTTGCTTATTATCAGCCAAAGAGGGGTAGGGATAGGAGATTCATGGGTCATCACCGTGAATCTCGTCATTAGGAGACTAGTTTGAAGATGGATAAACCAGAGTTCCACGGAGGTTTATCAGCAGAGGATTTCTTAGATTGGTCAAACACTGTGGAAGAAATTTTGGAGTTTAAAGAGGTTCCTAACAAAAAAAGGGTGCCCTTGATTGCTACTGAATTTTGTGGTAGAGTCGCTGCATGGTGGCAACAGACCAAACTCGCGAGGTCTTGGCTAGGTAAACAGAAGATTGTTTCGTGGGAGAAGTTGAAGAAGCATATGAGGATTTCTTTTCTGCCCCACAACTACTCGCGCTTAATGCGCTTAATGTATCAGAGGTTGTAGAATCTGTAGCAAGGGTCGCATAATGTGGACGACTACACCATTGAATTCTATCAATTGGTGGCTCGAAACGATTTGGCAGAAACTGACAAGCAATTGGTCTCACGATATGTTGAAGGTATATGCGTTAACACTTTCAGGATATGTTAAACATGTTTGATTTGTATTATGTTTTTGATGCACATCAGCGAGCCTTACAACTGAAGAAGCAGTCCAATCGCATACCTCCTCCTAGCAATTGGAGTACTACAACAAACTACCAAACCAAACAGTGAACACGCAAGCAGCACCACAAACTACGGGTACACAGTTCAAACTAGCAGCTTCATTGTCTGATTTCAAATGCTACAAGTGCGGGGAATCGGGCCATCGTGCTTCAGAATGCAGAAAAGGAGATCGTCCTGGAAAGAACCTGTTCATAGAGAATGAGAAGATTGCAGAGGATTAGAATGGTAATTCTAAACGTAGCTCAGACTATGATGAGCTTGACTGTGTAAAGTTGGAAGAGTTCGTTATTGGAGATTATGGCCCTTTTCTGGTCAATCGGAGAGCCTGTTTTGCATCCCGAGAGACCAAAGGAGATACATGGTTGCGTAATAATATTTTTCAATCCACTTGCACTATTGGAGGCAAAGTTTGTCATTTTGTCATTGATTCTAACAGTTGTGAGAATGTGATTTCTAAAAGAAAGGTAAAGACCGAACAACACCCTCATCCTTACAAGTTGGTATGGCTCAAGAAAGGTAAAGAGGTAAAATTTTCTAGAAGCTGCTTAGTTTCCTTTTCTATGGGTCCTAAGTATAAGGATCAAGCTTGGTGTGATGTTGTGTGTATGGATGCTTGTCCACTATTGTTAGGTTAACCATGGCAATATGATTGAATAGTGAAGCATGATGATTAAACAAATACCTATAGCCTATTATTCAACACTATAAAAATTGTGCTGCTGCCATCTAAGGAGGATATACCCAAGCCAAAATTTGGGGAGGGTACTAATATGTTAACAAGAGTACAGTTTGAGGAGGAGCTATCTACTACCAAACTTGTCTACGTTTTGGTTAGAAAGGAGTCGTCAAATAAGGATGCTCTTGAAGTTATTAAGCCTTTACTTGAAGAGTTTGGGGATGTTTTTCCGAAAGACTTACTCAATAGTTTACCACCACTACAAGACATAGATCATCAGATTGATCTAGTTTCGAGCTCTAACTTACCGAACCAGCCTCATTACAGAATAAGTCCAAAGGAGCATGAAGAGCTTAGGCGGTAAGTTAGGGGGTTGTTATCCAAGAGATTTGTTAGAAAAAGTCTTAGTTCTTGTACAGTCTCTGCATTGCTTAACCCTAAGAAGGATGAAACATGGAGGATGTGTGTCGATAGCCGTGTTATCAATAAGATCACAGTCAAGTACTGTTTTTTAATTCCTAGACTGGATGTTCTTTTGGATTAGTTGGTTGGCGTAAAAATTTTCAGCAAACTGGATTTGAAGAGTGGCTGTCATTAGATTCAGATTATTTCTAGAGACGAATGGAAGACTGCTATCAAAACTTGAGAGGGCCTGTACAAGTGGTTAGTTATGCCTTTTTGGCTATCCACTGCACCTATTACCTTCATGCTGGTAACGAACTAGGTACTGCGGCCTTTCATTGGTAAATTTGCAGTAGTTTATTTTGATAATATCCTCATATACAGTCCTAGTCCAGAGGTACACATTCAGCATCTTTGTGAGATTTTACATGCCTTGTGTGAGTTTGAGCTGTTCGAAACAATAAAGAAATGTGCATTCATGTCAGATAAGGTGCTATTCTTGGGGTATATGGTCTCCAAGGATTGGATTTCTGTGGATGATTATAAGGTTACAGTGGTCTATATCGAAGAATCTGTTTAAGGTGCGTAGTTTCCATGGATTGGCAGTCTTGTATAGGCACTTTATTTTACACTTTAGCACTATCATGGCGCCTATCACTAATTGTATGACGGCAGAAAAATTCACTTGGACAGAAGCGGCGACAGAGGCATTCCAAATAATTAAGTAGAAATTGACTTTTGCCCCTGTTCTAATTCTATCTGATTTTACACAGTCATTCAAGTTGCATTGCGATACTTCCAAAATTGGGATTGGTGCAATGTTGAGCCAATACTCCAAACCCATTGCGTACTTCACTGAGAAGTTGAATGGCGCCAAGTAGAGATATAGTACATATGATATGAAATTCTACATCGTTCAATCATTGAAGCATTGGTATTACTATTTAATTCACAATGATTTTGTCTTGTACTCCGACCATGAGGCACTAAAGCATCTCAACAATCAAGACAAGCTTGCTAATAGACATGCCATTTGAGTTGCATTTATTCAGCAATTTTCTTTTGTTTTGAAACACAATTCTGGAGTCTTGAATCGTGTAGCATATGCCTTGAGTCGTCGAGCTTCCTTTCTTACACTTATGCGTAACAAGTTACTTGGTTTTGATGCTTTTCGTGATTTATTATCTGTTGATCCATTTTTTTCTCGAATACTTGAAAGTATTGCGACAGGCAAGCGCATAGAGTTTTATGTTCTGGAGGATTTCCTATTCAAAAAGAATCAACTCTGTGTCCCTCATTCTAGTTTAAAGTTGAAGATCATTAAAGAATTGCATGATGAAAGGCACCTTGGCAGAGATAAGACATTGGCATTTGTGGTAGCCTCCTATTTTTGGCCGTATACGTGTCAACAAATCTACAAGTTTGTTGAAGGTTGCCACATATGCCAAGTTTCAAAGGGGACAACAACTAATGCTGGCCTTTATATGCTTTTACCTATGCCTAGTCAACCTTGGACTAATGTGAGCATGGATTTCGTGTTGGGGTTGCCTCGTACCCATTGAGGTCATGATTCAATCTATGTGGTGGTGGATCACTTCTCAAAGATGGCTCATTTTATTCCTTGTAGAAGACTACAAATGCAGTGAAGGTGGCACAACTGTACTTTAGAGAAGTCTACAGATTGTATAGATTGTCCACTTCCATTGTGTCAGACAGAGAGACTAGATGTTTAAGTTATTTTTGGACGGCTTATGGAAATTGGCTAACACCAAGTTGGACTTCAATAGTGCTTACCATCCACAGATTGACGGGCAAACTAAAGTAGTGAATCGTTCTTTGGGAAATTTATCACGTAGCTTGGTTGGTGGTCATGTTAAGGGTGGGATCAGAAATTGGGTTAGGTCAAGTTTGCCTTTAATCATTCTGTAAATCGTAGTAGTAGATTTTTCCCTTTCTAGGTTGTTCATGGTTTCATCCCTCGATCTCCACTTGACTTTGCTCTTATTCTAGATTTAAAGAGGATTCATGGCCAAGCTGAAGATTTTATTGAGCAATTGCAGTAGATCTATTAGTCTACCAACAGAACTTGTTATAATTCAATGTTAAGTACAAGCAACAAGCATACAAGAATAGGCCATTTGTGGAATTTAAAGTTAGTGACTATGTTTGGGCTATTCTTACCAAAGATCGCAGAAAAGAGGATTAACAAGCTTGCTACTGGCTGGGAAGGTTGGACCCTTGGAAGTTATTGAGAAAGTTAATCCTAATGCTTACCATTTGAAGCTTCCAGCCATGTCTGGACTTCTGACGTGTTCAATGTTAAGTATCTCATTCCTGTGGTTGAAAATAATTACGATGAAGACTCAAATTTAAGGACGAATTCTTTTCAAGTTAAGGAGGATGATGTAGATGGCATAGCCTCGGACTACATGGCGCACTTGGAACTATCTACGAGCAAATTAGGCATCCAACGAAAGTATCTCAGAATCATGCAAAACTTGGCAGGTTGATGAAAAACGCTATTTTGGGAATAACTGATCGCGACAGGGGTTGTGATGATGAACATTGGAATTTTTGCAAATTTCATTGTTTAGGGCGTCAAATAAGGGATTTTGCCCTTTTTGAAAAGATTTGATCGTCCAATATCGTGGCCAATTTGAATCCGGTTAGGTCTAAGTTTTTTATGAGATGCTTCTTTTAAGAGTCTAGTCGTCAAATTTGGACTTTACTCAATTTTATAGTTTTTGGTAATTTTCGTAATTTTTGTTATTTCCGAATTACATTATGGTTAGCGTTTGTTTTTCCTATAAATATCATGTAAGGGCTTTGCCCTAAACAGCTTTTGATGGATAAAGAAGAGTTTTTTTGAGAAGATTAGTTTCTCTCTTGTGTCTTGTGTTTTGTTTGGATTGACATTACACTTGTTCACACTTATCTCTGCGTTAAATTCCGCAAGTCCTTTGCGTAAAAAATAGCAATCCATAATAAATTTGCATCACTTGTGTAGATTATCAATCGTCATACAAAAAAGCCACCTTAGTTTGAGCCTTCGTTTTCCAAATGCTATCCAAGTGAGTGAAATATCCTCTAGTAAAACCCAATATAAAAGATGCCGTTACTAGAACCTCTCCACGCCAAGATACGCTTCGAGCTAGCGTTGATCAAACTTGCATGTTTCCAAAAAGAGCATCGACTGACTCTACCTCCTAGTCTTGCAGTGCCCTTTTGAAAATGGGGCTCCACATTGCTCCATATGTAGGAGTCCAATAATCTGCCACAATAAGGAAAAACCTCTCGCAAGGGTCTTTGATCACACCATGCATTATACCAAAATTTGTTGCTCCTTCCATCACCCAACTTGAAAGAAAGATGGTTGAAGAAGTCATCCCTTACTCTCATAACACTTTCAAATCCCCACACCGTACAACCCCCTAACAAAGCCTGAATTCCAATCACTCCAACCTCTCCCATAAATCCTAATAACAGCTTTCGGCCATAACCTTTTATGCACCAAAGAAAACCTCCATTGCCACTTCCCTTGAAGAGTCGTGTTAAACTTTTTAAGTTCTTGATCCCTAAGCCATCACCCTTTAAGGATAGAGACATGTCTTTCCAATCAACAAGGTGATGCTGATATTCTTCCCCTAAACCTCCTAGCAGGAAGTCCTTTATTATCTTCTCAAGCCTACAAGTGACACAGGGATGGTGAATCGAGATAAGCAATAAGTCGACAAGCTAGATTGATAAGGGTGAGCTTACCTCACTTGGATAGATATTGTCTTTTTCAAGTACTCAATTGATTCTCGAATCTTTCCACAACGACGCTCCAAACCACTACAAACTTATATGGAGACTCCAATGGACTAGGAAGCACGAGCACTCCATTAGAAGAGCCGTACCCGTGTCGAACATCGACACTCGTAAGACACGTGTTAGACACTCTATTTTACGTGTTCGATTTTTTTTTTTTTTGGTGTAAATCGAACACTCCTTGGATACCGCTTCAACACCCGTGCCTAATTTTGAACGCTTTAGTGACATGATGAGGGCTCAACTGTAAATTTTAAAATTAAAACAATGGGGTTTATTTTATAAATAAGAAAATTTTAAAATTTGAAAATACAAAAAACAGGCAGATTTTTGTCAAACCAAATCGATCATGAGAGAGAGAGAGAGAGAAGCCCTAGTCTATTGGATTTGTTGCTGATTAAGTAATGAAGTATGTTGTTTTTTTTTATTTATTTTAATTGGTGTAATGTTGTATATTTTTCACTTTGTTTTGTAAAATATTTATATGTATGACATAACAAAATATATTCCTTTATCGTGTCTCCGTCTTATGGTGTCCTGCATTTTTTGAAAATTATTGTATCGGCGTGTCTGACATTCGTGCCCGTGTTCGTATTTCTTAACTAGTGGAAGACCCAAGTATGCCGACAGTAACCCATCATCTTTACAACTCAAATTAGTTCCCAATGCATCCACATCCACATCCACCACCATTCCCCAAGGGATGATGATCTCACTCTTTGCAAGATAACCTGTATGCCAAAAACAGTAAAAGGCAGGCGCCCAACTCCTATCTCACTCCTCAATGGAGCCTAGCTTTAACCCATCAAAATGTGGCCTCCTAACCTTCGGCTCTAAGTAGAGTTCTTATGAACTCCACAATGCCATCCACACCGATCCACCCACACACAAATTCTCATCACCAATATGTAACCTGCCTATGTGATACCCTTCCTATGAGCATTGGCCGTTCAATGGAAACTTTTGGTGTTTTTGTTCCCTTCCTTCAACTACAAAGATCTAGCTTTTTGATGTCAACACACTTTTAGGATCGTCAATCTCTGCACATCAGCTCTCTTCTCCACCCTAAGCATGTTCTCTGTCTTAGCTAGCCCCTCCCTCCCCTCTTGGTATCCATAAGCTTTATCTTCACAAGAAGTCTCACAATTTTAACATCATGCCAAAGACCTCCTTATCCCATCTCTTTATATTCTCTTTAAGCCTTTTAAGCTTCAAAGTAAAGCAGAAACATGTGTCCCTTCCACTACATACCCCTCCCGCCGTCCTTGAACCATATCTACAAACCCTTCCTCTCTCAACCACGTGTTCTCAAACTAGAAAGGACTATGTCCTATCTCGTGCCCTCAATATCAAGGAGAATAGGCACATGATCCGACACAAGTCTGGAAAGACAATAGACTCACATCATGAAAATGTTCCTCCCATTCCGAAGAAATAAGAAAGCGACCAATCTTTGCTATCACTTTACGTAAACTTCCTATCACGCCCACTCTTAATCACGTGTCATTAACACCATTTTAGGGTGGATGTGATCATGCAGGTCACCAACCTAACCTGTAAGTGAAACCTCACAATAATATCAAAGATAAAAATTTTAAAAGAATAACCAACATCGTTATTTATAAATAAAAACCATCACATATCCCTCAACATATATCATAAAGCAAATTACTAAATTAAATCCATAATAATTATAAACCTACTGTAAATAACTTTAAATACTATCATCTCATATACAACATAGTCAAGAACCACTGACACATCAATAAGAGTTTCGAAACTCTCCAACTTGACATCAACTACAAGGATGAAAGCCACTACGGTCACAACGACAACTGCAGTGAACTGAAATTCTATTTTAATCTTAGCAGCCAAAACAAACTGTGTGAGCTATATATCAACGTACTCACAAAGATACTTAAACTCATAAAGCATGAATAATAGATAGCATTGTAAAATCCACCAATAGATAAACCACCACCAATAAGATGTAATGTCTCATGTAATACAATGTATGATACACCACAAATGTGCGTACGATTTAGATAACATCGACCCAATACATCGATGGCTTATTATCAAGAAATGTCTACCATGACATCCTAATAGGTTAGTTCACCGTGACTAAATCTTAGGTTGGTTCCAGTGACTGAATATTCTCCCGTGTAATGCAAGTTATGCACACAATATGAGTTGTGTACAAATATCACCTCATAATTCAACAATTACCAATAATATAGATAATAAGACATTCAATACAATATGACTAAGAATATCTTAAACTCATTGACACATCAATAAGAGCTTCGAAACTCTCCAACTCGACGTCAACTATGAGGACGAAAGCCACTACGGTCACAATGACAACTGCAGTGAACTGAAATTCTATTGTAATCTTACCTGCCAAAACAAACTGTGTGAGCTATATATCAACGTACTCACAAAGATACTTAAACTCATAAAGAATGAATAATAGATAGCATTGTAAAATCCACCAATAGATAAACCACCACCAATAAGATGTAATGTCTCATGTGATACAATATATGATACACCACAAATGTGCGTGCGATTTAGATAACATCGACCCAATACATCGATGACTTGTTATCAAGGAATGTCTATCATGACATCCTAATAGGTTAGTTCACCGTGACTAAACCTTAGGTTGGTTTTAGTGACTGAATATTCTCCCGTGTAATGCAAGTTATGCACACAATATGAGTTGTATACAAATATCACCTTATAATCCAACAATTACCAATTATATAGATAATAAGACATTCAATACAATATGACTAAGAATATCTTAAACTCCCCACCTGATATTGTTTTATAATCACAACTAAATCACTCCTTAGATTGAATCAGAGTGCTTTGCTTCGCTTTCAAACCTGGCATCCAAAGCCACATCAACCTTTATAAAACATGTGCATTACTTGATAAAAAATGCATGCTCATGGCTTACACTCCTTAAACATGTGATTTAAAACCTCAATGGTGTATTAGAAATACAATGTGACTTGTTAAACCTTTCCTAATGCAATGCAAAGGGTCAAAAGTACAATAAAACAACTTTACGGTCCTAAACACCGTCAGGATGACTAGAGGCAAAAAAATGGCCTATTATGGTTTATTGTAAGGATGGGCCCCATTACCGTCCTAACGACCAGAGAAGAGGAATACTCCGAATTGGATCATCGTGAGGACGATACTCAGCTCCATCCTAACGACCAACGGTTTACACCCACCATCTTGACGACCAGAGCCAAAAATTGCCACCAACAACCCATCATCAGGATGATATATACCATCGTTTTGACAACCAGAGGCCAACTCCACCCTTTAGAATCCATCGTCAGGATGACACCAGGGACCGTCCTGACGACCAGAGCTCCCGTGACTCGAAAATGCAATCTCTTAACTTGACTCTAAAGCTTTTTATGCCATCCCAACACAACCACAAGCTCTCCAAAGACTCAAAATGAAACTCTAAGACCACCAACAACACATAAAACACAATACATGCACAATATGCAAGAATCAAGGCTTCCTCTTGGAAACCCTGACACTTTCCCACACTCCTCACTTCTCCCACACTTCAATAGCATGAGATGACATATAAATATGCAAGAATTCATAGAAATGTAATTATACAAACATGAACATGAGATTCTCACCTCAAGAAAATGAGAGACAAGCCTTCCTTTACACTTTCTTCTTCCTCCTCTTTTCTTCTCTTCTTTCTCTTATTTTCTTTATTGCCAAACACAAATGTTATTAACAAGCTCCTCTCTCCTCCCTCATAGCTTCAAGCCAATTATAGATACAAAAATGTATCTATTATTTCATATGTCATGATCACACACACAGCTAGCAAATGAGATGAAACACACAAGTGATGCACACATCTCACTTTTTAGGCTTAAGCACACACCTAAATGTCAAGCCCAGATATGCACACTAAGCACCTCACTAATTCACATGATTAACATAATTAATCACATTTATGATAATTAATCATGAGTAATATAAGCTAGGCATGGAGATTAATTAAGCTAATTAATCATGGCATAAGTCCAATAATCATGGTAAAAAATAACATAGTCCCCCCATGACATGCTTTTATTAAAACGTGCTAATCAAGCTCCTCAATTAGTGTAATCACACACTAGAATGTATACAATTAAGCTAAACATGTCATTAAGCAAGTTAG
This sequence comes from Euryodendron excelsum, assembly GCA_033060915.1. NCBI lineage: Eukaryota > Viridiplantae > Streptophyta > Magnoliopsida > Ericales > Pentaphylacaceae > Euryodendron > Euryodendron excelsum. The sequence goes on from CM065382.1 coordinate 31,929,404, forward strand.
AGTGATACACTTCCTCCCTTCAAGTGGTAAATCAACCAATTCCTCTTGGGCAATAAACTCCAAAGGCTCTTTCATAGCCCCTGTAGCAACCGAACACCCCACCCGCTCACAAGGAAACCTGACCACACTGAAATCACCCCCTCGACACCAAGAGTGATTCGAACTGGCTACAACATTAGACAGCTCCTCCCATGAAACCTCCTCTCTACCTCCTCATTTGGACCATATACACCAGAGAATACCCACAGAAAACCATCCTCCACATCTTCAAAGCGACACAAAATCGAGAATGAGCCAATCATCCCCTTATTAGATAGCTTCCTAGAATCCCAAAGGAGTAAAATGCCGACCCGCAGCCCTAAAAATTCCAAATAGTCCCACTTAATGCATCTCCTGTCCCAAATACGCCTCACAACTTTTGGAGACAACCTCCAAAGAGGCTTTCACTGCAACTCTTTTATCTAGGTCGTTGATTTCCCTCACATTTGAAGATATTATGTGTATCTTCATGTTATAGCCCCCCTACTTGAATCAAACAATCTTCTCCCCCCTGACACCTTTCCAGAATCATGATTCACTGAAAAGTGGAGATTTTCCAGCTCCCTTTCCTTTCTAGAGCCTGATTTAGGTTTCTTTCTTATAACCACTTCATGGTTTTGGGATCTCCACCATCTCTCTATGTTGCCAAACAGCTTCATAGCTTCCTCCTTGAATCCCTTGTAGGACATGCCTAAGAACTTGCTGAATCCTTTCATGCACTTCATAACCCAATCAACTACCTGTTGCTTGTCAGCAATTAAAGCAACTTCTCCAACTACTGTACCACAAGCCTCCATTCCTTCTGAAAATGGTCATATGACTACAAGAGGAGTGCAGTACTTAGAATTTCCTCTGCCCCCTGAAGGTCTCTAGAGACTGACTCCCAACCCGTCATCCCCCATAACCTTCATAACCCACTATCAGGTTCCAGACCCACCTCTGGTTTCACAAGGCTAAAAGACCTGTTCCCACCTGCCTCGGAGCTGCCATCCACTGGTTGTGGTCCTTAAACCCCCATCAAATGGATAACCCTGCATCACGGACCCTTTGAAGGAGAAAAGAGAGCCCTACAAACGCCCTGCACCAACTCAGGACACCTAATTTGACACTTTGCTTCCCAGCTAGACTCCCCTCAATCCCAAGTGCTTGGAAATCTTATGTTAGTAAATTGATCTTATTGAGGTAATTTTCTTAATGCTTATTATTGGCTAAATTGCAAAATAGAAACTGAAGTGATATCCCCCCATGCACCCACACCCGCATGCTGGTATGTTGTGGGAGGATGGGGAAGTGGGGGAAGGAAAAGAAAACAAATATCTTTTCAAATTCTCACACGCCTGCTCCTCCTCCACCCGCCCCACGGGAGGCAAAAAAAAAAAAAACGAACCTAGAAAAAAATAGGAAAGGGTTGATAATCTTTTAAAATACAGAATAGATAAGCTAATTGAAGAATGATTTGATTGTGGTGAATTGAAGTTACATAAATAGGGCTTGAAGAGAACACACACATGAGGGTACTACATGCTTTGACACCATATTATTATGTGCTAGATATCAAGCATTAATGGGATTGACACAAACAGCCTTTTGGTTAAATGTGAATAAGTTTCCCTGCACGGCCACTGGAAGCTGGGCCATTTGTGCTTACAGACTTGGGCAAGTGAGATTGCAAAGGACACACTTGTTAGCCTGAACAATGCCAAGGGTGAACAAATTCTCTAGGGTCTTTCATTGTCCACAACCAGAAAAGGTCCCAACAAGTCCTTATGTCATCAGTCCTTGACAGGTTTAAGATCAGAATTTGGCTACTTTTTGGCTTGAAAAATAATATTTGGGCATCTTTTCTATATCCCTTTTTGAAAAGCAGGCATACACATGGCCTTTGCAGAACCAAAGAGAGAGGGAGCCCATAGCCCGCGATACAGTCGGTTCTATCTTTAGTTTTTCAACAACCCTAGTGATAGTCGAAGAGTGATCTGTTAGAAACAGATTGATGAATAGGCTAAAGAAAAAATGTTTGTGTGCTAGTCTAATAATACATATTCATTTGAATACCCAATAAGCAAGCACATATATGTATATATGTTTATTTACTTGCATAAACATAAACATACCTTGTTATATATGTATATGCATGTTTGTGTATTTGTATTTGTATATGGTTTGCGTAAAATTACTCAAATGCTTTGGTTATCAGCTTCATCTGCTTCACTTGTTACTAATGTCAGGTTAAGGCGGATGTGGGAAGTGATGTTTGAATGCCACAAGCTTCAATTCCACATTATTTCAGTCGCATATGACAATGGCAACATCAAAATCTCCCTACAATCAGAAGCACACCGACAGGTTACCATACATCTTGAAAGTGAACTGAGCTCTCTGTCTTCAAGTTTTACAAAGTGGGTCAGTGCTCAGAAAATATACGTGAAGGCTATAAATGAGTGGCTTTTGAAATGTGTATCTCTTCCTCAGCAATCTTCCAAGAGAAAAAGGAGGATGCAAACCCCAACCATACGAAAGCTTGGCCCACCCATATATGTCACATGTGGTGTTTGGTTGGACAAGCTTGCTAGTCTTACCACCAGGGGACTTGTGGATTCTATAAAGGGCTTAGCTGCAGAAACTACCCACTTTTTACCCCGTCAAGAAAAGAACCAAGGGAAGGACGTGAATCCTCCTCATTCAACATCCTGGCAGGCTGGCAGCAATGGTGAGGTAGCCTTTAATTTATTGAGAGATGAAGCTTCGGAGGATTGGATTGGAAGTTTTCGATCGAGTTTGGTGGGTTTTCTTGGTCAGTTGAATAACTTTGCAGAGTGTTCTGTGAAGATGTTTATTGAGCTTGAAAAGGCCATTCAAGAAGCTAAGACTAGTTATGAACAGATGGAGTCCCGCTCGTGAATGCCTTTTAAGTTAAAGAACGGAATAAAACATAAAATAAAAAAAGAAAGAAGAAATTGGATGTAGCGAAGCAGGCAGAAATTGCTTGTGGAATTGAGAAATATTGAACCGATGACCATGTAAGTGGGAGGAAATTGCTTCTGAGATTTGTGGGCATGGAGAAATAAAAATAAATGAGTACTTCATTGGAGGTTTTCCCGTGTTTTACTTTGGCAGGAAATAAAAAGGAGCTGGTTATAGTCAGTTGTTACTGGAATGGGAAAGTTGTAAATGGGGGGGGGGGGGGGGGGGGGGGGGGGTTGTGGGTGGTTTGTAGTTTAAAATATGTTTTCATTTTAGTTTTTGTCAAGAGAGAGTTGTGGGTCTGCTAAATGTTAGAACCTGTATATATAAGCTAGACTAAACATGAGAGTTGAGGTTCAATTCCACCCCTCACATATCATTTTATATTGGTTATATATGTTTTATGTGATCAATAATATCTATCTGTTCCGTAAGGTAGCTTCCTTGCTTGTAGATCGATCAATGCCATTTTGACTTAGGAAGAAGTGCATATATCGTACTGTTACCATGTTATACGGCTTCATGGTTTTGCAGAGGGAGTGATACACAACTTCATGGAAGCTGGATGGACATGTAGGGTGGAAGTTTTTGGCTTTCTGCATTAGCTGCTCGTGAAGTGAAGTTACCATTCTCACCCCTGAAACTCCCGAATTCTTCCATTCTACCAATTGAGGGCTCGTTTGGTATGGTCATGTAGTTGAAATTGCGGCAGAAGCCGAGAAGATCACGGTTGTGAGCAAGCTTGAGATTTTCATTTCTTCGCGCGCATTGTTTTATCACTTGTTACCAGCAATGAGTTGTTCTGCTATATCATATGCTCTCATGCACAGCGAGAGAGAGAGAGGCAATGGTTACATTTGCAGGTGTTTTGTTTCTGCAACAAAATTAAATAGCTACTATATATCATGCCACTAAATATCTGTCCCTAACTCGTGACTGAACTGTACTTTCTGAGTCATAAGGGTCTTTTGTGTCATTTTAGCTAGCTGATATTTTTATTTTTCCTTTGTCTTTTGTCGTCTCCTCCACCTCCTCCTCTTCCATCAGTTGAGAGAGAGTGCATGAGCTGCATCAGCTCCGTGCTAGACTTAGAACCGACTCAATCTTGATTAGTTGGTTCGATTCGGTTTTATGCCTCAAATTGGTCTGGGTTCAAATCGAATTGTAACGGTATGAGCCAGTTCCACATTTATTGCATACTATTTAATTTATTTATTAAAAAAAAAATAAAATAGGTCTTGCATCCTTAATTTAAAAAAATAAAATAAAATAACATAAACACAAATTAATAATAATTAAGTATAAATAACAATAATTTAATGGCATATGTAATATATATACTTTAATGATATATAAAGATCCGAGTCTTGGTTCGATTCTTAGGTCAGTTTGGATTATGTCGGATCTCGGTTTGGTTCAGGTCCACAAATTATGGAACTTAGAATCGAACCGAATAGATTGGGTTAACATTTTTAGACCGAGAACTGGACTAATCCTTTGACAAACTCAAACCAAACTGACACATAGAGACCATATTTATTTGATTTTTTAGGTTTTTCAGTTCTTTTATACACCTCTAGTTGGGACAAATTAATATGAACTCTTTCTTTAACTGTTTCTAAAAGTTTTAAGGGTCATTTATGTTCTTTACACCATAATCAACTCTTTAGAATTGAATCATATATATGTATATATATAAGTTGTGTTCCCTCTATATTTTGCCTTTCTTTTAGATGACACTCTATATACTTTTATACTTTTAAAATGCCACGTCACAAGTGCAATGAAGATACTTATTAATTGCTTTATACGCATAAATGTGTATGAGTTGTGATTGGTAACTTTTTGAATACTCTATTTTGTTATACTAATCCGATTAAATTTTTTATCAGATACACAAGTCCTATTTTGAAAAATATCATAGTAATCCACCAATAAAAACTCTCTTTTTGATTAATAATAATCCTAAATGGCCCACAAATTTTTATTGTGATCTAATAAAGTTCTCAATTTAAATATGAAGACTTAAGCAATAAAATTTTCTATTTAAACACGAAGTATTAACTAATTAAGTTTCTACAAATTCTCTCTTACATAATCTCTCAAAAAATTATTTCAAACAATACTTAATTATCAAACAATAATTTACTCGGCTATGTATGCAAATATTAGACATATATGCATGAAAGAATTTATATGATCTGAAATAATATAATTAGTTAAACACAAAATAATACTTTTTAATTAGGATTCAACTATGTAGGTAAATATGTCTTAAAATTTTACTTTCATTCACATATGTAACATGAGAAATATAAATATATCCCATACGCAAAGGAGCTTCCTTAAGTTTTAATTGCCAAAAAGTTTTAGTATTTTTATTTTTAATAGATATATTGATATAAACTCCTAATCTTTATATTGCTTTTGTAGATCTATGACGGTAAAACATAATAGAATTTCTTCAAATCTTCCAACAAGGATATTCTCCTCTCTTTGTACATTTTGCTATGAATTAATTTATCTCTATGTAGATGTTATAAATTTTCAAATCTTCCAACAAAGGTATCCTGCTCTCTCTTTTTGCACTTTTTGCTATGTATTTATTTGCCTATTCTTGGATGTCCCAAAGTAAATTATTAGAATCTATGATAGTAGATTTACTTTAAAATTCTTTATTACTAAATTGGGTCCATCAATAAAAAATTTAATGAGTAATTATACTTTATTCCCTTGTGGTTTGAGCTAAAATCAAATGATCCCTCACGTGAGTTAGACTTATTTGTAAAATGAATGGAAACCATTAGATTTAATGAAAATATTGTCATAGAGGTATTTTTGTTATTTTATCTCTCTAAATTAGAATTTCAAAAGGACGATTTGGCATTTTTATGCCAAAATAAAGGGTTGTTTTTCGAGATTTTTGTTAATAGATATTTCACCAAATCGTCTTTTTGATATTCTAATTTGAAGATATAAAATAACTAAAATACCTCTATGATAGAATTTCTATTAAATTTAATGATTTTCATACATTTTATAGATAAGTTCAAACTCTAGGAAGGTCATGTGCTTACTTTTAAATTAAAGAAGTAATCTGATTTTGACTAAAATCACAAAAGAATAAAAGCATTATTACTCCAAAATTTAATGATTCATAATATATATCATAACAATTCTATACTATAATACGATATGTTTCTTAATGCAAGACATTATGTTGTTCTTCCATAAATGAGTTGTAATCATTCTTCGTGTATTGTATGAGTTCACACTTAATTATTATATGTAATTAGAAGCTACCCGAGGGGCACGTAATCTTCAACATGTAATGCTCATTTTGTCTTTGTGATTTGTTTAATTGAAGTTGTTAATTACTTTTTATTTTTTTTTCCCAAATAGCCAAAACACCAATCTCATGTTTATATAGTCGAAGGCTAAAGGATGATGAATCTCCAGGCCCGCTCAAAACAATTTCAAGTGACTACTTCAAAAATGAGCATTTTTTTTAATTTGTTGTAAAAAATTTTAAATCAATTTTTTTTGGTTAAACTATTATTTTTTTCTTCTGAAACTAGGCAGTGCGTTGATTTTGGGTAGCTCTTTTTTTTTCTTCTAACAGTTCGTTTATTCATTAGGACTGCTTTCTTATTTAAAAAAAAATGTAAAAATTATATAGCGCCTTAATTGAAGAATTTAAGATTATAAAAATTTTGGGCCTTCAAACATTTTTTGTACAACGTTATTTTATTTATTTTTTAGTTAAACTAGCTTTTTTTAAAAAAAAGTAACTAATGTAATTGATTTTGGTCCTTCTTTTTATAGTCTTTTTTCTCATCTAGAATGAGGCTTTTTTTTAAAAAAAAAAAAAAACTTATAGAATCTATATAGGGACGTAATTATCCATGTAAGGTTTTAAAAATTTTGAGGTCTTCAAAATTTTTTTATTTGTATAGTTTATTTATTTATTTATTAGTGTTTTCTATCTAAAGTTTTTTAGCATAGTTTTTTTTATAATGAGTCTTTTTTTTCACTCAATTAAATTGTGGTTTTTAAAAAAAAAAAATTATATAAGACCTCTACTATGGTATGTGAAGTTTTAAAATTTTGGAGACTTAAGGCAACCACCTTACTTGCCTAGGGGTTAGCCGGCCTTGTGAATCTCATTTTTTTTTTCTTTTTTTTTAATTTTTGGGTTATAAGGTGTCCATGTCCCTCGAGCTTGTGCAAGCTCAACTTCTACGTGAACCAAAGTAAACTTTACGTATTTCATGAATAATGGTTGATCACAGACGAGCATGGATAGAAATCCAGTGGCAGACCTAGAATTTCTGTTGAGTGGTAACTAAGAAAAACTTTTTTTTTAGAGTTTTGGGGACCGCTACCCTATATTTTATATTTTAAATACCTGAACATCTGTAAGGGTGAAGGAAACTTTAAAAAGTTTAGGGGGCCTATACCCAATATTGTATTCTAAATATTGAAAAATTGATAGGGTATCTACACTATTATAAACAGCAATATGTTATTGGGTCTTTGAGCTTAAAACTTGCCATACATTTTTCTCAAATTTTCAAAATTTTAAATTCTAATTAAAACACGTCACATTCTAGGTAGCATTTGATTGGTCAATTTTAAAATTACTAACAAGCATACAGGTTTAAAATATCTTATCATTACAATATCAAAAGTTGTTTTTCCACTGGATATCATTTTATTTACCTACACTACTAGAATTCAATTAAAATTTAAAATACCTTATCATTACAATATATATTTGAAATTTAGCTAATTGGTCAATTAAAATTTAAAATAACTAACCCTATACTAATTTAGCATATCTTATCTCCAAATAGCAAGTACGAGAATATCATAAAAAAAAAAATTAAATAAGTTACTTATCAAAACAAAACTCTACCACACAAAGACTAATACCTTTAAATTTTAGCTGCTGATTCTATACTAAATTAGAATATATTATCTCCTAATAACAAGTACCGATAATACCAACAAAAGAACTAAATAAGTTACTTATCAAAATAGAGCTCTATGACACAAAACATATCGGACTAATACATTTAAATAGTACTTGTTAATTTGAATTTATCAAACCAAATTGAATCAAATATCTCGATTCAAATTCGAGATAGAAGAAAATAAATTACAAATTTCTATTCACATTTTAGTTGTTATCTATTGAGCTTAGAAACTCTACCTATAAAAGCCAACACAACTTGCCCAGATGAAGAGCGGTTCAATAATTATTGTCAAGTAGGTTTGAGGTGACTGTGTATAAGAAGATGATGCATACAAAGCATTGTGACATTGAAGAACTTGGATAGAGATGTAAACTTGGCCTGAGGCTCATGAGCATCCCAAGCCCATTGGGCCAAAAACCAGCACAAGCCCCACCCCCCTATGGGCGAGCTTGGGCTTTACCCTTGGTAGACCGAGCCCGAGCCCGACCGTCCTAAAAAGCCCAACCTTAGGCCCACCCAAAAGTCCGCACAAATTATAAATTTATAAGTAATAAGATATTTTTATACAATTAATAGTTGATATAAATTTACATTAATCAATACTTTATAAGTTTAACCGTTTAATTATTTATATTTTTTTGTATAATCTTTATAAGTTTGACTCAGTCTCTAGCTTAGTTGAATTATTATTGATTATCAATTACTAATTAAAAGTATACGTCTTATATATTCAATAGTTTATTTAAGTTTACATTAATCAATACTTTATGAGTTTAATCATTTATATTTTTTAAATAATTTTCATAATTTGACTAATTATCTAATTTAGTTTTAACTATTAGTGATTACTAATTATTTATACTAATTTTATAAGTTAATTTCTATTTTAAAAAAATGATCAAGCCCCCAAAAGTCTGTCAAGCCTGCCCAAAAGCCCGAGCCCAAGGCCTGAGTCCGAAGCCCGAGCCTGCCCTTCGAGCTGTATGCTAACTTTGGGTCTAGCATTCCCAATTTTGACGGGAGCCCACTAAACCTAGCACAAGCCTCGTGGGTGACGGCACTAGTCGGGTTGGCCAATTGACATGCCTAAACTTAGAAACCAATTAGAGCTTCGTCTTCTTACTTGGGAACATAAATTTTATTTCATTTAGCATTTGTTTGGGTTAGCATATTTAAGGAGCTGTGAATAAGAACTTAAGCAAATCTTTTGTGATTTTGGTACTCAATTTGGATTTTATCGTTTTAACTCAATATTTATTAAAGTGCGCGAGTATTTTCACTTGACCTTACAAAGGAGGATTAACTTTCTTGAATTGATCAAAATGTGTTAACACCACAAAACAAAATGTATTTTCATTTTGATCAAAATGCGCGAGTATTCAAAATGAGTTTTGAATTGATCAAAATGAGTTTGTGCTTCCCAATATGAATAGTTTCATTGCAATTTTAACGCACTAATGATGGTTTTAGATTGAAAGAGGAAAAAATATTAGTTCATTGATGTTTACTTTTACACCCAAAAAAAGGTACCGACCACTTGAGCAATGATCTAATCTGATCAGCAGTTCAAGGCTCTTCTTCGAGTGTGCAAGTTTGTGAGAGTAATCATATATATATATATATATAAAAGTTGTATTTACCTTTATATTTTGTCCCTCTCGTACGTGATACTCTAAATGTTCAGATACTTTCAAAATGTCACGTTACAGAGCAATTGATTAAATAACTATTGAATTTATTCTATATAAAATATATATATATATATATAATTAGTTTTATAATATAGATAAGATACATATATATAATATTAGATTGTCAGGACTTTTTCTGAACTTAATATCTAAAAAAAAGTGATTATAATTAAATAAAATATCATACATATATATCAATATTTATTTACATTTTATAGATACTATACGATGTATTAGTTATATATATATATAAGATAAAATTAGTTTTGTAAGATACATAAAAAAATATATATATATATATATATATAATATCAGATTGCTAGGACTTTTTATAAACTTAATATCTAAATTTTTTTATTATAATTAAATAAAATAATATTTATATATTAATATCCATTTACATTTTAGAGATACGATAAGATTGTATAATTAATTAAAATGACACGTCACATGGGCAATTGGTTAGATAACTATTGAATTTGTTTGTTTATTTAATTCATTCTATTACATTGTAAGATAGATAGATAGATATATAAAATATTAAATAACTATTCAATTTACTCAATTATCCAACTCACTCTATTATTTTTGTACCATATATAAACATAAGACAATGTCAATTTTCTAGAGTTTAAGCCTATCTCAAATTCATCTAAAATGTAAATTATAATTATTATCAAACTTAATTTGTATATCAAGTAGGTCAATTTGAGTACAATATGTAATGTAAATATATACATATATAAGTACATCCGCCTAACATTGAAAAAAGTTTAATACATTAAAACTACATCTTAAATTGAGTTATTGTAGTATATCTATTATTTTAAGAAAAATAAAATATAAGAATACTTACAACTTTAATTAAAATTTATATATAACAATTAATCACGTACAACTATTGAATCCAAAATATGGTAAAATTTATTTTTACCAATAATGCTATTTAATCCCGTGCAATGCACGGGTCAACCGCTAGTTACTATTCTATGATATTTATGAGTAGTGATAATACTTATCTATTCCGTCGTTTATGTGAAAAAAGATAAATAAATGAAAAAGAAAAGAAAAGATGTTAAAGGAAGTGGCTAATTTGGTAGAGGGTTTTAAGAAGATAAATAACTAATTGGACGTGTCTAATATGATCAATACTTCTTAAACAAATGTCAAATTTGTATTAAGTGTATTTTGTTTGTCGTAACAAATTCTGTGCATCATATGATTACTGCTAGTAAAGAGAAATTTCAAAACTTTAGAAGAGCCATGGCCCTGCCTATCCTATCCTCTCCGTTCGCCCTTAAAAGGATTAAATTTGATAACTCATCTATTATGTGAATGATGTCGGTTTGATAACTCATCTATTATGTGAATGATGTCGGGTCAAAGGACGACAAATCTACTCGGGCAAATACCTAGTATACTATCTGTGAGCACCCCCTAATTTATTTATTATGTACACAACACATTTCATCATCACTGCATTTGGCATTTTGACATATATTTATTTTAACTCTAATGGTTAAGTAGGTACGGTATTAACATTTAAAGTATGTATTAGGAGGTGTTTGTACTCAAACTTATTTAATAACTTATGACTTTTTAAAATTGTGTTTAAGTAATTGTAAAAAAATAACTTAAAAATAAAATTTATATCTAACACGATTTTTTAAAAAAGTTATTTAAAATAATAATTTTTTTAAATTAATTTATAACTTATCATTTATAAGCTAGTCACCTAAATACCTCTTAATTAGAAGTTGACAACGTCTTTAAGTAGAAGTTGCACGTTCACTATATGACAGCTAGCTCTAGCTTTGTGTTTGCTAAGTCTTATAGTTGTACCAAACATAGCATGAGTACAATTTTTACTTTGGAACCTCAGGAGTGCATGAGTAATTAGTATACAACTTGGTAAAAGTTTTATTTTTCTTTTAATTTTTAACTGCATTGAACTAGTGGACTAGAAAACCTACATTTACTAGGTTTTCGAAGTTTTCATTTCATTTTTAAAGACAACCATTCCCCATTAAAACCTACAATTAATATTTTGCATAATAGTTTTTACCAATTTGTGTTCATAGAATTGTTTAAAAAAAAAAAAAACAAGACTCATGTATAATCACAATGCATTATAAAGCAAAAAAATATTACAAAAAAAGAAAATTGAAGTAGTAAGTGAAGAGGTGTGTTAAATTACATAGGTTAAGTCTCTATTTATAGAATGAGAGGGGAGTTTATATCCCAACGGATGTGGGATAGAGAACTTCTAGTTCTTTAACATCTGTTGACTCAAGGTTGATCCCTATGTTGATTTTGATAATAACTAAACCTTGTGTTATTTTACTAATGCATTTACTTAGTGTGCAGATTAATAAAGTTTATAATTTAGACTTGAAATTCAACCTTAAGTCTAATGCATGTCAAAGTGAATGCACAACAAGCTTAGGATTAAGTAATGGACTCTTAAGTGTTATGAAATGAACCAGACAGAGCAATGACACTTATTTCTACTTCAAACAAATGATTTGCATTCGAAGAGATTGAATGTGTTCAAATTAAGTTTTCATCAAGTATGCACAGACTCAATGAAGGTGACTTGCACTAAAAAAGATTGAAAATGCTCAAAAGAAGATTTCATCAAGTGTACTCAAGATAATGTGATTGAAGTTGCTTGAGAAGAACATTCATCTTGATTGCATGATCTCTACAAAGAATCCAAGCAAATAATTCTTCTGAGATGTAAAGAATCAATGAAGACAATGTGTATGAATAAACTTCATTAAGCTTATAAAAGTCTCATTGAAGTGATCGTAAAGAAGAAAGAAAAATTACTAGCAAAGAGAAGAGATCGACATTGAAGCATTTCGAAGCTCTACATGAAAGAGAAAGCTTGGCAATGAAAGAGGAAGCTTGACGACAAAGAAGAAGAGATCAACATTGATTGAATGAAGCCTTGACAGTTTTGAAATCAAGAAAAGAGGATTATCAAATGAAGAATTCAATCCAAATTGAATAAAGAACAATCTTGTTGTATTGAAGATTTTGATTGATCATAATACCTCAAAGAGAAGACTCCTTGAAGATCTTATAATATTGCTGAAGATGAACTTGATCATTGGAAGACAGAATGAAGATTTCTGGGTAATGACTCGACTCATGAAAATGAAAAGTCGACACATGAAGACAGAAGCAAAAACTTGAAAACAGAATGATCAATGAGTCGACCCATGAATATAAAGACAAAAGCAAGATTTCTATGCAATGAGTCGACACATGAAAATGAAGAGTCGACTTATGAAGACAGAAGCAAAATAACTTGAAGACAGAATGATCAATGAGTCAACTCATGAAAATGAAGAGTCGACACATGGAGACAGTGGACAACATCTGAAAAATGTAAACCAGATGAGTCGACACATTAAGCTTAGTGTCGACCTTTGAAAAATAACAACTAGTTTTTTTAACGTTATAACAGATTGGATTTGCATTAAATGAGCCCCAACAACCTCCAACGGACAAAATCAATATAAGCGTTTATATACAAGCTTCCAACTGCATTTATAGAAGAAGAGACACAAGAAACTAACATCCACTGACTGATTAAACTAAAAATTCTAAACATTCTCCTTATCTTCACTATGTGAGCTTTTATTGTTTAATCCACTATTGACAAAGAGTTTGTAAATTATTTGTATATTTTTATATACCTGTAAGCGAGAGTTTGAGAGTTCTCTTGTGGAAGAAAAACTCTTGTAAGTTTGAGTGGATCTTGGACAAAACCACTTGGTGGTTGAAGAACTTGGGAAGAAGTTCTTGTGTAAATAGTGAACTGATCACTTGGTCAATCAACATCCATTTGTAATTGGAGATTACATAGTGGAGGAAGACTTCAAGGGAATTTTGGGGTGAGGACGTAAACCATGAATTGTGGTTGAACCTCGACAATTCTCGGTGTGCTTTCTATTGCTCTGTTTTCCATTCTTCTTTTGATTACATTGCTTATATATATAGATTGTTCACTGTTACATTGATTAGATTAATTTTAATTGCCTTTAATTTTTGAAAAACCTAATTCACCCCCCCTCTTGGATTACTTGTTGGGCCAACAACATCCCCCCTCAAACTCAAGTACGAAAAATAGAGAGCTATTTGAGTTTAGAGAAGATATGATAGAAACATCGGAGGAAAGTCAGAGGTTGGCCAGAAGATGACCAGAAGAACGCCAAATCAAGTTGGCCGGAGGGACCCTAGTGAATGGCCAGAGGGATGCCAGAGATCGGTTGGAGAATGGCCAGAGAGGTGCCAGATCAGGTCGGCCGAAGAATGGTCGGAGGGACGCTAAATGATGGCCAAAGGGATACAGAGTTCGGCAGAAAAATGGCCTGAGGAACGCCAAATTAGGTCAGCCAAAGGATAGCCGAACGGACGCTAGATGAAGGTTAGAGGGACGATAAAGGTCAACAAGAGGATGGCCAGAGAGACGTTAGATCAGGTCGGTTGGAAGATGGCTAGAGGAGCGCCAAATCAGGTCGGCCGAAAGATGGTTAGAGAGATGCCAAATCAGGTCGACCGAAAGATGGTCAAAGGAATGCCAGAGGATGGCTAGAGGGATGCTAGAGATTGGCTAGAGGATGGCCAAAGGGACGCCATAAGATGACTGGAAAGTCGCCGAAAGTTGGCCAGAAAGTCGCCAAAAGGTGGTCGGAAAGTTGCCAAAAAGTCATCGGAATTTGGATGGAAAGTCGTCAAAATTTGGCTGGAAGATAGCCAGAAAGATGCCGGAGGATGGTCAGAAGTTGGCTGGAGGATGGCTTGAAAGACGCCGGATAGCCGGAAGGTGGTTAGAGAGGAGGAAGAGAACCTTAGGAGTTTCGATATGGAAGATCCCTCGAAGGGCAACCATAGAGCATACTTTCCCTTGGCTCTGATACTATATTAGAAAAGACAAGACTCATGTGTAAATACAATGCATTATAAAGTTTAAAAAGATTACAAGAGAAATAATGAAATAGATAGTAAGTGAAGTAATAGAATCATGCTCACTTGCTTTCCTTTCTTTTTTCTTCTGAAAATAATCTAATCTGAGATGTCTCGCATACACCTTGCGAAGTATTGATAAAGGATTTGATAAAGTAAAGGACGACACAACCTATGTATAAATATATATATATATATATATAACCAGGTAGCCCATGATGAAACAAGATATCAAACAACGTTAATTATGTTTTCTTCAACCTTTACAAGGTTCTAGTATATAAGACAAATTAAGTTTATCAAGTTCTTTCACTCATGCCTTTAATCAAAACAATTTTACCTCATCAGTCATCCATAGATTATTATTTTTTATTTATTTAATGTTTCTTATCTTATATTTTGGATAAAAATGCATAGTGTATTCAGCAAGACGTTCCATACTAATTATTATTGTTATTGTAAGTGAAATTTTTGGGAAGGCCTGGCCAATCACTCGAACCAATATCAATGAGCATTAACTTGCTGCAAAGAGACAAAAGAGTTAAAATGGGTCGACCCTCATTGGGCTGATCACACTCCGACGATTAAGTTAGCAATCTTAACCGAAAATTGAATGAAAATAAAGACAGTGACTGCTTGAAAATTAATTGTCTATACCTTGCTTCTTCAGGCTTTAGTGTTTATAGTGTTATGCTCTCTGTTAAGCCTACTCCGGTAATCATGTTCTATCTCATAGGCTTGTGCCGGCTAAAATTGGCTGATTGGACCGAAACTCACCTTTATCGCCATGCTCGAGTTTGATTGACCGAACGTGAGCCATGAGTTTGCGTGGTGCGTCTCCTCTGCATTAAATGCTGAGACTTGAGCATTAAATGCTCTGATATCTCTCATGATTGCCCTAATACTTTGGGCTATATTAATCTTGAGAATTGGGCCGCTCTTGGCTATATGGGCTTGACTTATATTATTGTTTGGACTGTTTAATTGAAGTCGGGCTTGCACTGGTGAACTGGGTTGTCCTCAGCCCAAGTAAACTATTTGATTTAAGTTTGGCCTGCCCTAGTAGATTAGGCCGGGATTTATTTGACCCACAATTGCCCCTCAGCCCTAGCATCCTTTGGTAGGGGCCTAAGGCTGGTGTATCATTGCCATGACGTCAACAGTCAGAGGCAGTTTAATGTGACATGACCGTTGAGAAATGTTAACCGTTTCATGTTGTTTGGACCGTTTTGGCCAATCGTTGAGCGTAGAACAATCCTTCATTTTGCATCTGCCTCTTTCGTGAAGATTACTGTTCTATAAGTCTTTCTTCTTCCCCTTTTTCTTGCTTTTTTGGTGAGCCAGCCCTAGAAGTCTTCGTCCCCAATTCATAATGGGTTCATGTCTTAGGAATATGCTCGTCTCTTCTGATAGTATTGCTACGTTTAAGTCTCGATACGATTTTTCTATGGGCGTAGACATTAGGTTAATCGCTTTTACGGACTATCGCGCCCAGATTTTTCGCACTCGAGGAATACACATATAAGCCAGAAAAATACTGTACTCTCTCGTTAGAACTCACCCTCCTAGAAGAATGAGTGCGACTAGGTTTGAATTAAAAATTGGTTTGAATAAAGGTGCTTTTAAAAAAGATTGGAGTCGCCACCTAACTTGATTAAGGTGAGTTAGGTCACCTAAAAACTAAGCATAATCCGAAGACCACACTTAGGGTTTTTTAAAACGATTTTGAAAATACTACCTCAATAGAGGGTTTTTAAGAAAACAGGTTGTTTAGCAACCCTTGGAAAACATTTAAGCCCTTTTTTGAAAATAACTCCATTTTGGTCTTTCGAAATCAGTGATCCTAGGTTCGGAGGTTGGTTACGTGTAGGGAAGACGCACTAAGCCATCACCCTACCCCGTCCTTTCGGTACCTACATGTCTATTTACCCTAAATTCACCTATGAGAGTCTTCAACAAACAACTGTTTAATCCTATCCACTTTATAAAATAATGTTTAAAAAGACATGATGCATGATATGCTAGTGTAAGAAAAGAGAGTTGGAAAATAAATTTGGAAAATGATTTGAAAAGAAAATGATTTGATTTGAAAAGAGACTTGAAAAGATAGATTTGAAATTGGAATTGAAAAGAGATTTGAAAAGAGTTATAAAATTGAAAACTTGAAAAATGTTGTGACCGCACCTATAAAGGTTGCTTACGTATCATTTCGGAAGAATCAAGTCAGTCGTAGTTCAAATAAGAGTCCGATAAAAAATAAAAAGTTTTGATTTAAGCTTAGAAAAGAAGATTTGAAAAAGGATTTGATTTGAACTTATAATAGAGGATTGGAAATTGGAAATTGGAATTGAAAGGATTAGATTTGGAAAGATAGAACTTAGAGGAAAGATTTGGACTTGTTTTGGAAATATCGAGATCTGGGAATCTTAGACTTAGGAAAGATAGGATTTAGAAAGGACTTGAGATTAAGAAAGACTTGACTTAGAAAAGATTTGAGAAAAGATTTGACTCAAATGTTGGACTTGGAATATTAGAAAAAATTCGAATTAGAAAGGGTTCGAATTAAGGAAGTTTCAAATTATGAAAGTGTCATTTTAGGAAAGTTTCGTTTTAAGAAAGTTTTGAAATTAGGAAAGTTTCATCTTAGGAAGGTTTTGACTTAAGAAAGTCTTCGAAATAGGAAAGTTTTGAATTTGGAATGTTTTGAAATAGGAAAGTTTTGAAAGTAAGAAAGTTTTGAGTTTAGAAAGTTTTAGATTTGGAAATATTTGAAATTTAGGAAAGTTTAGAATTTTAGAAAGATTTGGGTTTAGAAAGTTTTGAATTTGAAAAATTTCAAATTTGGAAAGATTTGAAATTTAGAAAGTTTAGGATTTAGAAAGTTCTAGAGTTTTGAAGATCTTGAGATTAGGAAAGGTTTGAGTTTAGGAAAGATTTGAAAACTTAGATTTGGAAAGTTAAGATTTGAAAATGGATAGAATTAGGAAAGGATTGAATTAGGAAAGATGTGGAAGTTGAGTTTTAAAATTTAGGAAAGATTTTTATGTTCAAGTTTTGGAAACTTAAGATTTAGGAAAGGAGAAGATTAGGAAAGATTTGAATTAGGAAAGATTTAGACTAGGAAGGGTTAAGATTCCTATTTCCTAAAACAAAGGATTGGATTTTGTTTCTAAAAGGGAAGGTTTGATTTTGTTTCCAAAAACGGAGGATTGGATCTAGTTTTCTAAACGGGAAGATTGGATTTGGTTTTCTCAAGGGAAGATTTGATTTGACAAGGATTTGGAAAGGAAAGTTTTAGAAACCCTAGATTTGGAAATGTATAGTTTTGACGTAGAAAATAGATTTTGGAAATATAATTTTGACGTAGGAAATTGGAGGTTTTGAAAACCTAGGTTTTAAGGCAAGATTGAAAATCATGTTTTTTTGGAAAAAAAATTAGGGTTTCCTAATTGTTAGCTCTAAGGCTTGACTTGGGCTCTAAGGAAAGAGTTTTTGGAAAGTGTGTTTTTGGAAACGAGTTTTTGGAAGGAAATCCTAGAGAGGAGTTTCTAGAAGGAAGATTTTGGAAAGAGAGTTTTTAGAAAGATTTTTGGAAGGAGATTGTTGGAGAGAGTTTTTTTTTTTTTTAGGAAAGTGATTTAGGGGGCATTTTTAGAAAGTGGATTTTGAGGAGAGTGTTTTGGAAATGAGTTTTGAAAAAGAGATTTTTGGAGGGAGTGTTTAGAAAACAATTTTGGAAAAGGGAATTTTTGGAAAGCATGTTGAAAAAGAGGGTTTTAAAAAGAGAGACTTTTGAAAAGAGAGTATCTTGGAAGATATAAAATATCTCACTTTCCTAAAGCGATTCTAACCATAAGAAGGCTAGAACCACTTTAAGAAAGCGATTTTGAAAACAACAAGGAGTTGAAAATATGGACCATATCAGCCCCTTTAAATATAACATTTTCCTAAAGCAATCCTAGCCATGGAAAGGGTAGAATCACCCTAGGATTGTGATTTTGAAAACAAGTTTTGAAAAAGAAGATTTTGATGCAATTTTGAAAACAAGTTTGAAAACAAGTTTGAAAACGAATTTGAAAGCGATTTTTAGAAGAATGCAAGAGTCATGATATGCACAATGCAAAGAGGGTCGTGAACATACAAGGCTAAGACTTCACCACATAATCAAGGGGGCCGAACCCACGTGGTCTCCGGTTAGACTAAAAGAAAGCCCCCGACACGGTGACCCTCCAATAGCCTAATCCTACACATGGACCGAGAGTCCCCTTGTTTCAAGCTTGCAAAGAAAGGGGGGAAAGAGATGAGAGATTAAAATAGAGAAAACCCAAGTGGGTCAGGAAACAGAAGAGAGAGGGGGGAAGTGTGGAAAATTAAATAAGAAGCCTATCTTGTGTCTTCTTTATTTTGCTTAGCTTTGCGCGCTTTGTTTTGCTTGTCTTGCTTCGATCTTCACTTCAATCTTCAAAAGTTTGTCTTTAATCTTCAAACCTTCAGATTGCAGCCTTTCAAGTCTTCAAAGGAGGGTTGGAGGCCAGTACATAAGTGTATGAGAGTGTATAGGAGGCTAGGGTTTAGTGTATGGTGGCTTGGATTTGGAAAACTTAGAGAAGCTAGGGTTTTGGGAGTGTACGGGCTCTGTATATCGAGAATTAGGGTTTTCAGACTGAGTTTGTGGACCTCTTTCACGTTGGAAGAGGCTCTGTATTTATAGAGATGGGATAAACCTGGCGCCTGTTGTAGTGGCGCTAGGCCAAATTTCCTCTTCGCGCCCCTAGGAGTGGCGCCAGGCCATTTCTTTGCTTGGAGCCACTGCTAGTGGCGCCAGCCAGTTAGGAAAGTTTTAAGGTCGGCAAACAACGTATCTTTGGAATATTTGGGCGCCTGTACTAGTGACTACCATGCAATTTTTAGCCTGGCTTCACTAGGAGTGACTCCAGAAAGTCCAGGAATGATTTGAAGGGGCCGGGAATGACCCAAAGAGCCTGGAAGGGACAGGAACCCTGGGAATAATGTCTCAGGGACAAAGGGCTTGAAAAATGATGACGAGATTTGTTAGAAGGGTTGACCGGGCCATTAGGGGCAAAACGGTCAATCGGGTTGGAAAGTTGTCAAGAAGGACCTGGAATGTCCCGAAAAAAGACTCGAGATTTGGAAACATTACTTAGAATGTTCCCAAAGGTTGTCAGTTTGAAACCTAGAGTCGGTGTGGTTAGAAAAGGCAACCGGCCCACCAGGGAAAAAACTGTCATTTCGTACCGGGTTTGCCGGAACTGACTCGGAATGATCAGGAAAGATAAAGAAAGGTTGAGAATACTATAGGAAGCATTCTCGAGAGGTTAACGGTTTGATAACCAGGGCCGGTGTGGTTCCCGGGGCGTTCGGATACCTAGGGGCAAAATGGTCATCTTAACTGAAAAGTCTCGGAATTGACTTGAAACTGATTGGAGGGCACCTAATCATGCTGGATCATCTCTGGGATGATCTAGGAAGGGTGGACTTACCATTCTGAGGGCTTAGGTATGCTTTCGAGAAATGTGCCAGAAAATGGCCCTAGGGGCAGTTTGGTCATTTTTCACTGAAGTGGGCTAGCAGGCACTGGTGTTGACCTGGGTTTTGAGTGTTTTCGCAACTCTGACGGCGGTCGTGTGATATAGGGGTTTGCTGGCAATTCCCTATATCGACCTGTTTGTGAGTATTTCCGCTACTCTGACGGTTGTGATGTTTTGCGAGTATTTTCGCTACTCTGATGGTTCGCGATCATTCCCGAAACTGCCTGATCTCGGGAAGCTGCTAAAGGGACTTAGCGCCTGAGAATCAACTTTCTCGAAAGGTGTGCCTAAACGGACATTTCTGCATTGGCGGGCTAGTAAGCGCCAAAGGTGGACCGTTCTACCATCTAGGGGACTTGGGGTCTCGTCCCGGTCGACAGGTTTAAAGGGACTTACCGTTCCGAAGAGGCTTTCTTCAGAAAACGTGCCAGATTGGATAGAATTGCCATCTCGAGGAATCAACTGTCTCGAGAGAGGGATTGGAATTGAAATTGGAAAGGGAACTTATCGTCTTCAAAAAGATGTGCCTATTAGATTTGGAAAGGGGACTTACCGTCTTTGGAAAGACGTGCCTGATTTGGAATTGGAAAGTGAACTTACTGTCTCCGGAAAGACGTGCCTAATTTGGAATTGGAAAGGGGACTTATCGTCTTCGGAAAGATGCGCCTGATTTGAAATTGGACCGAACGATGCCCCCAGGGGCATTTTGGTCATTTTGCCTCTATTTGGGCCTGGCGGGGCCCGCGAGGCAATGGATAGACAGGATTAGACTTAGAGAGTTGATTTCAATTGAAATACGTCCATATTAACTTGAGTACAAGTCTAGACGGATCGTAGACTGTCGAGCAGTCAAAAATGGGGTGCTTACAGCTGCCCCTCTTTTTCTTTCTTTGCTTGTCAAAGACAGAAAACAATAAAGTAAGAGCTCCATGTTGACCGTGAGGCGGTCGGAGGGATGGATTTTGAAAATTTTGGAAAACGTTGGTTTGGAAATGGATATTGGGCCCAAAAGGCCTTCGAAAACAAGTTTTGGCTGGAGAAAGGGCAAAACTGTCCAGAATTGGAAACTGGAGCCACTAGGAGTGGCGCCTTTGGTAGAAAAGCCTTGGCGCCTCTGCTATTGGCGCCAGGCTTGGAATTAAAACCAGAAAAATTCTAGTTTGAACATTTGCGGCATTTTGGAAAGTTTCTTGCAAATTCGAGAGACATTGCGAGGAAACCGACCTGGACATTGAAGGAGCACCTCTTGGAGACCACGGGTGATTGTTGGAAGGAGACCACGTCGTCGGAAAAGTCGCCGGAAGAGAAGCTTTCGCCGGAGAACTCCAAAAAGTGAGTTTTTAAATTTTTGTTGATTTTGATGTGTAGAATTTCATTTGACTTGTGTGAATAGTGAAAATTAATGTTTTGATATGTTTTGAACACTATGGTAATGTTATTTTTGCATTTTAGTGCTTGTTTGGTTGAATTTGAGTGATTTTACATGATTATGTGAAGAGGGTTTTCTACAGGAATTGGGGGTTTGTTCCTGCAGGCTTGAGTATTGGGTTTTTTGGCTAGATTTTTATAGCATGTGCCTTAGAAAAATGTGTTGATCAACCGTGTGAAGTTTCGTGATTCTTTTAAAAACTTGGTGAATTTTTAATTTTTGAAAAATAGAAAAATACTTAGAAAATTAGGAAAATTGAAAAACTCAGGAAATTGATGGAATTTTTTAGAGTTTAAAATTTTGAAAAATGTAGGGATATTTTTAGAAAACATTTGAAATGATTTTGAGAAATTTTAAGACATTTTTGAAAATCATTAATTTATTGAAAAAATAAAACATGCGTTTTGAAAATTTCAAAAAATTGAGAAGTGTGCACAGGTGCTGATCTTATGTGATTGTAACGTTGAAAAGTGTACGTTTTGTGTTTCGTGTTGATGTCATGGGTGTTGTAGGGAACATTTTTAAACGAAAATCTGTCAAAATTTTTAGAAATTAGGGAAAGAGTCAGAAAAGGTTTTAGAAATAAAATCTTTTTGAAGGAAAAAGACAGAAAACCCTTAAGATTAGATTTGAAATTGGAAAAACAAAGGGTGTAGAAATTTCGTTTTTGACTTATCATCTGAAATCTTTTTATTTATTTTGTTTATTATTTTTTTTATTGTTTTTCTATTTTGTTTATTCACTTTGTTTTATTGCATGAACCGTATATTAACACCACCTACCTTGGCTTACCTTTTTAGGACGGCAGATGGGGGTGATGATGGTTCTGAGAGGAGACGCCGCTCGGGGAAGGTGGCTCAGACAGATTCCACTAGCGGCTCCAGTCGATCTAGGGGTAGCCGACGGTTTACTGGGTAGGCAGCGTCTAGTCAGAGTGGTCGGGGGAGTGGGCCACCTGTCGACCCCTTTCCTCCAGTTGAGCAGGCTTTCGTAGAGGAGATTGGCCCAGAGGAGGAGGTACCGGGTCTAGGCGACCAGGTCACTAGTTATGGTAGAGCCTCCTCCAAGCACAGGCAGACGGATGCTGACTTGGGAGATCTGCAGGTACTGGATGTTCCACCACTCGGGGATCTTGCTTATCACCCCAGTGTGTACTCTAGACAGTATTTGTCCCCTCCGCGGGTACATACAGCTTTTAAAGGGGCTGTTCATCAGGTCTTTGTGACTATGCAGCGGGTTGCCCCATCATATCGTGCCTTCTTGGCTGAGATTGGATTTGGAGCCTTCATGGGATTATAGGCTAACCGCCTGAATCAACATTTGGTATTGGCACTTGTTGAGAGGTGGTTCGGGGAGACCGGGACCTTCCATTTTGTTGGCTTCAAGTTAAGTCCCACTCCCTTGGATTGGGCGATCATCACAGGGCTATCCTTCGTTGGCTGGCGGATCACTCTACAGTTAGTCAGTAGGGACGAAGCCTGTTTACTGCTGGACTTGCCTCCTCCTAAGCATTCTGCCTTCCTAGTCTCTTGGATCAGTCAGGATGACCGTACCTTTGTTTCTGAGCCATCGCCTGCCAGGTGGGATATTATGAGACGGTGACTTGTTTTGTACATCATCTTTAGCTGCTTTTGCAACAATAACAAGTCGCTTGTGCCTTGTTGGTTGGTGAGTATAGTAGCCGATCTTGGAGCGTTATCTGAGCCCGACTGGGGGTCCTTCTCTTTTGGCTGCTTCCTTCGGTCGATACGGGTTTAGACTTCTTCCCGTTGGGGCAGCATGACTAGCTTCTGGCCTTTCCTCGTTTGGTGAAGCTACGAGTACCTTCCTGTTCGTCGCCCTGCAGTTGTTGAGGATGACCTCTATCCTCGTGCTTTGAGGTGGGCTCGTGATTGGGTAGCCCAGCGCGGAGATTACTGATTTTGTGACGCTTCAGGCTAATCTGGAGCTGATTGAGGCGAGGGATGTGACTTAGCTGCCTTTCATTGGATCCGTTCATTACGAGATGGTCTGGTACTTAGTCTCGTTATCCCTGTCGAGAGCTGCTTTTCTCAGTGATGACACTTGGGAGTCCTATCTCGGAGAGCGACACTGGCAACAGTTTCATGAGGAGTTCCGATCAGCAGGGGCTCCGCTGGAGTATATGTTTGGAGCCTTGGTGGCGGGAGTGCCTATCCCCTATCAGGAACGTTAGCCAGGTGCTGAGTTCTTGCTTCCCCCAGACACAGATTACGTTGCACACTTTAGGGCTCATTCGGTTGGTGCCTTCACCCGGTTTGAGATAGTAGTCTGCAGGTACGTTGTTGGTCAGGAGGTGGTTGACTTGTGGCGCCTTGTCGGAGGATATGTGCCCCAAGCTGAGTTTACTGTGTGAGAGACCAGAGAGACCAGTACCAGATGGAGCGGGATCAGTACCAGGCCGAGGTAGCTTCCCTGACGGCTCGGTTATCTCAGATGGGCAGTGGCGAGCTATGTTGTCTTTCCCCTCCTTCTTCTTGCTTTGCTGTTGTCTAGTTCTTTTTTTTTTTTTTTTGTATGTGGTTGATTTCGGTTCTGTCTTCTCTGCAGGACACTGGTACTTCAAATAGTTATCCTCTTCCTCCGATGCCTGGTTTCGGGGATTTCGATCCAGATGACATCGACTTTAACCTATGACAAATGCCCCTTTTGGAGGCTCCGATCTTCTTTTGCCCTTTGTCCCTGAGATGTATTTATGTTAGACAGTTTTATTTTGTAAGCCGTGTACAAAAATGGACATTTAAGGTATTTAGAAGCATGGATAGACAGAAACATCTATGATCTTTACAGCTAGGCATATGATCAAATGTATGTGATGGATGATGATGTTATATATCTATCATATGAGTTGATGTTGGTAACTTCTGTTTTTACATGGAGTTATACCCTATGTGTGCAAAACTCATGCTGAATTTTTTTTTTTTTAATGTATGCACATGTTAGAAATACGTTAGCTAATAGAATGACAAGGGGTGTTGTCGAACTTGGTATCTTTGGAATGGTAACTTCTTCCCTTTCGGGGGTCTAGCCTCTCTTCTGGCTCAACCCTACCTTGATTGGACGATAGCACTTCGAACCTTTCTCAACCTTTTAACCCTATCTGATTCTTTGTTTCAGGGTTAGTGTATGGGGTTACTGGGCTGAAACTCTCGACTCTCGGGGTTTTAGCAACAGCTTACCTGACCTTTAGCAGAACGATAAATGGTCAGTCCTTTCAATTTGAGGAGACTTTATTTAGGACCGTAATGTAGGCTAGGTTATGGGGGTTTTTGAAACAGCAGGATATATAGGCCTAAATTCGATGTTGCTTTCGGTAGGGTTTAGATCCATACCGTCCTTGACTATTTTCTCCATATGGCTAGCATCCTTCTTGGCTTTGGTAGCGTGTTCAACTCATCTAAATCAAGCCATCCATTTTCAATCAGAGGGGACTTTTACTAGGGTTGTAATGTAGGCCATGGTTTTGCAGTTTTGCCAGAAAGGGTAAAGGCTCGAACCTATTGTTTCTATTGGGTTTCTTTGTAACCTAGGATCACCTTTAAATTTCCTTCCTGCTTTTTAACATGACTTTCTTCGCTTTCGATCTTCTTATTATGCTTTTGAAGATGACTCAATCATGATTTTCTTCACGCCTTTCCTTAAAGGATTTTTTTTTTTTTTTGGCCTTTTGCCCCTTGGCAACTCCTTTCCTTTATTTCGTCCTTTCTTTTTTTTTTTTTTATGAAACGAATAATTCTTCGACCCTTTTCCTTAGACTTTTTCCTTGGCAGTTCAATCTACCCAGTGTGGGCGGTGATCCCTAGGTTGGGGTTTTCTCGAAAAAATGATAGATGGCTCAACAGGTTTGGCAAGCGGTTGCTTTTGACTGTATAGAAAATGAAACGAGAGCCTCTCTTCACTTTGAATTAGATTGCTTGATCTATAGAGCCTTAGATACTATTCTAGCATGATAGAGGTGGATACCATTCCTAGAATTCTCAACTATTGTCTGCCCCAATGTGGGGAGGACAGTCTTGGATCGGGGTTGACAAGGAAAATTTTTGCTTTTCGCAAGGCACTAGGGGTTAAGCAAGGGGAATATAAGCACATTTGTTTATTTATTTAGTTATTTATTCTTTTATTTATATGTGGGAAAGTGAAAGATAGCTCCTCTTCATTTTGATAAATTGACCACACATCGCTTAGCTTTAGTGTCTTGTAAGTGTTGCCTTTGGGTAGTATCCTCACTCATCTTTATCCTCTCTCTCTTTGGAAAGCTGATCATTTGGTAAGTGGTTAACCCAAGCTATCATCCCTTCAAGTCGGATCATTCCATAAGATACACTATGCCCTTTGCGGAGGAAGTAATTGCCATTCACAAGAGACATATAAGATAGCAGCAGTGAGTAAAAGAACTATCATTCAATTATTATCGACGTTTTTATGAAAAGCATTAAGTTTTTAAGCAGTTCAGAAAATGAAAACATCAATTTAGAGACAGGGAATAAAAGGGATAGAAAGAAGGTGGGTGAAAACACCCCTCTCTTGTACGCTTTTGAAGGGAACCCATTTTAGTAAGGCTTTGGGACAATTCCCACGTCTTCGATGCTCCATTTGCAACCCGGATCCTTGGCCAAGGCGAGACGAGCAAAGGCTTCTCCTAGAGCTCTGAAGATGTTGATGCTGCTGGCGCGGTTGTCAGCCTCCTTCTTGTTCTTTGCAGTGGGTTCTTCTGTAAACAGGGTGACTAGTTCATCCCCTTCCATCTCGAATGGTTCTGACTGTACTCTTGGCTTCTCTAGCTCCCAGCCCATGTCTTCATAGTTGTATTCAGTTGCGGGGCCAAGGGTTTTCCAGTAAGTGACTTTCAGCCGCTACATATTTCGGGTGTAGAAACTCATCACCCCATCCCTCAACAGCCGTGTTCTCAGCAAGGTCATTTTCTGGAGACATTAGTTCCTCAATGGGCCAGTCAGAAGCATCTGGTACCTCATCTGGGTTATAGAGATAAATTGGGCACAATGGGAGATCCTCCTCCAAGTCATCTTCTTCTTGGGTCTCCCAATTGTCCTCACAACCTTCGGCTCTGAGCTCGTCA
Source organism: Euryodendron excelsum (assembly GCA_033060915.1). Taxonomy (NCBI): domain Eukaryota; kingdom Viridiplantae; phylum Streptophyta; class Magnoliopsida; order Ericales; family Pentaphylacaceae; genus Euryodendron; species Euryodendron excelsum. The sequence goes on from CM065382.1 coordinate 31,956,127, forward strand.
AAATCTCCCTCGCCTTCCATCTCTACTAGTATCATGTTGACGGTGTAATCCGGTAGAGGGTTAGTGGTCACATTGGGGGTCAGAGCAGGTTTTACCAGCTGCAAATCAATGATTTTATTGTCGATCAAATCTTAGATCTTGTGCTTGAGAGCGAAGCAGCTTTCAGTGTCGTGCCCTTGGCCACCCGAATGGTATTCACTTGTAAGGGCGGCATTAAAGGTTGGGGGCAGAGGGCTTGGCAGCGGGCGAGCAGGTATGGGCTTCAGGATATTGTTCTTCAGCAAGTTATGGTAGGCCTCTGTTTGGGTACAGGCTAAAGCGTCGAAGGTACGAATGCGTCGAGCAGGTCTATTAAAGTTGGGACATGCCCCAGCGGGACCATAGTTAGGGGTTGGAACATACATGGTTAAAGTGGGTAAGGGCAAGACAGGGTGCGATTGTAGTGGAGGACGGTATTGAGGTGGTTGGCTGGGCAAGATGGCAGACACCTCACTTTCCTTCTTGATCGTGCCCCTTGTAGTAGCCGCCTTCTTGGCTATGTTGGCGGTATACTCTCCAATCTTGGCGTAGGGGTCCGTAATCCTCCCTGTCTTGATACCGTTTTCTATCATCGCCCCTTGCATGATTAGTTTAGAGAAGCTTTTTCCCACGCTAGTGCAGAGCTTCTCGTAGAGTATACCCTAGAAAGTATGTACGAATAGTTGTACGTACTCTTTTTCTTCCAGTGGGGGATTGACTTGTGCAGCGGCCTCCCTCCATCTTAGGGCATATCCTTTAAAGCTTTCCTTCTCACCCTTGCTCATAGTCATCAGGGACCATTGATCAGAGGTAAGATTAATATTGTGACGATATTGGGCTTTAAATGCATTGACTAGCTCGATCCAGGTTGTTATCTTCCTTAAGTTCAGACGAGCAAACCATTATAGAGCAGACCCTGTAAGACTGTGTTGGAATAGCTGCATGAGGAGTTTCGGATCGTTGCCATGACCACTTAGCGCTCCAGCATAAAGACGAAGATGAGCAACGGGGTTACCGGTACCATCGTACTTCTGGAAATCGGGCATTTTAAACCTAGCAAGTCTCGGGTGGTCAGGGAAGAAACATAGCTCATCATAGGAAGTGAACCCGTAAGTGTCCTAGCGATAGAGACTTCGCAGTGAATCCTCCAACCCTTGGATTTTCAGACTGAGAGGGTTTAAGGGGACCTTCTTTGCGGCAGGTGAAAGTAATATGGTCTCCTCTTCTTCAGTGTTGGCCCCTTTAGCATCTTCCTTATTCCTCCCAACGTTGTTAGACTGAAGCACAATCCTTGGATTGTCGCGCCCAGATTTTTCACACTCGAGGAATACTCACACAAGCGGAAAAAATGATGTACTCTCTCGTTATAACTCACCCTCCTAGAAGAATGAGTGTGACTAGGTTTGAATCGAAAATTGATTTGAATAAAGGGCTTTTGGAAATAGATTTGGAATTGCCACCTAACTTGATTAAGGTAAGTTAGGTCACCTAAAAACTAAGAATAATCCGAAGACTACACTTAGTGTTTTTGGAAAAAGGTTTTTGAAAGTACCACCTCAAGAGAGGGTTTTTTTTTTTAAGAAAAACAGGTTGTTTGGTAACCTTTGGAAAATATTTAGCCCTTTTTGAAAAATAACTCCGTTTTAGTCTTTGAAATCAGTGATCTAGGTTCGGAGGTTGGTTACGTGTAGGGAAGACGCACTAAGCCATCACCTTACCCCACCCTTTCGGTACCTCCATGTCAATCTACCCTAGATTCACCTTTGAGAGTCTCCAACTAACTAATGTTTAATCCTATCCACTTTTAAAAACTATGTTTGAAAAGAAACTAACATGAAGCATGATATGCAAGTGCAAAAAAAAAGGATTGAAAAATAGACTTGGAAATAAATTTGAAAAGAAGAATTTGATTTGATTTTAGAAGAGAGATTTGAAAGGGATAGATTTGAAATTGAAAAGTTTGAAAAATTAGAAATAGAGATTTGGAAATAGAAATTTGAAATTGGAAGTTTGAAAATAGATTGGAGATTTGAAAAGATTGTGGAATTTGAGATTTGGAAAATGTGGAGGAATTTGAAATTTGAAAGAAGTGTTGAAATTGGAAATTTGAAAAATGTGAAGACCGCACCCATGAGGGTTGCCTACGTATCCTTTTGGAGGAATCAGGTCAGTCGTAGTTCGGACAAGAGTCTGATGGAAAATAGAAGAGTTGATTTGGAAAAAGAAAAAGATTGAATTGGAAATTAGATTGGAAGATTGAGAGATTGAACTTTGATTGGGAGATTTGAAAAGATTTGATTTTGAAAGACTTAATTTTAGGAAACCTAGACTTAGGAAAGAGATGATTTAGAAAGGACTTGAGATTAAGAAAGATTTGACTTGAATGTTAGACTTGGAAGATTGGAAAAAGATTGGATTGAATTTAGGAAAGATTCGAATTAGGAAAGGTCCGATTTAGGAAAGTTTCAAATTAAGAGAGTTTTGAATTAGGAAAGTTTTGAATTAAGAAAGTTTCAACTTAGGAAAGTTTTGACTTTAGGAAAGTTTCAACTTAGGAAAGTTTTGAATTAAGAAAGTTTCATTTTAAGAAAAGAAAGGTTTTGAAAATAAGGAAGTCTTGAAAATAAGAAAGATTTGAAGTTTAGGAAAGTTTAAAAAGATTTAACTTAAGAAAGTTTTGAATTTAGAAAGTTTTGAATTTGGAAAGATTTGGAATTTAGAAAGTTTAGGATTTAGAAAGTTTTGAGATTAGGAAAGGTTTGAGTTTGGGAAAGATTTGAAATCTTGGATTTGGAAAGTTAAAATTTGGAAAGGGTTGAATTAGGAAAGATGTGGAAGTTGAGTTTTAAAATTTAGGAAAGATTTTCAAGTTCAAGTTTTAGAAACTTAAGATTTAGGAAAGTAGAAGATTAGGAAGGATTTGAATTAGGAAAGATTTGGATTAGGAAGGGATTGGATTTTGTTTTTAAAAGGGAAGGTTTGATTTTGTTTCAAAAAACGGAGGATAAGATCTAGTTTCCTAAAGGGGAAGATTTGATTTGACAAGGATTTGGAAAGGGAAAGTTTTAGAAACCCTAGACTTGGAAGACTATAGTTTTGACGTAGAAAATAAGTTTTGGAAATATCCATAGTTTTGGTATAGAAAGCAAGAGGTTTTGAAAACTTAGGTTTTAAGGCAAGTTTGAAAACCATGTTTTTAGAAAGAAAATTAGGGTTTTCTAATTGTGGGTTCTAGAGCTTGACTTGGGCATCAAGAAAAGGAATTTTTGAAAAGTGTGTTTTTGGAAACAAGTTTTTGGAAGGAAATCCTAGAGAGAAGTTTCTAGAGGGACGATTTTTAGAAAGATTTTTGGAAAGAGATTGTTGGAGAGAGTTTTTAGGAAAGATTTTTAAGGAACGTTTTTTAGAAAGTGGATTTTGGGGAGAGGATTTTGGAAAGGAGTTGAAAAAGAGAGTTTTGATAAATAGATTTTTGGGAGGGAGTTTTTGAAAACAACTTTAGAAAGGAGAGTTTTAGGAAAGTATGGGAAAAGAGTTTTTTAGGAAAAGAGACTTTTAAAAAGAGAGTTTTTAGAAGGTATAAAAATGTCTCACTTTCCTAAAGCGATTCCAACCATAAGAAGGCTAGAACCACTTTAGGAAAGTGGTTTTGAAAACAACAAGGATTGAAAATATGGACCATAAAAGTCACTTTAAATGTAACACTTTCCTAAAGCAACCCTAGCCATGGAAAAGTTAGAATCACCCTAGGATTGTGATTTTGAAAACATGTTTTGAAAAAGGAGATTTTGATGCAATTTTGCAAACAAGTTTAATGCAAGCTTTGAAAACGAGTTTGAAAATGGTTTTTGGAAGATGCGAGGTCATGATATGCACAATGCAAATTTGGGGTTGTGAACATACAAGGTTAAGGCTTCACCACATAATCAAGGGAGTCGAACCCACGTGGTCTCCAGTTAGCCTAAAGAAAAGCCCCCGACACGGTGACCTCCAATAGTCTAATCCTACACATGGACCGGGAGTCCCATTGTTTCAAGCATGCAAAGAAAGGGGGGAAAAGAGATAGGGGATTAAAATAGAGAAAACCCAAGTGGGTTAGGAGAGAGAAGAGAGGGGGGCAGTGCGGAAATTTAAATAGAAAAACCTACCTTGTGTCTTGTTTATTTTGCGCGCCTTGCTTGTCTTCGGTCTTCGTCTTGATCTTCGTCTTCAATCCTCAAGAGTTGTCTTCAATCTTCAAACTTCAAATTACAGCTCTTTAAATCTTCCAAGGAGGGTTGGAGGCTAGTGTATGAGTATACTGAGCTGTGTATGAGTGTATAGAAGGCTAGGGTTTAGTGTATGGTGGCTAGGGTTTGGAAAACCTAGGGAGGCTAGGGTTTAGGGAGTGTTCGAGTTCTGTATATCGAAATATAGGATTTTTTGACTGAGTTTACGGACCTCTTTCACGCTGGAAGAGGCTCTGTATTTATAGAGGGAGGAATGCGCTGGCACCTGTTGCAGTGGCGCCAGGCCAAAACTTACACTGGCGCCGCTAGGGGTGGCGCCAGGCCATTTTTTGGCTTGGTGCCACTACTAGTGGCGCCAGCCATTTAGGAAATGTTTAAGGTCGGCAAGCAACGTATCTTTAACTAAATTTAGGCGCCTGTACTAGTGACTACCATGCAATTTTCAGCCTGGCTCCACTAGGAGTAACTCCGAAAAGTCTGGGAATGATTTGAAGAGGTCTGGAATGACCCGAAAAGCTGGAACAGGGCAGGAACACTGAGAATAGTGTCCCAGAGGTATTTGACTTGGAAAATGAGGATAGGATGTGTCGGAAGGGTTGACCGGGCCTTTAGGGGCAAAACGGTCAATCGGATCGGGAAGCTACCGGGACAGACTCGGATTGTCCCAGAAGAAGACTCGAGATTTGGAAACATTATTCATAATGTTCCCAAAGGTTGCTGGTTTGATTCCCAAAGCCGGTGTGGTCGGAAAAGGTGACCGGCCCACCAGGGGCAAAACGGTCATTTCGTACCTGGTTTGCCGGAACTGACTCGGAATGATCCAAAAGGATGAAGAAAGGTTGAGAATACTATAAAAATAATTCTTGAGAAGTTACCGGTTTGATACCCAGAGCTGGTGTGGTCGGAAAAGGAGACTGGCCCTCCCGGGGCAAAACGGTCATTTTGTACCGGGTTTGCCGGAACTGACTCGGAATGATTCGAAAGGATAAAGAAAGGTCGAGGACACCATAAAAAGCATTCTCAGGAAGTTACCGATTTGATACCTAGAGCCGGTGTGGTCCCCGGGGCATTTGGATGCCTAGGGGCAAAATGGTCATATTGACTGGAAAGTCTCAAAAAAGGCCCAAGGGACAGTTTGGTCATTTTTCACCGAAGTGGGCTAGCAGGCACCGGTGTTGACCTGGGTTTTGAGTGTTTCCGCCACTCTGACGGTAGTCGCGTGATATATGGGTTTGTTGGTAATTCCCTATATCGACTTGTTTGCGAGTATTTCCGCTACTCTGATGGTTGCGATGTTTGCGAGTATTTTCGCTACTCTAACGGTTTGCGATCATTCCCGAGACTGCCTAATCTCGGGAAGCTGCTAAAGGGACTTAGCGCCTGAGAAGTCAATTTTCTCGGAAGGCGTGCCTAAACGGACATTTCTGCATTGGTGGGTTAGCAGGCGCCAAAGGTGGAGTGTTCTACCATCTAGGGGACTTGGGGTCTCATCCCGGTCGGCAGGTTTAAAGAGACTTACCGTTTTGAAGAGATTTTTTTCAAAAAACGTGCCGAACCGTCTCGAGGAATAAACTGTCTCGAGAGAGGGATTGGAATTGGAAAGGGGTCTTATCGTCTCCGGAAAGACGTGCCTAATTTGGAACCATCTCGAGGAATAAACTGTCTCGAGAAAGGGATTGGAATTGGAAAGGGGTCTTATTGTCTCCGGAAAGACATGCCTGATTTGAAATTAGAAAGGGAACTTACCGTCTTTGGAAAGGCGTGCCTGATTTGGAATAGATTTACCATATCGAGGAATCAACTGTCTCGAGAGAGGGGTTGGAGTTGGAATTGGAAAGGATAATGCCCCTAAGGGCATTTTGGTCATTTTGCCTCTATTTGGGCCTGTGGGCCCTCGAAGCGATGGACAGACGAGATTTGGACTTAGAAAGTTTGTTTCGATTGGAATACGTTTATATTGACTTGAATACAAGTCTGGACGGAGTGTGGACTGCCGAGCGGTGAAAAATGGGGTGCTTACATGGATGAAGTCATAGATGATGATGGGACCCCAGCAGCATCTTTCATAGCCATAGTTTGAATGAGCTTGAGCATCTCATCCATCTTGGTCCTTATTTTGTTGACTTCTTCCTGCTAGACTTGAGAGGATTCTTCAGGGTTAGCAGCCATTAGTGATACTCTTTGCCGGGTGATAATGGGATCCCTAGGTGGATGTTGCCCCTTCTTGGGAGCAATGTTGACTCAGTGCAAGGTGACCTCTATAAATAAAAAGGAAAAGACAAAAAGACAGAAACACAAATTGCAAGTCAATTTCTGGTTTTTAGAGAGCTTTATGCAATGCATGTCGTAGGGTACCCCTCTTTTGGGAGGGAAGCTAAGCATGATGTATTGGCTCACTTTTGGGGACAGGAGATTTGCCCCTGTATGCAGATACCTTACCATCAAGTGGGAACCTTCAACCATCCATACATTCATTTCACAAAAGTAAAGAAGTACATTGAATTTTGGGTTTAAGATACAAAGGAATTGAAATACATTTTAATTTGGGGGGGGGGGGGAAGGGGGAACATTTTCCTTTGGACTTCCACCTATCTAGTTTTACAAAGGAAAAACCTAAGCTACTCTTAAGTCTTCGGATTTGCCTTCGTTGGATTTGATGTCGGGGAGGTCGCTGAGAGACCTTGTTGATTGGTTGCCCTTTGTCTTCATGACAATCCTATCTTCGTGAGCATAAAGGGATTGGGGCCCCTCTTATGGAATGGATTGATGTGCATGTCATGAGTCCTTAAGGTTATGTGGAAACCCTTAGGGTTTAGGTAGGTTTAATGCAAGAGAGAGTGACCTTGGTGTCACTCTCTATGGGTTGATCATATGCATGAGAATGCAGTAACTTGAGTTACTTAGAACTCTTGTCTTGACATGGGATATTGAATATATGAACAAGGATATACAAAGAGTATAAGGAGAGAGAATACAATTAAAGTACATATGCATGTATGAGCAGTTAAACAGATATTATAACAGTAAGAATACAGTTATAACAACAGGAATAAGCAGGTATAAATAAAAGTAAGAGTAGTCGCCCTTTCCTCCATGGTTTTGAAAATGGTGCTCGTGTCTTAAATCCGGCAGAGGTTCGGCTATGCATGGTGTTTATATGAGTATGAGGTTGAGGGTTGACTAATGCGTCCTAAAAAGGCTCGATCCCCGGATCTTCAAACCTAGGCCCACTCCCCGAGGTGGTGCCATGATCAGTTGGTGATCCAGGTGGGGGAACCATCAAGAGGCCGTAGGCAAAGAAACTGACACAGCATCTTGCCCACAACCAATATACCGTTCCCCCTTTCTAACTAGAAATGACATATCAAGGTAAAACGCAAGTATGCAGAATGCATGTGCACATGCAGTGTGTGTGTGATTTTTGAAAGTGGAAAAAAGAGCCCAACAACTCCCATTCATTCTGTTCATCACATTCATGCATGGCAGTTAATAAAATTTAATCACAAAGCACACCTACAAAACAAAGATGCAAGAGTTAGTATGTGGATGACAAACTTAATACAAGATAATATGAATAAATGCATGTTTTTTTTTAAAACAATTTTGAAAATTTAAAGTGAATAATATTGAACAAGTTAATTGAAGACTCTACATGGGTGAAGGGTAAAGAGACATGACTACAGCCTAACCCTCTAAGTGTCCCCAGTGGAGTTGCCAGCTGTCGCGCCCAGATTTTTCGCACTCGAGGAATACACACACAAGCGAGAAAAATACTGTACTCTCTCGTTAGAACTCACCCTCCTAGAAGAATGAGTGTGACTAGGTTTGAATTGAAAATTGGTTTGAATAAAGGGGCTTTTAGAAAAGAATGGAGTCGCCACCTAACTTGATTAAGGTGAGTTAGGTCACCTAAAAACTAAGCATAATCCGAAGAACACACTTAGGGTTTTTGAAAAAGATTTTGAAAATAATACCTCAAGAGAGGGTTTTAAGAAAATAGGTTGTTTAGCAACCCTTAGAATATATTTAAGCCCTTTTTTTAAAATAACTCCATTGCGGTCTTTTGAAATCAGTGATCCTAGGTTCGGAGGTTGGTTACGTGTAGGGAAGACGCACTAAGCCATCACCCTATCCTGCCCTTTCGGTACCTACATGTCTATTTATCTTAAATTCACCTATTAGAGTCTTCAACTAACAACTGTTCAATCCTATCCACTTTATAAAACAATGTTTAAAAAGACATGATGCATGATATGCAAGTGTAAGAAAAGAGAGTTGAAAAATAAATTTGGAAAAAGATTTGAAAAGAAAATGATTTGATTTGAAAAGAGATTTGAATAGATAGATTTGAAATTGAAATTGAAAAGAGATCTGAAAAGAGTTATGGAATTAGAAACTTAAAAAATGTTGTGACCCCACCCATGAGAGTTGCCTACATATCCTTTCGGAGGATTCAGGTCAGTCGTAGTTCGGACAAGAGTCCGATAGAAAATAGAAGGTTTTGATTTAAGCTTAGAAAAGAAGATTTGAAAAAGGATTTGATTTGAACTTAGAATAGAGGATTAGAAATTGGAAATTGGAATTGAAAGGATTAGATTTAGAAAGATAGAACTTAGAGGAAAGATTTGGACTTGTTTTGGAAATATTGAGATTTGGGAATCCTAGACTTAGGAAAGATAGGATTCAGAAAGGACTTGAGAATAAGAAAGACTTGACTTAGAAAAGATTTGAGAAAAGATTTGACTCGAATGTTGGACTTGGAAGATTAGAAAAGATTCGAATTAGAAAGGGTTCGAATTAGGGAAGTTTCAAATTATAAAAGTGTCATTTTAGGAAAGTTTCGTTTTAGGAAAGTTTCACTTTAGGAAAGTTTTGGAATTAGAAAAGTTTCATCTTAGGAAGGTTTTGACTTAGGAAAGTCTTCGAAATAGGAAAGTTTTGAATTTGGAATGTTTTGAAATAGGAAAGTTTTGAAAGTAAGAAAGCTTTGAGTTCAGAAAGTTTTAGATTTGGAAAGATTTGAAATTTAGGAAAGTTTAGAATTTTAGAAAGATTTGGGTTCAGGAAGTTTTAACCTAAGAAAGTTTTGAATTTGGAAAACTTTGAATTTTGAAAGATTTAAAATTTAGAAAGTTTAGGATTTAGAAAGTTTTAGAGTTTTAGAAGATCTTGAGATTAGGAAAGGTTTGAGTTTAGGAAAGATTTGAAAACTGTGATTTGGAAAGTTAAGATTTGAAAATGGATAGAATTAGGAAAGGATTGAATTATGAAAGATGTGGAAGTTGAGTTTTAAAATTTAGGAAAGATTTTTATGTTTAAGTTTTGGAAACTTAAGATTTAGGAAAGGAGAAGATTAGGAAAGATTTGAATTAGGAAAAATTTAGACTAGGAAGGGTTAAGATTCCTATTTCCTAAAACAAATGATTGGATTTTGTTTCTAAAAGGGAAGGTTTGATTTTGTTTCCAAAAACGGAGGATTGGATCTAGTTTTCTAAACGGGAAGATTGGATTTGGTTTTTTCAAGGGAAGATTTGATTTGACAAGGATTTGGAAAGGGAAGTTTAGAAACCCTAGATTTGGAAGTGTATAGTTTTGACGTAGAAAATAGGTTTTGGAAATATAATTTTGACGTAGAAAACGGGAGGTTTTGGAAACCTAGGTTTTAAGGCAAGATTGAAAATCATGTTTTTTTGAAAGAAAATTAGGGTTTCCTAATTGTTAGCTTTAGGGCTTGACTTGGGCTCTAAGGAAAGAGTTTTTGGAAAGTGTGTTTTTGGAAACGAGTTTTTGGAAGGAAATCCTAGAGAGGAGTTTCTAGAAGGAAGATTTTGGAAAGAGAGTTTTTAGAAAGATTTTTGGAAGGAGATTGTTGGAGAGGGGTTTTTTTTTTCTTTTTAGGAAAGTGATTTCGGGGGCATTTTTAGAAAGTGGATTTTGAGGAGAGAGTTTTGGAAAGGAGTTTAAAAAGGAGTTTTGAAAAATAGATTTTTGGAGGGAGTGTAAAGAAAACAATTTTGGAAAGGGAAATTTTTGGAAAGCATGTTGAAAAAGAGGGTTTAAAAAGAGAGACTTTTGAAAAGAGAGTTTTTTAGAAGATATAAAATATCTCACTTTCCTAAAGCGATTCTAACCATAAGAAGGCTAGAACCACTTTAAGAAAGCGGTTTTGAAAACAACATGGAGTTGAAAATATGGACCATATCAGTCCCTTTAAATATAACACTTTCCTAAAGCAATCCTAGCCATGGAAAGGCTAGAATCACCCTAGGATTGTGATTTTAAAAACAAGTTTTGAAAAAAGAGATTTTGTTGCAATTTTGAAAACAAGTTTGAAAATGACTTTGAAAGCGATTTTTGGAAGAATGCAAGAGTCATGATATGCACAATGCAAAAAGGGTCGTGAACATACAAGGCTAAGGCTTCACCACATAATTAAGGGGGCCGAACCCATGTGGTCTCTGGTTAGACTAAAAGAAAGCCCCCGACACAGTGACCCTCCAATAGCCTAATCCTAGACATGGACCGGGAGTCCCCTTGTTTCAAGCATGCAAAGAAAGGGGGAAAAGAGATAAGGGATTAAAATAGAGAAAACCCAAATGGGTTAGGAGAAAGAAGAGAGAGGGGGGAAGTGCGAAAATTTAAATAAGAAACCTACCTTGTGTCTTCTTTATTTTGCTTAGCTTTGCACGCTTTGCTTTGCTTGTCTTGCTTTGATCTTCACTTCAATCTTCAAGAGTTTGTCTTCAATCTTCAAACCTTCAGATTGCAGCCCTTCAAGTTTTCAAAGGAGGGTTGGAGGCCAGTGCATAAGTGTATGAGAGTGTATAGGAGGCTAGGGTTTAATGTATGGTGGCTAGGGTTTGGAAAACCTAGATAAGATAGGGTTTTGGGAGTGTACGAGCTCTGTATATTGAGAATTAGCGTTTTCAGACTGAGTCTGCGGACCTCTTTCATGATGGAAGAGACTCTGTATTTATAGAGATAGGATAGACCTAGCGCCTGTTGCAGTGGTGCCAAGCCAAATTTCCTCTTAGCGCCACTGCTAGTGGGGCCAACCAGTTAGGAAAGTTTTAAGGTCGGCAAACAACGTATCTTTGGAAGATTTAGGCGCCTATACTAGTGACTACCATGCAATTTTTAGCCTGGCTTCACTAGGAGTGACTCCGGAAAGTCCGGAAATGATTTGAAGGGGCCGAGAATGACCCGAAGAGCCGGAAAGGGACAGGAACCCTCGGAATAATGTCTTAGGGACAAAGGACTTGAAAAATGATAATGAGATTTGTTAGAAGGGTTGACCGGGCCATTAGGGGCAAAACGGTCAACTGGGCTGGAAAGCTGCCGGGATGGACCCGGAATGTCCTGGAAAAAGACTCAAGATTTGGAAACATTACTTAGAATATTCCCAAAGGTTTCCGGTTTGATACCCAGAGCCGATGTGGTTGGAAAAGGCGACCTGCCCACCAGGGGCAAAACTGTCATTTCGTACCGGGTTTGCCGGAACTGACTCGGAATGATCTGGAAAGATAAAGAAAGGTTGAGAATACTATAGGAAGCATTCTCGAGAGGTTACCGGTTTGATAACCAGGGCCGGTGTGGTTCCCGAGGCGTTCGGATGCCTAGGGGCAAAATGGTCATCTTGACCGAAAGTCTCGAAATTGACCCGAAATTGATTGGAGGGCACCTAATCATGCCGGATCATCTCTGGGATGATCTAGGAAGGGTGGACTTACCATTCTAAGGGCTTAGGTATGCTCTCGAGAAATGTGCCAGAAAATAGCCCTTGGGGCAATTTGGTCATTTTTCACCGAAGTGGTCTAGTAGGCACTGGTGTTGACCTAGGCTTTGAGTATTTCCACCACTCTGACGGTGGTCGCATGATACAGGGGTTTGCCGGCAATTCCCTATATCGACTTGTTTGCGAGTATTTCCGCTACTCTGACGGTTAGTGATCATTCCCGAGACTGCCTGATCTCGGGAAGCTGCTAAAGGGACTTAGCGCCTGAGACTCAACTTTCTCGAAAGGCATGCCCAAACGGACATTTCTGCATTGGCGGGCTAGCAGGTGCCAAAGGTGGACCGTTCTACCATCTAGGGGAGTTGGGGTCTCGTCCCGGTCAACAAGTTTAAAGGGACTTATCATTCTGAAGAGGCTTTCTTCAAAAAACATGCCGGATTGGATAGAATTGTCATCTCGAGGAATCAACTATCTCGAGAGAGGGATTGGAATTGGAATTGGAAAAGGGACTTACCGTTTTCGGAAAGACGTGCCTATTGGATTTGGAAAGGGGACTTACTATCTTCGGAAAGACGCGCTTGATAGGATTGGAAAGGGGACTTATTGTCTCCAAAAAGATGTGCCTGATTTGGAATTGGAACGGGGACTTACCGTCTTCGAAAAGACGTGCCTGATTTGGAATTGGACCGAACGATGCCCCCAGGGGCATTTTGGTCATTTTGCCTCTATTTGGGCCTGGCGAGGCCCACGAAGCGATGGATAGACAGTATTAGACTTAGAGAGTTGATTTCAATTGGAATACATCCATATTGACTTGAGTACAAGTCTAGACGGACCGTAGACTGCCAAGCGGTCAAAAATGGGGTGTTTACAAGGATGATGGTTGGGTAGTAACCAAGGAGGGGACCCCCTTCTCTCTCGTTGCCATCGTTGAGGGAGGACTTCACTTTCTCATCCACCCCTTTTTGACCGAAGTCCTCAACCACTATGAAATTGCTCCAATCCAGCTTGCACCTAACGGCTATAGGATAATGATGGGAGTGGTGGAGTTGAACAGAAGGTTAGGTATGAACTTAGGGCTTCATGAGTTCGACTACTGCTATTCGGCAGTAGAGGTGAACAGTGCCTGGTCAGACCACTATAGATACTACTTTAAGGCTAGGACCGGCCTCAGAGAGTTGGTTCAATTTCTTCCAAGCTCGAGGAAGGGGATTGATGACATTATAGTCAGGGTGAGTGGTCCTTGGGAGTTTGGGGATATCCCAGTGGAGTTAGCCCCACTAGCTTAATGCCCCAAAGTCCTGCAGAAAATAGGCCGATCACCTTTTTCCCGATCTGGTACAGACTTTTCCTTTTTACTTGCTTGAAATTTCATCTATTTCTGACTCGTCACCCTTTTAAATTTTCTTTGTAGCTAATTTCGGTGTCAGGGACAGGGATACTGAACTTTCTATGGGTTGATCTGGACGCTTTAGGCATTGCCTGGGCATATAAGGGTGAAAGAGCATCAGCCGGGATTGGGCGAGTTGCTCACGTCTTGCTGGGATACCTAGTTTCGGTATTAGTCTTTTACGACGATACACGGGGTTGCTAGTCCGATCCTTGCTGCACAAAAGGCGGAGGGAAGTTTGCACGAGATCGGCGAGTACCTGGCATTAATACCCCCACTCCCTGCTACTTTTGCTTCCGTGCCTATAATTGCCATTGCTAAAGGTGAAATGGCTCCTAAAGTGCGAGATCTGTCATTAGCATTAGGAGGAAGGGTCTCTAAGAAGAGGAGAGGGGTGGTCTCATCCTCTACCACCACAATAGCTTCTGCTGGTGATGCCAACATTTCTTCTCTTTCTGCCTTGCAATTCGACACTGAAGCTCCCGTCATCCCCGAGGTGGTCGAACTGGATAAAGCTCTAGAACCCTAAGAAGGAGTAAAGAAAAGGAGGTTGGTGAAGACCGCCGAGAAGGAGGCCGCTCAAGCGAAGAGGGTGGAGTTTGCTGCTCCCCTTTTTGTATCGATGGAGGCTGATCCAAAGGGCAAAAGCAAGGTGGATGAGCCAGTGCCCGAGGAGTTTGTGGCTCGGCCAAGATTGTTGGTCGTGCCATGACCGTCTAGGATTCAATCCTCAACTGTGTTGGTGTGGCTGTCGAGGCTCTTTAGGCCATAGTGCCGCCTGAAGATGTCAAGGAGTTAAGCGAAATTGAGGACGGGGATTTGCTGATCTTTCCTGATCTTTCTTTCGTCAATAGTGGTTAGAAATCTTTCCTAATCTTTCTTTCTGATTCAATTCTTCTGTCAAATTTATCCTCTGAGTTATGCTGTTTTTTGTCCTTCGCAGGGAGCAATCCAAAGTCTGGAAGTTATGCACCGATTCTGCACTCTGCAACATCGGCATAACAACCTGCTGCCGAACCATCAACAGATAAAGCGCAATTTCCACATGAGAGATTGCGAGGCCAGGTCTTTTCACAGGGCATTTCAGGATTAGCAGATCCTTTTTGAAGAGACACAAGCCTGCTATAAATAGAAGGAGAAAGACTTCGATGAGGCCAAGGCTGAGGCTGCCGATCTGAAAGCTAAGCTGGTTGAGGCTAAGAAGTCGGTATCCGAAGCAAAGGCTGCTCTGGCTGAGTCCCTACTAAAGGTGGAAGGATTAAATAAGGATGGCGAGGCTCAGTACGCTAAGGGCTTTGATGACGTCGGGGATCATTATGAGATCTAGGTGAAGAACATCACTGAGGGCCCCTTTCAAGACGACTGGACGTCGGCTCTAAGGAAGTCAAAGCTGGACAAATCTTCCTCTCTTTTGATGCCGAGCTAGAGTTTGAAGACGAAGAGGATGCTGACGCTCGAGGTGGAGGGGCGAACACTGGCCTTGAAACTCTAGTTGATTTGCCCCTTGCCGATCCTCCTACTATTGAGTTGCCCTCATCTACTCTGCCCCTTGCCGAGCTTCCAACTATTGAGTTTCCTTAGGGCCTTTTTCTTTACTTTTTCCCTTTTCTTTTGTAAACACAATTTGTAATTTTGATATTTTATGAATGAACATTTTTTCCACTTGTTGTCTTCTGTGTGCATTCTTTTTCGTGCTATGAATAGCTCTTTCACAGATAGTCAATCTATAGTGCAAACAAGTTCACCATTCTTGGGCTAACTTGCCAAAGACAAATACATTATAGATAAGTTAGGAAAATAAAAGCTTTTCATTCGCTCGCCAAGCTGACAGACTTAGGCCAAAACTTGGTTTTAGCGAAGAAAATGAATGCCTTAATTCATAAATTATGGCCCTTTACTAGGCCAAGCTACCAAACTTAGGTCGGGCTCAGTCAAGATACTTATCTTTTGATTTCTCAGTTTTTATGGCTTTTCTACCGACCTTCTTGACTTAGGCAAGACCAAGGCGAGTCTTGGTTATAAGCTTGTTTATAAAAGCAGTGGCCTTCGTTCAGCCAACCTGCCCAATATTAGATAGGACCAAGTTTTCTTTTATAATTTGTTTTTTGTGACCTTTATTAGCTGACCTGCCCAACTTTGACAAGACCAAATTTTTACACTTAGTTTTTATGACTTTCATTGGTCGACCTGGCCATAAATGGTCCAAGACCAAGTTTTTATACTTGGTTTTTTGTGACCTTCATTGGCTTACCTACCCAACTTGGACAAGACCAAGCTTTTACACTTGGTTTTTATGACCTTCATTGGTCGACCTGCCCAACTTGGACAGGACCAAACTTTTACACTTAGTTTTTATGACCTTTATTAGTCGACCTGGCTATAAATGCTCCAGGACCAATTTTTTACACTTGGTTTTCCAAGGCCTTCATTGCTTTGTGTTTTGGAGTAGCATCAGACAAATGGATTTGTTCAAATGACTTTAAATTCTTATTAATCACATGAAGCTTCAGAAGGACTAGACATTACTGAATTGTTACATCATACAGGAGTCAATTCCACTAGTAAAATCGCTTTAAGTTGTTAGCGTTCCAAGGCCGGGGTAGCTGTCTCCCATCATCAACAGTTTCTAGTCGATATGCCCCCACACTGACTTGGGACGCCACTCGGTAGGGACCCTCCTAGTTAGGGTTGAGCTTTCCATCTGCTGAATTATTTGTTACCCCCAATGCCTTTCGTAGTACTAAGTTTCTTGGTTCAAAGGCTCTTGGACAAACCCGTCTGTTGTAGGACCGACTTAACTGTTGATGATATCTTGTGAGTCTAATCAGGGCAGCTTCCCTGTTTTCTTCAGCAAGCTCTAGATCTCTAGCCAGAGTCTGGTCGTTAAGTCTAGTATTAAATGATGCCGATCTGATCGTTGGTAGCCCCACCTCCAAGGGTATAACTGCTTCCACCCAGTAGGCCAAAGAGAAGGGGGTTTCGCCAGTTGATCTCCTCGGGGTGGTTCTATAGGACCATAGGATGCTGGGTAGTACCTCCACCCACTTTTCTTTAGCCCTTTCTAGTCGCTTTTTGATTCCATTTAGCATAGTCTTGTTAGAAATTTTAGCTTGCCCATTGCACTGTGGATAGGCCAGTGTTGAATAATAATTTATGATCCTGAGCTCCTCACAAAATGACTTGAACGTGTTGCCATCGAATTGGGTGCCGTTGTCTGAGACAAGCGCCCAAGGTACACCTAACCTTGTTACTATGTTCCTCTAAGCGAATCTCTTAGCATCAATCTCTCTGATAGAGGATAGGGGTTCTGCCTCCACCCATTTGGTAAAGTAGTCCATTGCCACAATAAGAAACCTTTTATTGCCTAGAGCTCGGGGCAGAAGCCTAACTATGTCCAGTCCCCATTGGGCAAAAGGCCAAGGGCTGGTCATAGTTGTGAGGTCCTCGGTAGGTTGATGTATAATTGGGGAGAACCTTTGACACTTTTCATATTTCAGCACGTACTGGGCTTCGTCCTTTTGCATATAGGGCTACCAGTATCCTTATGAGATAGCTCAATGGGCCACAGACCTCCCATCGACATGAATTCCACATATCCCTTCATGGATTTTAAACAAGATATGCTGTATTTTTTTCGGGTGAACACAGTATAAATAGGGACTTGTGAAAGATCTTCGATAGAGTTCCTTGGTTGGTGACACCCATTGTCTAAGGGCTTTGTGCTTGATCCGTTTGGCTTCATTCTTGTCTTCGGGGAGCTCGTCTTTGTCTAGATAGGCGATGATTGGGTCCATCCAGGATGGTCCCAATTGTTCAATTGTTAGGGCTTGATCTTCTTCTTAAAATATACTAGGACTGGCTAGCATCTCCACATGGATTGTTCTTTTCGAACATAACTTTAGGGCCATTATAAGCGTTGCTAAGTCATCGGCATGAGTTTTGTTGTCCCAGCCAATCTAGTGGAGCCTATACTTGCTAAATCTAGACAACTCTTTTGATTTGACCAAGTACTGTGCCATTCTGTCGTTCTTTGCTGCGTACTCTTCTGTGATCTGATTCACCACTAAATGGGAGTTTGAGTAGATCATGATTTGGGCAATTTTGAGATCGATAGCTTGGCGCAACCCGGTGAGCAGAGCCTCGTATTCTGACTCGTTGCTTGAAGTAGTGAACTCCAATTTGATGGCCTGCTCCAATGCCAAACTGTCTAGTGTGATAAAGATTATCCCCGATCCTACCCCTCGGTCATTGGATGCTCCGTCAACGAATAATTTTCAATAATCATCATTTTCCCAAAGATCCAACGGGAGGTGATCATTTTAGAAGTCGGCAGGTGGTGTCGGGTTGTTTTCTTGTGACAATTCAATAGAGAATTCAGTTATAAAGTTAGCAAGTACCTGCCCCTTGATTGCTAACCATGGGTGGAACTTGATGTCAAATTATCCCAGCTCAATGGCCCACTTAGCTATTCTGCCAAAGAAGTCAGCCCTTCTCAAGAGTGGTTTTAGCTGGTGGTCCGTGAGAACGTTGATGGTATGGGCCCTAAAGTAGTGCACCAGTTTGCGTGATGCCACTACTAATGCAAGGGCCCGTTTCTCTAATGATAGATACCTGTTTTCTACCCCCAAGAGAGTTTTGCTGACATAATAGATCCGTTTCTGTTGTCAATCTTGCTGTCGGAGTAGTACGGCACTAACTGCATGCTCTGACACTGTCAGGTAGAAGAAGAGCTCTTCATGCTTTAATGGGGTGGAAAGTAGGGAAGGCTGGCTCAAGTACTTTTTCAAATCTACCAAGGTTTGATCACATTCCTAAGTCCAGCTGAATCGCTCCTGCTTTTTGAGAAGCTGAAAGAATGGTCAACACTTGTCTGAAGATTGGCTGATGAATTTGTTGAGTGCCGCTGCCATGCCAGTCAACTTCTATACTTCTTTGGCGTTCCTTGGGGCTTGGACATTCTGAATAGCACTGACCTTCTGTGGGTCTACCTCAATACCCCGATGTGTAACCAAGAATCCTAGGAACTTCCCTGAGCTAATGCCGAACACACACTTGGAGGCATTAAGCCTCATTTTGTACTGTTTCAGAATGTTAAATACCGCCGTTAGGTTCTCCAAATGGTGACTACCGAGCTTACTTTTGATGACCATGTCATCAATATAAACTTTTACGCTGCTGCCGATGCGGTCTTTGAACATTTTAGTGACTAGACGTTGATAAGTGGCATCCACATTCTTAATTCCAAAGGGAATTACCTTGTAACAGAAGATACCCCTTCGAGTTATGAAGACGGTCTTCTCTTGGTCCCCTTCATGGAGTGGAATCTGGTGATACCCACGATAAGCATCTAGGAAGCTCATTCTTTCAAAACCAGCCGTTGCATCTACCAGTTGGTCAATCTTGGGTAGAGGAAAATGGTCTTTGGGGCATGCCTTATTTAGATCGGTGAACGTCTGATAGAAAACAGAAGGTTCGATTTGAAAGAGAGTTTGATTTGGAACTTGGATTTGAAGATTGAAAATTGAACATTGATTTGAAATTGACTTGGAAGATTTGAAAAGATTGGTTTTAGAAAGCTTGGTTTTAGGAAACCAAGACTTAGGAAAGATGGAACTTAGGAAAGACTTGAGGTTTAAGAAACATTGGACTTGACTTGGAAGGGATTTAGAAAAGATTTGACTCGAATGTTGGACTTGGAGAGTTGGAGTTTAAGGAAGATTGGATTTAGGAAATCTCGAATTTAGGAAAGTTTCAAAATAGGAAAGTTCCGTTTTAGAAAAGTTTCATTTTAGGAAAGTTTAAAATAGGAAAGGTTTTGAAATTAGAAAGTTTTGAATTTAGAAAGTTTTAACTTAAGAAAGTTTCAAAGTTAGAAAGTTTTGACTTAAGAAAATTTTGAATTTAGAAAGTTTAGAATTTGGAAAGATTTTAAATTTAGAAAGTTTAGAATTTTGGAAAGATTCGAAGTTTGAGTTTTAGAAATACTTGAAATTAGGAAAGGTTTAATTTTAAAAAAGATTTGAAAATTTAGATTTTGGAAAGTTAAAATTTGAAAAGGTATGGAATTAGGAAATATTAGAATTAGGAAAGATTTGGATTAGGAAGGATTGAGATTAGGAAAAGTTTGGATTAGGAAATATTTGGATTAGGAAAGGTTGGATTCCTATTTTCTAAAACAAAAGATTGGCCTTTATTTCTAAAAGGAGGTGATTTTATTTTATTTTTAAAAATGGAAGATTAGATCTAGTTTCCTAAATGGGAGATTGGGTTTGGTTTCCTAAAACGGAGGATATGATTTGACATGGAATTGGAAAGTTGAAGTTTTGGAAATCCTAGATTTTGGTGTAGAAAATAGGGTTTGGAAATATATGATTTTGATGTTGAAAATAGGATTTAGTAAGCTAAAGTTTGATGTAGAAAAGGAAATTGAAAATTAGGGTTTCCTAATCATGGTCCTAGGGCTTAACTTGGGCTTCAAGAAAAGAGATTTTTGGAAAGTAGATATTTTGAAGTGAGTTTCTAGGAAGGAAACTTGAAGAGAGTTTTGGAAATGAGACTTTGGAAAGTAAAACTTTAAGAGAGTTTTTGGAAAAAAGGGCTTTTTAGAAAGAGAACTTTTTAGGAAAGGGATTTGAAAAGAAGCTTTAGAAAGTGGATTTTTCAAGAGAGCTTTTGCGAAGGGGTTTTCAAAGAGTTTTTAGAAAAGTGAGTTTCGTGAAGGGAATTTTTAGAAATCAATTTTGAAAAGGAGATTGGAGAGAGTTTTTAGAAAGTATATTGGAGAAGAGATTTTAGAAAGTAGATTTGAAAAAAGATTTTGAAGAGGGATTTTTAGAAAGCGAAACTTTTGGAAAGAGAGTTTTTAGGAGGAAATTTTGAAAAGCATTTTGGGAAATAGAATGAGAAAGAAGTTTGGAAAGAGATTGGAATATGGACTTTTGCAAATCTCTAAAAATATCCCACTTTACTAAAATGATTCTAACCATGGAGGGATTAGAACCATTCTAGGATTATGGTTTTGAAAGCAACAAGGATTTGAAAATATGGACCATAATAGTCACTTTAAATATAACACTTTCCTAAAACAACCCTAACCATGGAATACCTAGAATCACCTTAGGATTGTGGTTTCGAAAACAAGTTTTGAAGAAGAAGATTTTAACACAAGTTTTGAAAACGATTTTTGATGCAAGTTTTGAAATCAAGTTTGAAAACAATTTTTGGAGAGATGCATGATTCATGATATGGACAATGCAAGTTGGGGTCGTGAACATACAAAGTTAAAGGCTTCACCGCATAATCAAGGGGGCCGGGCCCACATGGTCTCCGGTTAGACTAAGAGAAAGCCCCCGACATGGTGACTTTCAATAGCCTAATCCTACACATGAATCGGGGAGTCCCTTGTTTCAAGCATGCAAGAAAGAGGGGATTAAAATAGAAGAAAACCCGAGTGGGTTAGGAGAGAGAAGAGAGAGGGGGAATTGCATAAACATAAATAGAAAGCCTACCTTGTGTCTTCTTTGTTTTGCTTTCTTGCTTTACTTTGTTTTACTTCAATCTTCAAGAGCTTCTAAGTTGCAGCACGTCAAGTCTTCAACGGAGGCTTTGGAGGCTAGTATATGAGCATATAAGAATGTATATGAACTAAGGTTAAGTGTATAGAGACTAGGGTTTGTATATGGAGGCTAAGGTTTGAAGAACCTAAGGGAAACTAGGGTTTGGAAGGACTTCGAGCTCTGTATATCGAAGCGTAGGATTTTTGGACTGAGTTTGCGGACCCTTTTCACGCTGGAGGAGGCTCTGTATTTATAGATAGAAGATTGACCTGGAGCCTGTTGCAGTGGTGCCAAGCAAAATTTCCTTCCCGTGCCAAATTTTGGCTTGCAGTGGCGCCAGCCACTTAGGAAAGTTTTAAGGTCAACAAGCAACATATCTTCAGAAGATTTTGGCACTTGTACTAATGATTACCATGCAATTTTTAGCCTGACTTCACTAGGAGTGACTCCGGAAGGTTCGGGAATGATTCAGAAGATTGAGAATGGCCCGAAGGGTTGGAAAGGGATAGGAACCCTTAGAATAGTGTCTCAGGGGTAATAGCCTGGAAAAATGATGTCAGGATTTTATTGGAAGGGTTGACCGGACCATTAGGGGCAAAACAGTCAATCGAACTGAAAAATAATTGGGATGGACTTGGAATGTCCCGAAAAAAAACTGAAGGCTTAGAAACATTAGCTAGAATGTTCTAAGAGACTACCGGTTTGATACCCAGAGCTGGTATGATTGGAAGAAGTGACCGACCCACTAGGGGCAAAATGGTCATTTTGCATCATGTTTGCCGGAACTGACTCGGAATGACCTTGAGATGCATCGAAAGTTCGGGGATACTATCAAAAACATCCTTGGGAGGTTACCAATTTGATACCCAGAGCCAGTGTGGTTCCCGAGGCACTCCGATGCCTAGGGGCAAAATGGTTATCTTGACCAGAGGGTCTCAAAATTGGCCCGAAACCGACTGGAAGGCACTTAAACATGCTAGATCGTCTTTGGGATGACCCTAGAAGGGTGGACTTACCATTCTAAGGAGTTAGGTACTTTCTCATGAGAAGTGTCAGAAATGGCCCTAGGGGCAGTTTGGTCATTTTTCGCCAGATTGGGCTAGCAGGCACTGGTGTTGACCTAAGCTTTGAGTGTTTCCGCCACCCTGACAGTGGTCTCGTGACATAGGGGTTTATTGGCAATTACTAATGTTGACCTTTTTACGAGTGTTTCTGTCATTCTAACAGCTGTGATGTTTATGAGTACTTTCGTTACTCTAACGGTTCGTGATCATTCCGGAGACTGCCTGATCTCGGGAAGCTGCTAGGTAGACTTATCGCCTAAGGTATCAACTTTCTCAAAAGGCATGCCGAAATGGACATTCTTCATTAGCGAGTTAGCAGGCACCAAAGGTGGACTGTTCTACCATCTCGGGGACTAGGGGTCTTGTCCTGGTTGACGGGTTTGAAGGGACTTACTGTTCTAAAAAATTTTCTCAGAAGATGTGCCGAACAAGATGGACTTATTGCGTTGAGGTATCAACTTTCTCAAAAGACGTGCTGGATTTAATTGGAATTGAAATTGGATTTGAAATTAGATTTGAGATTAAAATGGGGACTTACCGTCTTCGAAAAGATATGCCCACTGGAATTGGACTGAACAATGCCCCAATGGCACTTTGGTCATTTTGCCTCTATTTGGGCCTACTGGGCCTGCGAAGCGATCGATTGACGGGATTATATCTAGAAAATTAGTTTGAACTAGAATATGTCCATATTGACTTGAATACAAGTCTAGACGGACTGGAGACTGTCGAGCGAGCAAAAAATGGGGTGCTTACACCATCTTCATGGAATATTAACCCTGGTTACTACCTTCTAGTTCGAAGGGAGAACAATACATTGACTGTTGGTGGTAGACAGATGTGTCACCTAACCAATGGTCTTTAGATAGTTCCCCGCTCAAATCATCAACCTATAATAGCACCACCCCGAGGAGTGGCCCTAGGTTTGAAGATCTGGGAGCTGAGCTTTTTAGGAAGTATTAGTTGCCCTCAACCTCGTGTTTATATAGCACACATGCATAGCCGAACCTCTACCTAATTTAAGGCACGTGTCTTTTCAAAACCAAGGAGGAAACAGCAACTACTTTTCAATTTTCTTACTCTTGTTGTTATTAGGCTTACATATGTGGATTCTTTGTTATCAATATCTTATCATTCATGCCATTAAACTGCTCATGCATATGTAATCATCCCACGGCAAGAGTTCCAAAGTAACTTAAGCCACTTGCACTCAATGCATATGATCAACCCTAAAGAGAATGGCTCATGAGCCAATCTCAAATCATAAGCCTACCCAATGCCTAAGGGTTCCAAACCCTAATAATCATTTCATAAGAGGGGCCCCAATCCCTCTCGCTCATAGAGGTAAGGTTGCCACAAGACAAGGGGTAAAATCCCAAGAGAAAATTGCTTAATGACCTCCAGACATCAAAAAGGCAGAACCAAAGACTCAAGAGTAGTTTAGGTTTTTCCTTGTAATAGTAGATAAGTGGAAAGTCCAATGGAAAATGTTCCATCTTCCCTTTCTATCTATTTTCAATTCCATGTACTAAAAAAATCCAATGTAATAAAATCGTCAATTTACTTCCCTTGAATGAACGGATGTATGAATGAATGTTACAGGCACATGTATGGTATTGCATACAGGGCCAACCCCCTATCTCCAAAAGTGAGCAAACATAACATGCTTAGTCCCCCTCTCAAAGTAGGGGCACCCATAGGGCATGCATTACATACAAACTTTTAATCTAAGGCACTATCTTCTCATTTGTTTCATGTCTTCTGTCCTCCCCCTTATCTCTCAAGTACCAAGAAAATCAAAGATGAAATAAGGAAAAAAAAGGGAGTTTCCTAAACTGCTTATCTATTGTCATTATGCTGTGCACATATTCACTACTATCATGCTCATGCATCAATACCCATTCTAAAGACACGAGTTCCAAGAAACGCAAGTCAGCGCATTTTTATTAGTTGTAGAGAGAGGAACAATTCGATCTTATATTAATCGAACCTACCAAAGCTCCTAAGGGTTTCCCAACCCTAAGGATTCATGGTATGCATAGAACCATAGCTCAAGAGAGGCCCAAATCTCTCTCCGTCCATGAAGACAAGATTGCCCAAACAAAGAAGCATCGACCAGCCTATGCCAAAGAGGTATTGTATTGTATACAAGAGTAACACCCCACCTCCAAAATGGACCCAGCATCATGCTTAGATTCCCATGAAGAATGGACCTCCATAGGATATGCATTGTATAAGGTCTTCAACTCCACATGCTAATTCCATTTACTTTTTTTTTTCTTTTTCCAGGCCCAAGAGCACAACCAAAGCTACGTAATCTCTCTGTAGTCCCACCCAATCCATAACTCTAGCAAGGATGAGCCCATTAAAGAGCAGAAGGGATTGACCGCTCATCAACAAAGTGTTACCTCTCAAGCAGCAACCTCCACACCATATCCTGACAATCGCCATCTATGCATTGACATGACAAAACCCTCTAGTCACTTGACAATTAGGAAAATGGTCACCAACTACCTTAGCAGTAGAAGGTACCAACTTGAGAAGGGACTAGGGGCACACGTTACGAGGTGGTCCTCCTGAAAACAAAACAAAATAAAATAATAATAAAAAGTGTCATTCCATCCCTTAACATCAACTGAAAATCCATGCCTTATCTTTTACAGGCTCACTCTCCTCAAGGTCTCGCCAATCTAGAAGCTGGCCGACATAACCATCCATCAAATTCCCAGACCCTGAAGGCCTTGGTAAAGCCTGCAAGAGGAACCCTTGATTTTAGCTTGTCGAAGTGTCATGTAAATATTAAGTGTATACCAGGCTAATCTGAAATAGAAGACTCTTGATCATGAAATGCTTTATCTGCCATGCTAAAAACTTTTTTTCTACAAAAATGAAAATTGCAGGGTATCTTAAAGGCTAGCATCTTTTGACCCTAAAGACTCCCCAGAAGTCCTCTACAGATTGTCACAAATAGTGCCAGCAACCTAAAATAGCACTTGATAGCAGAAATTCAAAATCAATTACAAATAGCTTAGTATCCAACCATCTACAAACAAAGGAGGCCATTGAGTCATCTGAATACAAATTTCAAGAAGATCATAAAGGTTGGCACAAGCAGCTACCCTTTCACAAAGTCCCAGCTAGAGTCTCAACTGGGGCAACATCACCCTCATTAATCTACTGCAATAAGGTAGTTTTGCTGGTTAAAAAAGGAACCCCCTCTCTCTAAATCCTCGGGGAAACTCAAACCACAGAAGCGGTATGATCAGCCTTGCCTCCTAGAGAACAACATGCCATCTACTATGTCCGGTACAATCAAAGATGCATCTCCAGATCCTTCAACAGAAAAATCAAACCTCGATTGGAGACTTCGTCACCAAAAAGACATCTCCAGCCTGGTAGAAAGCTAGAAGCAAAGTTCACTCCCAACAATGAAACTAGAAGTCATTGATCTTAGCAGAGACAGACAAGGAAGTTTTCCTAGCACCCATCAACTCAAGCTTGATAAAGCACTACTCTGTGTAATTAGAAACTCTGATAAAGCAATGATGACAATGATCAAAATAAAGAGAAGCACTCAATTCCTCTACCATACAATTAAACAGAACCCTTGCAAAACCCCCTTGAGTTGGTCATATTTCCATCATATAACCAATCCGGTGATCATCACCCACAATGGGTCGAAAGCCATAGCATAGGGGCAGGGAAAGATGAACAAAAAGGGTAGCGTTACATGTCAACAAAAAAAAAAAAAAAAAAAGCTCAAGCAATGTCATTTTCTGCCAGGTAAGTGGCAGAAAATGAATAAGAAGAGTCTGATAGTTTTTCTCTAGGTAAGTGGAAGAAAATGAATAGGAAAAATTTAGCAATGCAAAGGTCGAAGTCATCAAATAAACAACCTCAACATTAGTCATAAAAGCAAAGGGTAAGAAAGGGATGAAATTGTTAAAGGTGACCACGGGAGTTAAAACCGAGTAGAATGGTAGGTTTGAGCCATCTATCCTATTCTTTCAAAAACCCGACACCTAGCTCACGTTACAGTCCAAAAAAGACCTTTCAAATTGATCATTGTTGTCATTGCTCTTCAAAGTAAGATGGTTACATTGGGAAGTGCTCTATCTAGCAGAAGGAGTTATGAGAAGACAATTTCTATTCCAACTCAATAAGTGTTTCAATGCACCCCTGTCAAAAGCAACATCAACAGTCTTCAACCAAAGTAACAACTTCAGTCAACAACAGACAATGACTCGTCTTTATCGACATCAACGAGAGAAACCACAAGAAAATGCATGGCCTGAGGACATAGTGAAAACCCTCTAGGGCGCTATGGGTAAAATAGTAGGGTCATGGCAAGATACAAAACTACCGACGCAGTGAAAATCCAAAAACAGGCGCTAATGTACAACAATGGTAGAGCCGGCATCTGTGAAAACTAGCAAGGGCACAGGTGGCAAAAATGGCTTAAATGAGAGAGAAAAAAAAAGAAAAGAAAAAGATTCAAATCACCTGATTAGCAATCCAAGACGGCCTCAAAGAAGCAACAAAGTCTCATGCCTCAACAAATGGGTCAAGGGATACCAACCTATGGAGAACCTGCATTGGTAACAGATTTCTAAACTCAGCATAGAAAAATGATAAGTATGAATGTCATAAGTCATTTATTGAGATTACTCTGTTATATCTTGATATTTGCTAATGAGATACTAAGATAGGTACAAGTTTAAGGGGCACCACGAAGCTTTCCCAAGTTCCGAAGGCGTCTCCAAAATACAACATTTTGCGCCACAACAAGATCCATCATCCTGCAAGCCAAGTTGCAACCAACTGGGGCATGCATCCGTGCCCATCCTCCATAAACCCATGCATTCATCGAAGGAAAGGCCTCTAAAAATAAAAGCACGGCAACAGGCGAGCTCCTTATCCAAGTCAAAATCACTAGGTGACTGGCTCAAGAGAAGAAGTTCAACAAGATGGAATTCTTATGCCATGTAGGCCCTGAGAAAAGAAGAGAACAAAAGAGAAACGGCACACAACCTGGGTTGCTATCCACAACCAATAAGAAATACAGAATGGGGCAATGTCCCACCCTCGACCTCCTAATTTGTCCTAATTCAAACCTTTCCAAGCCATGAAGACTAGGGCAATGGCCCACCATCCTGATCAAATAAAGAACCAATCGGAGATGCTTGACTTTCCAGATACTTCAAACCCATCAAAAGAGACCTCACCTCCTTCATAAACCAACTCAAGACTCTCTGATAAGCAAAATCCTTCTAGACACACATCAACAAGAATCCTATCTTACCTGCCAAAATCAAAACTCAACAATCAAGCCAACACAGAAGAACTACAAACACAAAATAACCTCCCGTGACTTCTCAAGTTCAGTTCATTTCCAGCAACCTTGTCAGGGGCATCCTTCCTAAGAAGACTCACATGGGTCTCTTCCTCGCCAACAGTCCAATAAATTTCAAAAATAAAACTCAGAAGCTACTGTCGCGCCCAGATTTTTTGCACTTGAGGAATACACATACAAGCGTGAAAAATATTGTACTCTCTCATTAGAACTCATCCTCCTAGAAGAATGAGTGCGACTAGGTTTGAATTGAAAATTGATTTGAATAAGGGCCTTTAGAAAACAATTCGGGGTCGCCACCTAACTTGATTATGGTGAGTTAGGAGTTAGGTCACCTAAAACTAAGCACAATCTAAAGATCACACTTAGGGTTTTTGAAAATAATTTTGAAAATACCTCCTCAAGAGAAGGTTTTTAAGAAAACGGGTTGTTTGGCAACCTTTGAAGAATATTTAAGCCTTTTTTTTGGAAAATAACTCCATTTGGTCCTATGAAAACAGTGATTCTAGGTTCGGAGGTTGATTACGTGTAGGGAAGACGCACTAAGCCATCACCCTACCCCGCCCTTGCGGCACCTACATGTATATTCACCTTAGATTCATCCATTAGAGTCTTTAACTGATACATGTCCAAAACTATCCACTGTAGAAAAAGAATGATGCATGATACGCAATTGTAAGAGAAGAGAGTTTGAAAATAGATTTGAAAAGAGATTTGAAAAGATAGATTTGATTTTGGAAGAAAGTTTTAAAGATTTGAAAATAGACTTTCGGAGTTGGAAGTTTGAAATAGATTATGGAATTGGAGGTTGGAAAAAAGTTATGGAATTGGAGATTTGAAAAATAGTTGTGACCGCACCCATGAGGATTGCTTACGTATCCTTTTTGAGGAATCAGGTCAGTCGTAGTTCGGACAAGAGTTCGATAGAAAATAGAAGGTTTTGATTTGAGCTTAGAACAGAAGATTTGAAAAAGTATTTGATTTGAACTTAGAATAGAGGATTGAAAATTGAAATTTGGAATTGAAAGGATTGGACTTTGATCTTTGATTGGAAGATTTAAAAGGATTGATTTTGGAAAACTTGGTTTCAGGAAACCTAGACTTAGGAAAGATGGAACTTAGGAAAGACTTGAAATTTAAGAAAGATTTGTCTCGAATGTTGGACTTGGAAGATTAGGGAAAAATTGGATTTAGGAAATGTTCGAGTTAGAAAAGTTTCAAAATAGGAAAGTTTCATTTTAGGAAAGTTTCATTTTAGAAAAGTTTTCGAATTAGGAAAGTTTCATTTTAGGAAAGTTTCGTTTTAGGGAAGTTTTGAATTAGGAAAGAATTAAAATTGGAAAGTTTTGACTTAAGAAAGTTTTGGATTTGGAAAGATTTGAAATTTAGGAAGATTTAAAATTAGAAAGATTTGAAAAGTTAGATTTGGAAAGGTATAGAATTTAGGAAAGGTTGGAATTAGGAAAATTAAGAAGCTTAAGGTTTAAGGAAAGATTTAAAAGTTTAAGTTTTGAAAACTTAAGGTTTAGGAAAGTATGAGATTAGGAAGGATTGGAATTAGAAAAGATTTGGATTTGGAAGGATTGAGAATTCCTATTTCCTAAAACAACGAATTGGATTTTGTTTCTAAAAGAGGTGTTTTGATTTTGTTTCCGAAAGCGGAGGATTGGATCTAGTTTCCTAAATGGGGAGATTGGATTTGGTTTCCTAAAGGGAAGATTGGATTTGGCATGGATTTGGAAGATGAAGGTTTGGAAATCCTAGATTTAGGATAGAAAATAGGTTTTGGAAATATATGGTTTTGATGTAGAAAACGGGTTTTGGAAACTTAAAGTTTGAGATAGGATTAAAAATCATGTTTTAAGGAAGAAAATTAGGGTTTCCTAATCATTGGCTCTAGGACTTAACTTGGACTCTAAGAAAAGAGATTTTGGAAAGTAAAGATTTTGGAAAAGAGAGTTTTTGGAAAAGAGAGTTTTTGGAAAGAGATCCTAGCAAAGAGTTTTTCGGGAAGGAAACTTAAGGAGCATTTTTAGAAAATGAATTTTGTGAGAACTTTTTGAAAAAGAGTTTTTAGGAAAGGAATTGTTAGGAAAGAGATTTTAAAAAGGAGTTTTTGGAAAGCGAATTTCGAAAAGAATTTTGGAAAATAGATTTTTGAAGGGAGTTTTTAGAAAACAATTTTAAAAAAGAAATTTTGAAAGTAGATTGGAGAGAGTTTTTAGAAAGTATGTTGGAAAAGAGGTTTTTTAGAAAGAGAGATTTAAAAAGAGAGTTTTTTAAAAGTCCACAAAAATATCCCACCTTCTTAAAGCAATTCTAACCATAGGAAGGCTAGAACCACTTTAGGCTAATGGTTTTGAAAACAACAAAGATCTGAAAATATGGACCATATTGGTTACTTTAAATATAACACTTTTCTAAAGCAACCCAAGCCATGAAAAGGCTAGAATCACCTTAGGATTGTGATTTTGAAAAGAAGTTTTGAAAAAGAAGATTTAACGCAAGTTTTGAAAACAGTTCTAATGCAAGTTTTGAAAACAAGTTGGAAAATGAATTTTGGAGGAATGCAAGATCATGATATGCACAATGCAAGTTGGGGTCGTGAACATATAAGATTAAGGCTTCACCATATAATCAAGAGGGCCGAGCCCAAGTGGTCTCCAGTTAGACTAAAAGAAAGCCCCCAACATGGTGACCTTCAATAGCCTAATCCTACACATGGACCAGGAAATCCCTTGTTTCAAGCATGGAAGAAAAGGGGGGAAGAAGATAGGTGATTAAAATAGAAGAAAACTCAAGTGGTTTAGGAGAGAGAAGATAGAGGGGGGAGTTGTGTAAATGTAAATAGGAAGCCTACCTTACATCTTCTTTTATTTACTTTGCTTTATGCGCTTTGTTCTTCTTGTTTTGCTTCGGTCCTTGCTTCGCTTTGCGTCAGTCTTTAAGGGCATGTCTTGATCTTCGGGAGCTTCGGGTTGCAACACTTCAAGTCTTCAATAGAGATTTTGGAGGCTAGTGTAGGAGTGTATAGGAGTATATGTGAGTGCATAGGAACTAGGGTTTGTGTATGGAGGCTTGGGTTTTGGAAATCCTAAAGAAGACTAGGGTTTAGTGAGGCTACGAGCTCTGTATATTAAAGAATAGGGTTTTTGGACTGAGTTTGTGGACCCCTTTCATGCTAGAGGAGGCTCTGTATTTATAGAGAGAGGAATGACCTGACTCTTGTTGCAGTGGCACCGAGCAAAAAAACCTTCTAATGGCGCTAGGCCAAAATTTGGCTTCGCTCCACTACTAGTGGTGCCAACCATTTAGGAAAGTTTTAAGGTTGGCAAGCAATGTATCTTTAGAAGATTTGGGCATCTGTACTAGTGACTACCATATAATTTTTAGCCTAGCTTCACTAGGAGTGGCTCCAGAAGATCCGGGAAGGATTTAGAGGACTGGGAATGGCCCAAAGGGCCGAAAAGGGACAGGAACACTTAAAACAGTGCCTTCGAGGTAGTAGACTAGAAAAATGATGACAAGATGTGTTAGAAGGGTTGACGAGCAATTAGGGGCAAAACGGTCAACTGGTTCGAAAAACTACCGGAATGGACTCTGAATGTCCTAGAAGAAGACTCGAGATTTGGAAACATTACTTAGAATGTCCCAGGAGGTTACCGGTTAGTTACCCAGAGCCGGTGTGGTTAGAAGAGGCGACCGGCACACTAGGGGCAAAACAGTCATTTTGCACCGGGTTTGCCAGAACCGACTTGGAATGACTCGAAAAGGTAATAGAAGGTCAAGAATACTATAAGAAGAATTCTCGAGAGGTTACCGGTTTGATATCCAGAGCCGGTGTGGTTCCCGAGGCGCTTGGATGCCTAGGGGCAAAATGGTCATCTCGGAATTGTCCCGAAACTGACTAGAAGACACCTAATCATGATGGATTGTCTTTAAGACAATCTTGGAATGGTGGACTTATCATTCTGAGGACTTGGATACTTTCTCGAGAAACGTGCCAAAAATGGCCCTAGGGGCAGTTTGGTTATTTTTCATCGAAGTGGGCTAGTAGGCACTGGTGTTGACCTGGGTTTTGAGTGTTTCCGTCAGTCTAATGATGGTCCCGTGATATAGGGGTTTGTTGGTAATTCCCTATATCGACCTATTTGCAAGTGTTTCAGTCACTCTAACAGTTGCGATGTTAACGAGTATTTCCGTTATTCTAACGGGTCGCGATTATTCCAGAGACTGCCTAATCTCTGGAAGCTGCTAGATGGACTTAGCGTCTAAGGAGTCAACTTTCTCAAAAGGCGTGTCGAAACGGGCATTTTTGCATTGGCGGGCTAGCAAGTCCCAAAGGTGGACCATTCTACCATTTCGGGGACTTGGGGACTCGTCTTGGTCGACGGGTTTGAAGGGACTTACCATTCCGAAGAGTTTCTTTGAAAACATATCAGATTTGGATGGTCTTACCACCTCGAGGAATCAACTTTCTCGAAAGGTGTGCCGAATTTAATTGGAATTGGAATTGGAATTGGAAAGGGGACTTACCGTCTTTGGAAAGACATTCCTATTGGAATTGGACCGAACAATGCCTCCAAGGGCATTTTGGTCATTTTGCCTCTATTTGGGTGTTGCGCCCAGATTTTTCGCGCCCAAGGAATACTCACCCAAGCGGGAAAAATGTTGTACTCTCTCGTTAGAATTCACCCTCCTAAAAGAATGAGTGCGACTAGGTTTGAATTGAAAAACTGGTTTGAATAAAGGGCTTTTGAAAAAGATTCGGAGTCGCCACCTAACTTGATTAAGGTGAGTTAGGTCACCTAAAAACTAAGCATAATCCGAAGACTACACTTAGGGTTTTTGAAAAACGATTTTGAAAATATCTCCTCAAGAGAGGGTTTTTAAGAAAACAGGTTGTTTGGCAACCTTTGGAAAACATTTAGCCCTTTTTAGAAAAATAACTCCTTTTGGTCTTTGAAATCAGTGATCTAGGTTCGGAGGTTGGTTACGTGTAGGGAAGACGTACTAAGCTATCACCCTACCCCGCCCTTTCGGTACCTACATGTCAATCTACCCTAGATTCACCTATGAGAGTCTTTAATTAATATATGTTCAACCCTATTCACTTTAGAAAAACAATGTTTGAAAAGAAACATGATGCATGATATGCAAGTGCAAGATGAAAGAATTGGAAAATAGAAATTGATTTGAAAAGAAATTGATTAGATTTGAAAATAAATTTGAAAAGATGGAATTGAAATTGGAAACTTTGAAAACTTGGAAATAGGAATTTGAAAATAGAAATTTTGAAATTGAAATTTGAAAATTGATTGGAATTTGAAATTTGGAAAGATTTTGGAAACCACACCCATGAGGGTGGAATTGAAAGTTTGAAAAGTATTGTGACCGCACCTATGAAGGTTGCCTACGTATCCCTTTGGGGGAATCAGGTCAGTCGTAGTTCGGACCGGAGTCCGATTGAAAAGAGATTGATTTGAAGAGAGAAATTGGATTAGAAAAAGAGGTTGAATTAAAAACTGGATTTGATTTGGGATTAGAAGAGGAGATTGAATTGGAAATTGAATTGGATTTGAAATTAGAAGAGGAGATTGGAAATTGAGGACTTTGATTTGAAAAGATAGATTTGGACTTGTTTTGGAACAAAAAGGTTTAAGAAAACCTAGACTTAGGAAAGAGAAGAGACTTCGGAAATATTTGACTTGGCTTGGAAGATTTGGAAAGATTGGATTTTAGGAGATGTTCAAATTAGGAAAGGTCTGATTTAGGAAAGTTTCGAATTAAGAAAATTTCATTTTTGGAAAGTTTTTGAATTAGGAAAGTTTTGGTTTAGGAAAGTTTCAACTTAGGAAAGCTTTGAATTAGGAAAGTTTTCAAATTAGGAGAGTTTCGAAATTAAGAAAGTTTTGAAATTAGGAAAGTTTTGAATTAAGAAAGTTTCGAATTTAGAAATGTTTGAAAAAGGGAAGTTTTGATTTTGGAAAGTTTTGAATTAAGAAAGTTTCGACTTAAGAAAGTCTTAAATTAAGAAAGCTTTGAGTTTAGAAAAGTATTAGATTTGAAAAGATGTTGAAGTTTTGGAAAGTTTAGAATTTAGAAAGCTTGGAAGTTTAGAAAGATTTAACTTAAGAAAGTTTTGAATTTAGGAAGCTTTGGATTTGAAAAGATTTGAAATTTGGAAAGTTTAGGATTCAGAAAGCTTTAGAGTTTAGAAAGATTTAAGATTTTAGAAAATTTTAGAGTTTTAGAAAATCTTGAAATTAAGAAAGGTTTGAATTTAGGAAAGGTTTAAAAGCTTGAATTTAGAAAGTTAAGATTTGGAAAGGGGGTTGAATTAGGAAAGGGTTGGATTAGGAAAGATTTGAAAGTTGAGTTTTAAAATTTAGGAAAGTTTTTTATGTTCAAATTTTGGGAACTTAAGGTTTAGGAAAGTGAAAATTTAGGAAAGATTTAGATTTTGAAATTTAAGGAAAGATTTAAAGTTTAGGTTTAGGAAACTTATGATTTAGGAAGGAATTGAATTAAGAAAGGTTTGGATTAGGAAGGGATTGGATTTGGTTTCTAAAAACAAGGGTTTGATTTTGTTTCCAAAAACGGAGGACAGGATCTAGTTTCCTAAACGGGGAAATTTGATTCGGTTTCCTAAAGCAAAGGTTTGATTTTGTTTCCTAAAGGGAAGATTTGATTTGGCAAGGATTTGGAAAGGGAGGTTTTAGAAACCCTAGATTTGATAAACAATAGTTTTGACGTAGAAAATTGGTTTTGGAAACATGTATATTTTTTATGTGAAAACATGAGGTTTTGGAAACCTAGGTTTGGGGCAAAGTTTGAAAATCATGTTTTTGGAAAGAAAATTAAGGTTTCCTAATTGTGGGCTCTAAAGAATAGGGATTTTTAGAAAGTGCGTTTTTGAAAACGAAAATTTTCTAGAATGGAATCCTAGGGAGGAACTTTTGGAAAGTAAATTTGAAGAGGGAGTTTTGGAAAGTGCGTTTTTAGAAACGTAGATTTTGGAAAGAAGATCGTAGAGGACAGTTTCTAGAAGAAAAATTTTGGAAAGAGAGTTTTTGAAAAGAGTTGTGGGGAACGTTTTTTAGAAAGTGGATTTTGAAGAAAAGATTTTGGAGAGGAGTTGAAAAAGAGAGTTTTGAAAAACAGATTTTGTGAAGAAGTTTTTGAAAACAATTTTGGAGAGGAGAGTTTTAGGAAAGTATGTTGAAAAAGAAATTTTTAGGAAGAGATTTTTGAAGAGAGAGTTTTTGGAAAGAATAAAAACATCTCACTTTCCTAAAGCGATTCTGGCCATAAGAGGGCTAGAGCCACTTTAAGAAAGTGGTTTTGAAAACAAGGTTTGAAAATATAGACCAAAAGGCCACTTTTAATATAACACTTTCCTAAAGCAACCCTAGCCATGGAAAGGCTAGAATCACCCTAGGATTGTGGTTTTGAAAACAAGTTTTTGAAAAAGAGATTTTGATGCAATTTTGAAAACAAGTTTGAAAACGCTTTGAAAAACAACTTTAAAAACGAGTTTTGGAAGATGCAAGACTATAATATGCACAATGCAATTTGGGGTCGTGAACATACAAGGTTAAGGCTTCACCACATAATCAAGGGGGCCGGACCTGCGTGGTCTTTGGTTAGACTAGAAGAAAGCCCCCGACACGGTGACTCTCCCATAGTCCAATCCTACACATGGACCGGAAATCCCCTTGTTTCAAGCATGCAAAGAAAGGGGGGGAAAGAGATGGGGGATTAAAATAGAGAAAACCCAAGTGGGTTGGACAGAGAAGGGAGAGGGGGGAAGTGCAGAAAATTAAAGAGAAAGCCTACCTTGTTTCTTGTTTATTTTGCGCGCCGTGCAGTCTTCGGTCTTGAACTTCTTCTTCAACCTTCAAGGATTGTCTTCAAGCTTTAGATGGCAGCTCTTCAAGTCTTCCAAGGATGGTTGAAGGTTAGGGTATGAGTGTATGAGGGAGTGTATGAGTGTATAGGAGGCCAGGGTTTGTGTATAGTGGCTAGGGTTTAGAAAACCTAAGGAGGCTAGGGTTTTGGAGGTGCTCGAGCTCTGTATATCGAAATATAGGATTCTTAGGTTAAGTTTGCAGACCCCTTTCACGTTGATCGAGGCTCTGTATTTATAGAAGTTGGACAAGCCTAGCGCCTGTTGCAGTGGCGCCAGGGCAAAATTTATACTGGCGCCACTAGGAGTGGCGCCAGGCCATTTTTTGGCTTGGCGCCACTACTAGTGGCACCAGCCATTTAGGAAACAATTAAGGTCGGCAAGCAACGTATCTTTGACTAGATTTGGGCGCCTGTACTAGTGACTACCATGTAAACTTTAGCCTGGCTTCACAAGGAGTGACTCCGGAAAGTCCGGGAATGATTTGAAAGAGCCGGGAGTGACCCGGAAGGCCGGAAAGGATCAGGAACACTTAAAATAGTGTCCTGGAGGTATTTGACTTGAAAAGTGAGGATTGGATGTGTCGGAAAGGTTGACCGAGCCTTTAGGGGCAAAACGGTCAATCAGACCGGAAAACTGCCAGGACAGACTCAAACTGTCCCGGAAGAAGACTTGGGTTCTAGAAACATTATTTAGAACGTTCCCAGAGGTTGCCGGTTTGATTCCCAGGGCCGGCGTGGTCGGAAATGGAGACCGGCCCACCAGGGGCAAAACGGTCATTTTGTACCGGGTTTGCCGGAACTGACTCGGAATGGTCCGGAAAGGTAAAGGAAGGTTGAGAACACTATAAAAAGTATTCTCGGGACATTACCGGTTTGATACCCAGAGCCGGTGTGGTTGAAGAAGGAGACCGGCCCTCCAGGGGCAAAACGGTCATTTTGCACCGGGTTGGCCGGAACTGACTCGGGATGGTCCGGAAAGGTAACGGAAGGTCGAGAACACTATAAAAAGTATTCTCGGGACATTACCGGTTTGATACCCAGAGCCGGTGTGGTTGAAGAAGGAGACCGGCCCTCCAGGGGCAAAACGGTCATTTTGTACCGGGTTGGCCGGAACTGACTCGGGATGGTCCGAAAAGGTAACGGAAGGTCGAGAACACTATAAAAAGTATTCTCGGGACATTACCGGTTTGATACCCAGAGCCGGTGTGGTTGAAGAAGGAGACCGGCCCTCTAGGGGCAAAACGGTCATTTTGTACCGGGTTGGCCGGAACTGACTCGGAATGATCCGGAAAGAGAAGGGAAGGTTGAGAATACTATAAAAAGTATTCTCAGAAGGTTACCGGTTTGATACCCAGAGCCGGTGTGGTTCCCAGGGAGTTCGGATGCCTAGGGGCAAAATGGTCATCTTGACCGAAAAGTCTCGGAAAAGGTCCTAAGGGTAGTCTAGTCATTTTTCACCGAAGTGGGCTAACAGCCACTAGTGTTGACCTAGGTTTTGAGTGTTTCCGCCACTCAAACAGTGTGAGTATTTTCGCTACTCGGACGGGGTTGAGTATTTCCGCTACTCGGACGGGGTTGATGATTTGTGAGTATTTCCGCTACTCGGACGGGGTTGATGATTTGTGAGTATTTCCGCTACTCGGACGGTTGAGTATTTCCGCTACTTAGACGGGATTGATGATTTGGGAGTATTTCCGCTACTCTAACGGTGGAGTATTTCCGCTACTCTAACGGCTCTGTGAGTATTTCCGCTACTCTAATGGTTTTATGAGTAGTTTTGGTACTCAGACCGTCTCGAGGAATAAACTGTCTCGAGAGAGGGATTGGAAAGGGGTCTTATCGTCTCCGAAGAGACATGTCTGGATTGGAACCATCTCGAGGAATAAATTGTCTCGAGAGAGGGATTGGAAAGGGGTCTTACCGACTCCGAAGAGACGTGCCTGGGTTTTGAGTGTTTCTGCCACTCTAACGGTGTTGTGAGTGTTTCCGCCACTCTGACGGTTTTGTGAGTGTTTCCGCCACTCTGACGGTTTGGTGAGTGTTTCCGCCACTCTGACGGTTTTGTGAGTGTTTTACTACTCGGACCGTCTCGAGAGAGGGATCGGAATTGGAATAAGAATGGACAATGCCCCTAAGGGCATTTTGGTTATTTTGCCTCTATTTGCGCCTGACAGGCCCACGAAGTGATGGAAAGATGGAATTTGAAACTAGAGAATTGGATTCGCTAGGAATATGCCCAAAATGACTTGAAAACAAGTCTGGACAGAGTGTAGACTGTCGAGCGGTCAAAAATGGGGTGCTTACATTGGGCCCTAAGGGCCCGCGAAGCGATCGATTGACGGGTTTAGACTTGGAAAGTTGATTTAGATTGGAATACATCCATATTAACTTGAATACAAGTCTAGATGGACTGGAGACTGCAGAGTGGGCAAAAATGGGGTGCTTACAGCTACTAGTCTCTCGAAGGCCTCCTAAAAGTTGAAAGTGAAATTTAATGAAGAGAGCAAGGAGGATAAGAAGAAATAGCTCGCTCTACAGTTCCATCCTCTCCAAGCCAACTCTGCAATTGCTCACACTCCACCTCAACAAAACCTGGCTCAGCGGATTCCCAGTGCAATCAACAAAGTGTATCAGTCACCTCCATCAACTCAAATGACAGCAACACTAGTCCTATCCTTGGCTAAAAGTAGCTCTCTTCGTTGTCAGCTCAGCCATCACCTACTACATAAATCATCATTCCCTTTGTCAGCCATCTTGAAGATAAGACAGGAAGAAAGAGATCCGATAAGGGTTCATTGACAAGTAAGATGTATGTATAAAATAAAAGAAAGGGGTCCTTCAAAATCATTTTTGAAATAATTTTCAAGGTTTCTTGGACTTTTCCTCAAAATTTTTAAAATTCAAAATCAATTTCAAAGGTTTCTCAAGCTTTGTCCTCAAACGTTGGGTTCAAAATCATTCCCGGTTTTCTAAACTTTTATTCACAAAAAGTTCGGGTTTTGACTTTCATCCTCAAAAAGTTCCCGGTTTCAAACTTTTTCAAAAGTTACTTCAAAATTCAAATCCTAGTTTCAAACTTAATCCTTCAAAAGTTTATCTCAAAAAATCAAATTTCGGTTTCAAACTTTTTTTTCAAAAGTTTGTCTCAAAAATCAAATTCTAGTTTCAAACTTTTTCCTACAAAAGTTTATCTCAAAAAATCAAATTCCGATTTCAAACTTTTTCCTCAAAAGTTTTAAATTCAAAATCAATCGTATCGGTTTCTTAAAACTTTTCCCTCCAAAAGTTTTTATCTCCCGTCAAATGACGGGGTTTCCTAGACTTTCTTCCCTTGCAAAAGAAAAAAAGTTCAAGTATAAGTTTTCTAACTTTGTCCTTCAAAAAAATGTACTTGTTAAGGTTTCCCAGGCTTTCCCTTTTGAAAGCCTTGTTTTAAAGGTTTTTTTAAACTTTTGCGCAAAAAGTCCAAGTTTTTAAACCTCGATTTCCCGGGCTTCCTCCTTCAAAAGCCCTATTTCAAATCAATTTCCCGATTTTTAAAACTTTTCCCTTCAAAAAGTTTCTAGCCAATTCAAATGTTCGGTTTTCCAGGCTTTCCCTTCAAAAGCCCCATTTCAAAACGCTTTTAAAGGTTTTTCAAACTTTTTGTCCAAAAAAAAAAAGTCATTTCAAAAATCATCTTCAACTTCAAAAATCAGTTTCCAAATTCATCAACTTTGTTCCCTCCGATCGCCTCGCGACCCAAATAGAGCCCTTACTTTATCGTTTTCTATCTCTAGCAGGCAAAGACAAAAAAAGAAGGGCAGCTGTTAGCACCCCATTTTTGGCCACTTGACAATTTCCGGTCTGACCGGAAGCACCTACAAACCAATACAAGCATACTTAAGCCCAAATCAGCTTTCCAAATCCAATACAATCAGTCAACCGCTTCGTGTGCCCACTGGGCCCAGTAGAGGCAAAATGACCAGAATGCCCCTCATGCATTAGTCAATCCAATCCAACCCGGCACGTCTTCCATAAGGCGATAAGTCCATTCAAATTCAAAGTCAAATCCAATTGCCCCGTCATTCAAGAAAGTTGATCCCTTATTGACGTTAGGACCATTTAACCCAGTATGGCATGATCACTGAGAAAGTTTATTCCTCAGATCAGTAATGCCCTTTTCACACTCATCTTTGAAAAGTACCTTAGCCCCCGAGATGGAAGAGCGATTCACTTTTAGCGCCTGTTAGCCCGCCAATGTAGAATGTTTGCTAATTCAGCACGTTCTTTGAGAAAGCACACACCCCTCAAGAACGAAAGACCATCCTAATTCGACACATTCTTTGAAAAAGCACAAACTCCTTAAGAATGGAAGACCATCCCAGTCCGGCACGACTTTCAAAAAAGTTTATCCCTCAAGACGATAAGACCCTTTCAAACCTGTCCATCGAGAAAGCACCAATTCCTCAGACAGAAGTCCAAACTAGATCCAAACCAATCAACACTGACGCCTGCTAGCCCGTCCCAATGAAAAATAACCATTTTACCCCCAGCGGGCCTGGCACGTTCTTCGAGAAAGTACCAAGTCCTCAGAATGGTAAGACTACCTTCCAAGGTTGTCCCTAGATGGTCCGACATGTCCAGTGCCATCCAGTCAAGCCCGGTCCTTTCCTGGAGGTTCCCTGGTCAAAATGACCATTTTGCCCTAGGAATCCAAATGCCCTTGGAAACCATATCGGCTCTAGGTATCAAACCAGCAACCCTCCAGTCAACTCTGGTTAACCCCAATCAACCTTGGTTAACTCCAGTCAACTCTGGTTAACCCCAATCAAACTCTAGTCAACCCCAGCCAACTCTGGTCAACCTAGTCAGCCCAGTCAACCCTTATCAATCTTGGTCAGCCTTAGAGCTCCCGGGATGAGGTGACCACGATCCAATCGCCCTCTTTAATCACACCGATTTTGGGAATCAAACCGGCAACCTCCGGGACACTTTCCAGAGTATTCCCTTCAATTTCTAGCCGAGCCCCACCATACGGCACTTTCCATTTCAAACTAGAACATGTCTGCTCCATTTCGAGTAAAGTATGACCAATTTTTATCCTTGAGCCACTTCTAGAGGTGCACACCAACCCCCCAAACTGTCAAAAGCAGTTACAAATCGACCAACACGCAACAAGCCCCGTATCTAGCCTTTTTTCCAGCTCTCAATAAATAAGCATGTGCCACTCTTAGTGGCGCACAACCAAACCTAAGGCGTGCTCCACTAGGAGGGGTGCACAAATCCTCTGGTTTTGCACTATAAATACAAACCTTCCCTCTCACTATTTTAGGTCAAAAAAATATCCAAAGACTTTCCCCCTCTCTTCAAATAGCTCCCGAAGCCCTATCTCTCTATCTCAAAGTCTGGTCGGCTAAGCCCTAGCCCGAATCTCCGAAGCCTTAGCCACCAAACTCCACCGAAGGTCTGTCCCGTTGCCCAGAGGCTCCCGACATCTTCTCAAGGCCAAGGCCCTAGCCTCTATCAAAGAAAGAAGAAACAAGACAAGGTAATCCTCCATTTACCTTTCTGTATTCTCCATTCTCTCTTCTCCCTTCGAACCCACCTGGGTTCTTCTCATTTTTAACCCCCATCTTCTAAACCCCCTTTTCTTGCATGCTTAGAATAAGAGGATGCTAAGCCCATGTCAAGAGTGGATGAGAGGGGACTACCGATCAGGACTTCCTTTTTGACTTTCACTCGCCCTCTTGCAATGTGGTGATACCTAGCCGTGTATGATTCATACCATTATTATTGTTACATTTACATTGTTGTTATCTCTTTATCCCTAAAAACCGATTTCGAAGTTGCTTTCTAAAAATCATAATTCTAGGTTGATCCTAACCCTTTCATGGTTAGGGTTTTCCTAGAAAAGTGACATTTGAAGTGGCTTCTAATAGCCTATATTATTTTCTTTTCAAAAACAAGATCTCGAAATGATCCTAGTCCTTTCATGATTAGGGTTGTTTTGAGAAATGTGTGACATTCAAAACGACCTGAAAAGGTCTACATTTTTGGCCTCGTGCCTTTATTATTTTTTTAAGTCACGAGCCTAAAGTAATTCTTGCCTTCTAGTGGTTAGAATGGCTTCAGGCAAACTGTGATATTCATTTGGATGTCTAAAATCTAAGTTAGGGTTTCAAGCCCTAAAACATATTTTCAAAAGACTAGCTTTTCGAACCATTTACAAAACTCGCATTTGTTAAACCCTAGAAGTTCAATCCTAGGAAATCTTATCTTTGCCAACTAAGAAACCTTCTATTTTTAAACCAAAATCATACATTTTTTCAAAACCCTCAAAATTCCCAATTTCTGAATCAATCAAACCTTTCCTTTGCAAACTTTCCTTTTTAACTCAATCGAATCAAAACCTTCTATTTCAAATCCCTTAAATCACTCCTTTTTCAAACCTTCCAAATTTAAACCCTAAATCAACTCCTCCCATTTTGGAAACAATCCAAACTTACCTTTTTCAAGCAAATCAAATCTTTTTCAAAAAGGAAACAAAACCTTTCCAAATCTTTTCAAACCCTTTCAAATCTTCTAAATCTTTTCAAATCTTTCCAAAAGGAAACAAATCAAATCTTTTTCAAAAAAGGAAAAAAATCTTTTCCGAAAAAGAAATAAAATCTTCTCAAATCAAATCTTTTTAAATCTAATCTTTCAAATCAAGTCAAATCTTTTCAAATCAAGAAAGAACTCCAAATCCAATCTTCTTTAAAAGGAAACATTTCCAAATCCAACCTTCCTGAAAAGAAAACATTTCAAAAATCAAATCTTCTTGAAAAGAAAACATTTTCAAATTTCAATCTTCCTAAAAAGGAGATCTTTCAAAGTTAAACTGTCCTAAAAAGGAAACATTTTCAAACTCAAACTTTCTTGAAAAAGAATCTTTCTAAAAATGGAAACTTTCTAGAAATAGAAACTAAAAATTTCAATTCTTTCGGACTCTTGTCCGAACTACGGCTGACCTAATCCTTTTTAAGGAGGTACATAGGCAATCTCTCATGGAGTGCGATCACAACCCTTTTCAAATTTCCAATTCCACAGCCCTTTTTAAATTTCCAATTCCACAATCCTTTTCAAATTTCCTATTCCACAACCCTTTTCAAATTCTCAATTCCATAATCGTTTTTCAAACTCAATTCCATCTTTCATACTCTTTTTCAAGCTTTGTTTTCAAATGTTTTCTAAGTGGATAGCATTAAACATAGGTAACCGATGAGTCATAATTAGGTGAGTAAAAGATGAATAGACATATATGTACCGCAAGGGCGGGGTAGAGTGATAGTCTTACGACATTTTCCCTACACGTAACCAACCCCCAAACTTAAGAATTTCTGTTTCAAAGACCAAAATTGGAGTCAATTTTCAAAAGGGCTTTTCAACACTTTTAGGGTTGTTAAACAACCCTACCTTCTAAAACCCTCTCATGAGGACGTCTTTCAAAAAATAGTTTTCAAAACCTAAGTTTAACCCTCGAGTTTTACTTGGTGTAGATGACCTAGCACATCTTTGAACATGTTAGGTGACGACTCCAAAGACCTTTTCAAAA
This sequence comes from Euryodendron excelsum, assembly GCA_033060915.1. Taxonomy (NCBI): domain Eukaryota; kingdom Viridiplantae; phylum Streptophyta; class Magnoliopsida; order Ericales; family Pentaphylacaceae; genus Euryodendron; species Euryodendron excelsum. Next base: position 31,998,959 of record CM065382.1, read on the forward strand.
AGCCCTAATCAATTCCATCTCAAAAATTCAAATCCCGTCACACTTGTCCTTCTATGAGGATGAGTTCTAACAAGAGAGCACCGTGCTTTTTCTCGAGCCAAGAGGGCTTGGTTCAAAAAATAAAATGGGGAACAACACCCTCTAGTCGAGCAGGCTTTTGAGGGAGACATGGATGCAGAGGAGGAGGTACCAGGCCTCGGTAACCTTGTGACTAGTTACAAGAGGGCTTCCTCTAGACACATGCAGGTAGATGCTGACTTGGTAGATTTAGAGATACCAATATTCCTCCATTGGCGGACCTCACCTATCATCCTAGCATATACTCTTAACAGCACTTACCTTCTCCTTAAGTACATACATCCTTCAGAGGGACCATCCATCTGGCTTTCAGCACTATACAGCGGGCGACTCCATCTTATCGAGACTTCTTGGCTGAGATTGGGTTCAGAGCATTTATAGGATTACAGGTTAACCGCCTGAACCAACATTTGGTGCTGGCTTTAATTGAGAGATGGTTCAGTGAGACGGGTACTTTCCACTTTGTGGGCTTCGAGCTGGGTCCTACTCCATTGGATTGGGCCATCATTATAGGACTTTCATTTGTCGGTCGACAGATCACCTTACAGCCAGTCAGCAAAGCCGATGCTTGTGCTTTGTTGGACTTGCCACCTCCTGAGCATTTCGCTTTTTCTGTTTCTTAGCTTAGCCAAGACGAAAGTACCTTTGCTGTTGAGCCACCCGCTGCGCGACGAGATATCATAAGGCGACGACTTGTTTTGTACATCATTTTCAGCTATTTCTGCAACAACAACAAGTCGATCGTCCCTTTTCGATTAGTGAGCATGGTGGCTGACTTGGGTGCATTATCAGAGCTGGACTGGGGGTCTTTCTCCTTCAGTTGCTTCCTTAGATCCATACGAGTCCGGACCACCTTCCATTGGGGTAGCATGACTATTTTTTGGCCTTTTTTGGTCTGGCAGAGCTCTAAGTACTTGTCAGTCTGCCGCCCAGAGGTAGAGGCTGATCTCTATCCCCGAGCCTTGAGATGGGCTCATGACCAGGTGGCCCACCGATCAGAGATCGTTGACTTTGTGACGCTGTGGGTGAACCTAGAGTTGATAGAGGCAAGGGATATGACCTAGCGGTTGTTTATTCGATTAGTTCATTATGAGACAGTCAGGTATCTAGTCCCAATGCCTTTGTTGAAGATTTCCTTCTTGAGTGATGACTCTTGGGAGTCCTATCTAGGTGACAGGCATTGGTGCCAGTTCCATGATGATTTACAATCGGCTGGGGACCCACCTAAGTACATGTTCGAAGCTTTGGTCGAAGGGATTCCCATTCCATACCAGGAGTGTCAACGAGGTGCTGGTTTTCTGTTTCCTCCATAAACTAATTATGCCGCCCATTTTGGAGCTCACTTTGTAGGTGCCTTCACTCAGTTTGAGGTGGTAGTCGGAGGTTATGCCGTTGGTTAGGAGGTGGTTGACTTATGGTATCGAGCAAGAGGATATGTGCCCTAAGCTGAGCTCACTGTTGTAAGGGATCAGAGGGACCAGTACCAAAATGAGAAGGACTAGTTCTAGATGGAAAGAGATTAGTTCCAGGCCGAGGTAGTTACTTTAATCGCCTGGTTGGCTCAAATGGGAGGCAGCGGGGTTTGTTGTCCTTTCCCTCTTTTTGTTCTGACGTTGCTTAGTTATTCATTTGCCTTGCTGATTTTAGCTCTTCCTTATTTGCAGGTTGCTGATGCTTCTAGCAGTGGGCCGCCTCCATCTGAGCCAGGTTTCAGAGACTTTGACCCAGATATTGATTTTGACCTCTTATGGATGCCCCTTATCATAGACCTAGCTCTTTTCCAATATCGTGACCTCGACATGCATTTATTTTGTTTAGATAGTTTATTTGTACCTTTTGAACAAAATGAACATTTATGATTCAGATAGTCAGATGTATGTATTAGTGTATGAGCAGGGATGGATGTTTATAAGCTAGGTATATAGACAGATGCATGTACAGGGATGATGATGGTGTATGTTTATTACATGTTCTAAAGATGATATTAAACTGATTTGGTGACTTCTATTTCTGTAGGGAGCTATGTCGTATGTATGTGAAGCTCATGCTGAAATTTTTTTAAAAATACAATGCACATATAAGGAAATATATCAACTAACAAAATGAACGGGGTGCTGTTACACTCTGCATCTTTAAAATGGCAACTCCCTCCTTTTCAAGGGTTTGGTCTCTCTTTTGGCTCAACCTTACCTTGACTGGATGATAGCATTTTGTACCTTTCTCTACCTTTTGATTGACTCTGACTTTTTATTTTGGGTTAGTGTATAGGATCATTTGGCTTGAACTCTCGACCCTCGGGGCTTTGGTAACAACTTACCTGACCTTTGGCAAAATGATGAGTAGCTAGTTTTTTAATTCAAGCAGACTTTGTTTTAGGACCGTAATGTAGGCTAAGTTATGGGATTTCGAAACAACGGGAGATGCACTCCCAAATTTGATGTTGCTATTAGTAGGGTTTAGATCTATACCATCCTTGATTATTTTTCCGGTAGGGTTTGGCCCCCTAGCCTCCTTCTTCAGCTTTGGCTACGCATCTGGTTCATTTAGATCAAGTAACCTATTTTCAATCAAAGTGGACTTTAATAGGGTTGTAATGTAGGCCATGGTTTTAGGCTTTTATAAGAAAAGGTAAAGGCTCGAACCTATTGCTTCTAGTGGGCTTCTATATTACCTAGGATCACCTTTATATTTCCCTTCTTGCCTTTGCTATATACTTCTCCAGACGACATGAGATGACTGTTTTTTTTTTTAGGGCAGCTTGTCCCTTGATCACTCTTTCCTTTTTGCTTTCTTTTTCTTCCTTCTTATGAGGTAAATACTTCTACCCTTCCTTTCTTTCAAATTTTTTCCTTAGCGTTTCGATCTAACCCCTCGTGGGTGATGATCTCTAAGTTGGGGTTTTCTTGAAAAGAAAAGTAACCGGCTCAACAGGCTTAATAATGGTTGCTTTTGACTGTATGGGAAATGAAATAAGGGTCACTCTTCATTTTGAACCAGATTGCTTAATCCATAGAGCCTTCATATTACTTCAGCTTGATGAAAGATGAGTGACGTTATCTGTGGAAGACTTCAGTTTCCTGTCTGCCCCAGTGTGAGGGAATGGTGTTGGATCAAGATTGACAAGAAATCTTTCGCTTTCGCGAGGCACTAATGGGCTAGGCAAAGGGACATACATTTTTTCTTTCTTTTTTTTTTATGGGAAAATAAAAGATGGCTCCTCTTCCTTTTGATAATCTGGCCACCCATCACTTTGCTTCGGTGTCTTGTAAGTGCTACTTTTGGGAGGTTTCCTCACTCATCCTTGTCCTCTCTCTTTTCAAAAAGTTGATCATTGAGGCGAGTAGTTAACTCATGCTATCACACCCTTCAAGTCAAGTCCTCCATAAGATAGAATACACCCTTTATGTAGAAGGTATTCAGCATTCACAAGAAAAATATAAGACAACAGTAATTGAATGAAAACTTTCATTTTAAACTATCATTTTATTCTTTCAATGACAAGCATAAAGTTCTTTAGCATAATGGAAATGCAAACACAAAATAAAAGGGATAAAAAGAAAGTGGGTGAAAACACCCCTCTCTTGTACGCTTTCGAGGAGAATCCTTTTCAGTAGGGTTTTGGGACTATGCCCACATTTTTGACACTCCATCCATCAATGAGATCCCCAGCTAAGGTAAGGCAGGTGAAGACTTCTTCTAGGGCTCCAGGTGAGTTGACGTTGATAGTGCAGTTGTCAACTCCATTGATCTTGTTGCTCTCATCCATTGTCTCCTCGGCTTCTCCCATAAATAGGTTGGTTAGCTCGCCTCCCTCCAGTTCGAATGGCTCTGTCTATGCTTTTGGCTTGTTTAGTTCCCAGCCTATGTCTTTATAACTAAACTCAGTCGCAAGCCAAGGATTCTCTAATAAGTGGTGCTCAGCCACAGCGTACCTAGGGTGTAGAAATTCATCACCCTTAACCGTCATTGGTTGCCTTTGGCAGGGTCTTCCTCCACAAATGTGGGCTCCTCAATCGGCCAGTCTGACAAATCGGGCACTTCATTGGGTTTATAAAGATAGATCAGGCACGGCCGGAATTCTTCCTCCCAATCACTTTCTTCATCAGTCTCCATGATCTCATCCAAGACACCCTCCTCTTCTATTTCCTCTAATATCACTTTAATTGTACGGTCCGGCAAAGAATTTGTGGTCACATTGGGGCCGAGAGTAGGGTTCACCGGTTGTAGATCAATGGTCTTGTTGTCTATCAATCTTGGATTTTATGTTTAAGGGAGAAGAAGCTTTCAGTGTCATGCCCTTGGCCGCCTGAATGATACTCATAAGTGAGGGCACCGTTATAGGTTGGAGGTAGAGGGCTTGGCAATGGACAGGCTGGTATGGGTTTTAGCATGTTGTTCTTCTAGAAGTTATAGTAGGCTTCAGTTTGGGTACAAGCTAAGGCATCGAAGTTACAGAAGCGTCAAGCCGGCCTATTGAAGTTAGGTCGTGCCCCAGTAGGGCCAAAGTTGGGTACTTGGGTAGGCATGTTTGGAGTGGGCATAGGTAAGATAGGGTGAGACTGAAGTGGGGGATGGTATTAGGGTGGTTGAATGGGTAAGATAACAGATACCTCACTTTCCTTATTGATCACTCCCCTTACAGTAGCTACCTTCTTGGCTATGTTGGCAGAGCTTTCTGCGGTTTTTGCATAAGGGTCCGCAATCCTCCCCGTCTTGAGACCATTTTCTATTATTTTCCCTTGCGTGATAAGCTCGGAGAAGCTTTTCCCTACGCTAGTGCAAAGTTTCTCATAGTATATGCTTTGGAAAGTGTGTACAAACAACTGCACATACTCCCTTTCTTCTAGCAGGGGATTGACTTGTGCAGCTGCTTCCCTGCACCTTAGGGCATGACTTTTGAAGCTTTCTTTATCTCCTTTACTCATTGTCATCAAGAGCCACCTGTCAGAAGTGAGGTCTATGTTGTGGCGATATTGGGCTTTGAACGCATTAACCAGCTTAATCCAGGTTGTGATCTTTCTCAAGTCGAGTTGGGCAAATCATTGCAAGGCAGATCCAGTGAGACTATGTTGGAATAACTACATGAGGAGTTTTGGATCATTTCCATGACCACTCAATGCCCCAACATAGAGGTGAAGGTGGGCAATAGGGTTAGAAGTACCATCATACTTTTGAAAGTCAGGCATTTTGAACTTGGTAGGTCTCGGATGGTCTGGGAAGAAGCTTAACTTGTCATAGGATGTGAGCTCAAAGGAGTCATGGTCGTGGAGCCTTCGCAGCAAGTCCTCCAACCCTTGAATTTTTAGACTGAGAGGGTCGAGGGAGGTTCTTTTCACAGCAGGTGAGAGTAGTATGGTTTCCTCTTCTTCAGTATTAGACCCTTTGGGATCCTCCTTGTTTTTCCCCGTAGCGTTGGATTGTAGCATAACCCTTGGGTTAGCAAGTTCGGAGTCTTTAGGAAAAACAGTGGATGATGACGGGGCCAAAGCAACTTCTTTCATGGCCATGGACTGGATGAGCTTGAACATTTTATCGATCTTGGTTCTCATTTCATTGACTTCTTCATGAGAGATGGAGGATGACTTGTCAGGATTGGCAGCCATTAATGTAGCTCTTTGTCAAGTAATGATGGGGTCTCTAGGTGGATGTCGGTCTTTCTTAGGAGCAATGATGGCTTTCTTTGGTGTAGTTTCTGTAAAAGAAAAATAAAGAAAAGAAAAACAAGGACACAAGCCAGAAGTTAGTTTCTGACATTTGGAAACCTTTATACAATGCATGACTTAGGAGTTTCCCTTCTTGAGAGGGAGACTAATCATGATGGATTTGGCTCACTTTTTGGAGATATGGGGTTTGCCCCTGTATGCAGATACCTTACCGTTTGAGTGGGAACATATATTCATTCATTCATTCATGAAAAATAAAGAAGTACATTGAACTTTGGAGTTTAAATACAACGGAATTGAAATACATTTTAATAGAGGAAAAGGGAACAATTTCCTTGGGACTTCCACCTATCTACTTTTACATTTGAGATCCTAAACTACTCTTGAGTCTTCGGATTTATCTTTTTTGAACTTGATGTTGAGGGAGTCATTGAGAGGCCTTATTGTCTGATTGCCTCTTGTCTTCTTCGCAAACATATCTCCGTGAGCGTAGAGGAATTGGGGCCCCTCTTTACGAAATGACTTGAAATGAATGCCATGAGTCCTTAGGGTTACATGGCAACCCTTTGGGTTTTGGGAGGTTTAAAGCAAGGGAGAGTGAACTTGGTGTCACTCTCTATGGGTTGATCATATGCGTGAAAATATAGTGACTTGAGTTACTTTGGAACTCTTGTCTTGACATGCAGTATTAAATGCACGAGCATGTATGCTAAGAGAAGAGAGAGAGAGAGAGAGAGAGAGAGAATGCAATCATAAAATAAATACGTATGCATGAGCATTTATACAAGCATTATAACATCAGGAATTTAGACAAGGATAAAGAAAAGTAAAGCAGTCGCCCTTTCCTCCATGGTTTTGAAATTGACGCGCATGTCTTAAATCCGGCAGAGGTTCAGCTATGCATGACTTCTACATGAGCATGAGGTTAAGGGTTTACTAATGCTTCCTAAGAAGGCTCAGTTTCCAGATCTTCAAACCTAGGCCCACTCTCCAAGGTAGTGCCATTATTGGTTGGTGATCTGAGTGGGGGAACCATCAAGAGATCGTAGGCTAAGAAAATGACATAGTATCTTACCCACAACCAATATATCGTTCACCCTTCTAACTAAAATGGACATATTCAAGTAGAGAATGCAAGTATGCAAATACAAGTGCATAATGTAGTGTACGTGTGAAATTTTGAAAAGCAGAGGAAAGGGCCCAACAACACCCATTCATCCTGTCCATGCCACACATTCATGACATTCATGGCAATTAATATGACATAAAACAAAAATGTGGACAAATGTCCACCTACAAAAAAGAAGATGCAAAAAGTCAGTACTTGAATGGCATACTTAACGCAAGATAGAATGATTGAATGTAATTGAATGCAAACAAAGACATGTTTTCGAAACAGCTTTGACAAGTTTGATTTTGAAAGTTTGAAGTGGATAGAATTGGACAAATTAATCAAAAACTCTAGATGAGTAAAGGGTGAAAAAACATGACATTGGCCTAATCCTCTAAGAGTCCCCGGTGGAATCGCTAACTGTCATGCCCTAATTTTTCGCACTCGAGGAAAACACGCACCATTGGGAAAAACGCAGTCCTCTCTCGTTAGAACTCATCCTCCTAAAATGATGAGTGCAACTAGGTTTGAATTGAAAATTGATTTTTATTAAGAGCTTTTGGAAAAAGGTTTTGGAGTCTGTCGCACCCCGATTTTTCACACCCGAAAAAGACAAGTGAGAAAAACACAGTGCTCTCTCGTTAGAACTCATCCTCCTAGAAGAATGAGTGCGACTAGGTTTGAATTAGAAATTGATTTTGGATAAAGGCTTTTGGAAAAAGGTTTGGAGTCGCCACCTAACTTGATTAAGGTTTATTAGGCCACCTAAAACCAAGTACAATCCGAATATTACACTTAGAGTTTTTGAAAAGATTTTGAGAACTTCTTCAAGAGAGGGTTTTTAGAAAATAGGTTGTTTGGCAACCTTTGGAAATATTTAAGCCCTTTTTGAAAATAACTCCATTTTGGTTCTTGAAAATAGTGATTCTAGGTTCAGAGGTTGGTTACGTGTAAGGAAGATATCCTAATATCATCACCTTACCCCGCCCTTTCGGTACCTACATGTCTGTTCACCCTAGGTTCACTCATTTAGAATATTTGATTAATACTTGTCCAAAACTATCCACTTTAGAAAAGAATTTTGAAAAAGAGGCTTGACATGATGCATGATATGTAAGTGCAACAATTTGATTTGATTTTGAAAATAGATTTGACAAGCGGATTTGATTTTTGAAAGTAGATTTGAAAAGAAGATTCAATTGTGAAAATAGATTTGAAAGAAATACTTGATTTGAGATTGGAAAGAAAGTTTTAGAAATTGAAATAGAAGATTTGAAAATAGATTTTAAAATTAGAAACTTGAAATAGATCATAGAATTGAAAATTTGAAAATAGTTATGGAATTGGAGACTTAAGAAAAGTTATGAAATTAGAAACTTGATAGAAATTATAGAATTGAAAATTTGAAAATAATTATGAAATTAAAAACTTGGAAAAAGTTGTGACCGCACTCATGAGGGTTGCCTATGTATCCCTTTTCGGGAATCAGGTCAGTCGTATTTTGGACGAGTCTGATTGAAAATAGAAGATTCTGATTGGAAACAGAGTTTGATTTGAAACTTAGTATGGAAGATTGGAATCGAGATTGAACTTAGATATAGAATTGAACTTGAAAGAGGATTTGACCCTTGAAAGAAAACTTGGACTAGATTTGGAAAGATAGAGATTTGCAAACATTTTGAAGTTTGAAATTAGAAATCCATCTTGGTTTAGAAAAGAGTTTTTAGAAAGGAATCGAAACCTCCTAACTCTAAGAGTTAGGGTTGAACTAGGGTTTAGGCCTCCTAGGGTTTAGGTTACCTAAGATTGGAATACGTGGTTGAATTAGAAAGGTTTGATTTAGATTTGGAAAAGTTTGATTTTAGAAAGTTCAAATTAAGAAAGGTTTGAATTAGGAAAGTTAGATTTTAAGAAAGATTTTGAAAAGAAGTTTGATTTGATTTGAAAAACTTGACTTGGAATAGATTTACAAAAGTTAGGGTTTAGGAAATATTGAACTTAGGAAAGTTCTATTTTAGGAAAGTGCCAAATTAGGAAAGTTTTGGATTTATAAAGTTTCAACTTAGGAAAGTTTTGAATTTAGAAAGATTTGAATTTTGGAAAGTTTTAGAAAGATTTCAATCTAAAAAAGATTTGGAATTTGGAAAGTTTGATTTAAGAAAGATTTAGAAAGTTTAGAAATTAGGAAAGGTTTAAATTTAGAAAGATTGGAAAGTTTGAAATTTGGAAAGGTTTGATATTAGGAAAGTTTAGAATTAGAAAAAGATTGAATTAAGGAATATTTTATTTCTATTTCCAAAAAAGAGATGATTTGATTTTGTTTCAAAAAATGGAAGATTGGATTTTGTTTTCTAAGTTGGAAGACTAGATTTGATATGAAATTAGAAAAGATGAAATTTGAAAAACTTGGATTTAAAAAATATGATTTGACATGAAAAAAAGGTTTAGGAAACCTAAGAGTTTAATGTAGAAAATAAAATTTTGGAAAGCCATGATTAGATGTGGAAAAGAAAAGTGGAAATTAGGGTTTCCTAATCATTAGCTCTAGGGCTTGACTTGGACTCCAAGAAAAAGAGATTTTGGAAAGTAAATCTTTTGAAGAGAGTTTCTAGAAAGGAAACTTGAAGAGTGTTTTTAGAAAGTAGAATTTTGAAGAGAGCTTTTCGAAAGGGATTTTTGGAAAGAGTTTTTAGGAGAGTAAGTTTGAAAAGAGATTTTTAGAAAGTAAGTTTAAAAAGAGATTTTGGAGAGGATCTTAAAAAAGAGGTTTTGGAAAGGAGATTTTCGAAAAGTGATTTGGAAAGAGAATAGAATATGGACTTTTGCAAGTCTCTAAAAATATCTCACTTTCCTTAAACAATTCTAATCATAGGAAAATTAGAACCATTCCAAGATTATGGTTTTGAAAACAACAAAGATTTGAAATTATGGATCATGATAGTCACTTTAAATATAACACTTTCTTAAAGCAACCCTAACCATGGAATGGCTAGAATCGCCTTAAGATTGTGATTTTGACGAAAACAATTTTAGGGTTTACACCCAAAACTTATGTAACACTTTTCTAAAACAATCCTGACCATGGAGTGGTTAGAATCATCTTAAGATTGTGATTTTTGAAAACATGTTTGGAAGAAGAAAATTTTAATGCAAGTTTTGAAAGAGATTTTGATGCAAGCTTTTGAAAACAAGTTTAGAAAACGATTTTGAAAAGATGCATGAGTATGATATGCACAATGCAAGTAGGGTCGTGAACATACGAGGTTTAGCCTTCACCATATAATCAAGCGGGCTGAATCCACATGGTCTAAGGTCGAATTAGAGGAAAGCCCCGGATACGGTGACTTTTAACCATTCTTCCTACACATGAACCGGGGATTCCCTTGTTTCAAGCATACAAGGAGGGGGGGGGGGGGAAGATAGGGGATTAAAATAGAAGAAAACCCAAGTGGGTTAGGAGAGAGAAAAGAGAAGGGGAAAAATTGCAAAAACGTAAATAGAGAACTAACCTTACGTCTTCTTTGGTTTGCTTGCTTTACTTGCTTTACTTCACATTGATCTTCTAGAGCTTCGAGATTGTAGCACCTTGAGTCTTCATTGGTCGGCTTGGAGGCTCGTATAGGCGCATATTGAGTGTATGTATGCTAAGGTTAAAGTGTATGGGAGCTAGGGTTTGGAGAGAGTTCAAGGGTTGTATATCGAGAGAGAGAGAGAGAGAGTTTCTAGAGTTAGATTACCAACCTTCTTTACGCAGGGAGGAGTCTCTGTATTTATAGACAAAAGTTGACGCTTGTTGCAGTGGCGCTAGGCTTAAAATCCCACTATAGTGGCGCCAGGCCATTTTTTAGCTTGGTGCCATTACTAGTGGCGCCAGCCACTTAGGAAATATTTTAGGGCAGCAAGAAATGTATCTTCGACCCTTGATACGTAAGACAGAAGATTTAGGCGCCTGTCCTAGTGACTACCATGCATTTTTTAGCCTGGCTTCACTAGGAGTGACTTCGGAAAGTCTGGGAATGTTTCGGAAGGCCGGGAATGGGTAGAAACCCTTGAAATAGTTTCACAGGGGTAACAGACTTGAACAAGGTCGGAATTGTCGACCGAACTATTAGGGGCAAAACAGTCAACTAGACCAAAAAACCACCAGAATGGACTCGGAACAATCCATGAGTGAACTTGAAAGTTGGTAACACTATCCAAAGTGCTCCAAGGGAGTGCTGGTTTGATACCAAGAGCTGGTGTGGTTAGAAACGGCAACCGACCCACCAGGGGCAAAATAGTCATTTTTTGCATTGGGTTTGCCAAAATTGACTTAGAATGATCTAGAAAGATAATGGAAGGTCGAGAATACTATCAACAGCATTCTCAAGAGATTACCAGTTTAATACCCAAAGCCAGTGTGATTCGCAGAGACACTTGGATACCTAGGGGCAAAATGGTCATTTTGACTGAATGGTCTCGGAATTGGCCCGGAATCGACTGGAATATACTCAAACATGCCAAATCATCTTTGGGATGATCTTGGAAAGGTGGACTTACCATTTTGAGGACTTAGGTACTTTCTCAAGAAGCGCGTCGGAAATGGCCCAAGGGGCAGTTTAGTCATTTTTCACCAGAGTGGGCTAGCATGCACTGGTGTTGACCTAGGTTTTGAGTGTTTTCATCACTTTAACAGTCTGTGATGAGTTGGTTTCTAAAGGTATCTCGTCCTTTGGTAAACGTGTCACGGCCAAGAGGCGAATTCGATCCCGTAACATAGGGGGTTTGTTGGCAATTCCCCAATGTCGACATGTTTACGAGTGTTTTCGCCACTCTGACGGTTGCGATGTTACTAGTGTTTTTGCCACTCTGACGGTTCAAGTTCATTCCGAAGACTGCCTAATCTCGGGAAGCTGCTAGGTGGACTTATCGTCTAAGGAATCAATTTTCTCAAAAGACGTGCTGAATAATGGACATTTCTTCATTAGCGGGCTAGCAGGCGCCAAAGGTGGACCGTTCTACCATCTCAGGGACTTGGGGTCTCATCCCGGTCAACAGGTTTGAAGGGACTTACCATTCTGAAGAGTTTTCTTAGAAAACATGTCGGATTGGATGGTCTTATCGCTTGAGGGCTCAACTTTCTCGAAAGGCATGCCAGATTTGATTTGAATTGGACTTGGACTTGAAATTGGATTTGAGATTAAAACGGGGACTTATAGTCTCTAGAAAGATGTGCTAATTGAAATTGGACCGAGCCATGCCACAAGAGTATTTTGGTCATTCTGCCTCTATTGGGCCTAGCGGACCTAGGAAGCGATTGATTGATTGGATTGAGTTTGAAAAGTTTATTTGAAATTGAATATGTCTATGAGTCCGGTTGGACTGGAGATTGCCAAGCAAGCAAAAATGGAGTGCTTACGAAGTCACCACCTAACTTGATTAAAGTGAGTTATGTCACCCGAAACTAAGTACAATCTGAAAATTAAACTTAGGATTTTTGAAAAGGTTTTCAAAAACTTCCTCAAGAGAGGGTATTTAAGAAAATAGGTTGTTTGGCAACCTTTGAAAAGATTTAAGCCCTTTTTGAAAATAACTCCTTTTTTGTCTTTGAAAGTAATGATTCTAGGTTTGGAGGTTGGTTACGTGTAGGAAAGACGCATTAAATCATCACCCTACCCCACCCTTGCAGTACATATAAGTCTATTCACCCTAGATTCACTCATTAGAATCTTCGATTAACAAATATCTAATTATATCCACTTTGAAAAAATTTTCAAAAGAAGCTTGATATGATGCATGATATGCAAGAAAATAAAAGAATTTGATTTCGAAAATAACTTTGAAGAAAATGATTTGATTTTAAAAATAGATTTGAAGAGAAGAATTTGATTTTGAAAAGGGATTTAAAGAGAAGATTTGAAGCTTGAAATAAGTTATGAAATTAGAAATTTGAAATAGATGATGAAATAGAAAATTTAAAAAAAGTTGTGAAATTAGGAATTTGAAAAAGGTTGTGACCGCAACCATGAGGGTTGCCTACGTATCCCTGTTTGGGGATCAGGTCAATCGTAGTTTGGACAAGAGTCTGATTGAAAATAGACACTTTGAGGTTTTTGAAGAGTTCAACTTTAAAAGGTTTGATTTGAAAAGAGTTTGATTTGAACTTTGAATAGAAGATTGGAAATTGAACTTGGAATTGATTTTAATCTGAAATAGAACATGAGGATTTTTAAATTGATTTTGATTTGAAAAGATTGAACTTTGAAGAAGAACTCAGGCTTGATTTAGAAAGATTGAGATTTGAAAACATGTTGACTTAGATTGAAATTACAAAATCATCTTGGTTTTGGAAAAGATTTTGAGAAATGAGTTAAAGTTTTCTAACTTGGGATTAGGGTTGAACTAGGGTTTTAGATATCCTAGGGTTTGAGCACGTAATCGAATTGGAAAGATTTGTTTTAGACTTGAGAGGTTTGATTTTAGTAAGTTGGATTTAGGATATGTTTGAATTAAGAAAGTTAGATTTAAAAAAGATTTGGAAAGAGATTTGATTTTATTTGATTTAGAAACAGTTGACTTGGAATGGTTGGAAAGGTTTGACTTTGATTATTTGATTTGAAAGAGTTTAGAAAGTTGAGGTTTAGGAAAAATTAGATTTTAGAAATCTTTGAATTTAGGAAAGTGTCAAAATAGGAAATTTTCATTTTAGGAAAGTGCCAAATTAGAAAAGTTTTCAAATTAGGAAAGATTTGAATTATAAAAGTTTTGAATTTAGAAAGATTTAAACTTTGGAAAGATTTAGAATTTGGAAAGATTTGAAAAGTGGAGATTTAGAAAGTTGAGATTTGGAAAGATTTGAAATTAAGAAAGATTAGAATTAGGAAATGTTTGAATTAAGAAAGATTTGATTCCTATTTCCTAAAATAGAAGATTATATTTTATTTTCAAAAATAAATGATTTGATTTGGTTTCTAAAATTGGAAGATTTGATCTAATTTCCTAAACGGAAAGATTTTGATATAGTTTTATAAATTGGAATATTGGACTTGACATAGAATTGGAAATGTTGAGTTTTGGAAATCTTAGATTTGGATATCTATAATTTTGGTAGGAAAATGGAGTTTTGAAAATCTATGATTTGATGTAGAAAATAGAGGTTTTGAAAATCTATGATTTGATGCGAAATAAGAAGTCATGTTTTTTAGGAAAAAGAACTAGGGTTTCCTAATCATAGAATCTACAGCTTGACTTAGACTCCAAAAAAAAAAGAGTTTTTGGAAAGGAGATCTTTTAAAGAGAGTTTTTAGGAAAAAAGTTTGAAAAGAGTTTTTAGAAAGTAGATTTTTGAAGAGAGTTTTTAGAAAGGAACTTGAAAAGCAATTTTGGAAAGGAGTTTGAATATCGACTTTTGAAAATCTTTTGAATGTCTCACATTCCTAAAACGATTCTAACAATGAAAATATTAGAACCATTCTAAGTTGGTAGTTTTGAAAACAACATTGATTTGAAAAATTGACCACAATGATCACTTTGAATATCACACTTTCCTAAAACAACCCTAACCATAGAATGGCTATAATCATCTTAAGATTGTGGTTTTGATAAAAAAATAATTTAGGGTTTACACCCAAAATATGGACCTTGATAATCACAATGAATATAACATTTTTCTAAAACAACCCTAACCATGAATAGCTAGAATCACTTTAAGATTGTGATTTTGAAAATAAGATTTTGAATGCAAGTTTTTAAAGAGAGTTTTGATGCAAGTTTGAAAACGAATTTAAATAGATGTATGAATATGATTTGCACAATGTAAAAAGGGTCGTGAACATACAAGGCTAGGCTTCACCACGTAATCAAGGGGTCGAACCCACACCATCAAGGGTCGAATTTGAAGAAAGCCCCTGACAATTTGACCTTCAATAATTCTTCCTAGGCGTGAACTGAAAAACCTCTTGTTTCAAGCATGCAAGAAAGGGAGGTAGAAGATTGAAGATTAAAATAAAAGAAAACCCAAATGGGTTAGGAGAAAGAAGAGAGAGGGGGGAACTATATAAACGTAAATTGAAAGCCTACCTTGACTTCTACTTGCTTTACTTGTTTTGTTTGCTTTGTTTTACTTAAAACTATAGAGCTTCTAAGTTGCAACACTTTGAGTCTTCAATGGAAGCTTTGGAGGCTTGTCTTTAAGTATATAAAGTGTATGGATGTTAGGGTTTAGGTATATGGAGGCTAGGGTTTGAAGAGACTAGAAAGGAATAGGGTTTAGAGAGACTTGAAGCTCGGAATTTCGAAAAATCAGTTTTTGGATTGAGTTTACAGACCCTTTTCACACAGGGAAAGGGTCTGTATTTATAGATACAAAAATAGGTTGGCGCCTGTTGTAGTGGTGCCAAGGCAAAAAATCTTCTAGCGCCACTAGGAGTGATGCCAGGCCAATTTTTGACTTGGAGCCACTGCTAGTGGTGCCAGCCACTTAGAAAAGTTTTAAGGCCACAAAAAATGTATCTTTCAACCCTTGATATGCAAGGAAAAAGATTTAGGTCCCTGTACTAGTGACTACCATGCAATTTTTGGCTTAACTCCACTAGAGTGACTTCGAAAAGTCGAGGAATGATCTGGAAGGTTTCGAGCAACGAGACTCAGCCAAGAATGGACGGGAAAACTCGAGAGAGTGTCTTGGAGGTAACTAGCCTGAGAAGTAATGCTAGAGAGCTTGAAAAGGTCGACCAACCCGCCAGGGGCAAAGCGGTTAATTAAACTGGAAAAACACTGGAATGGACTCGGGGCAACCCGTGAGAAGGCTTAAAGGGTGGCAACACTATTGAGAGTGTTTCAAAGGGTTACCAGTTTTATACCCAGAGTCGGTATGATTGGAAAAGGCAACCGGCCCACTAGGGGCAAAACAGTCATTTTACATCGGGTTTGCCGGAATAGACTCAGTATGATCCGGAAAGGAGTTGGAAGGTTTAAAATACTATTAGAAACATCCTCTGGAGGTTACCGGTTTAATTCCCAAAGCCGGTGTGGTTCCCGGAGGCAGTTGGATTCCTAGGGGTAAAATGTTCATTTTGACCAAATGGTCTCGAAATTGGTCCCGAACCAACTAGAAGGCACTTGAACTTGCCAGATTATCTTTGGAACAATCTTGGAAGGGTGGACTTACTACTCTGACGACTTAGGTACTTTCTTGAAAAACGTACCAGAAAAAGCCCAAGAGGCAGTTTGGTCATTTTTCATCGAAGTGGACTAGCAAGCACTGACGTTAACCCGGGTTTTGAGTGTTTTCATCACTCTAACAATGTGTGACGAGTTGGTTTCCAAAGTGTCGCGCCCATATTTTTTGCACTCGAGGAATACACACACACAAACAGAAAAAATATTGTACTCTCTCATTGGAACTCATCCTCCTAGAAGAATGAGTGCGACTAGGTTTGAATTGAAAATAGATTTGAATAAAAAGCTTTTGAAAAATAATTCACAGTCGCCACCCAACTTGATTAAGGTGAGTTAGGTCACCTAAAACTAAGTACAATCCGAATATTACACTTAGGGTTTTTGAAAAATAATTTTGAAAACTTCCTCAAGAGAGATTTTTTAAGAAAATAGGTTGTTTGATAACCTTTAGAAAATACTTAAGCCCTTGTTTGAAAATAACTCCATTTGGTCTTTTGGAAAACAATGATTCTAAGTTCGAAGGTTGGTTACGTGTAGGGAAGACGCACTAAGCCATCACCCTACCCTGCCCTTGCGGTACCTACATGTCTATTCACCCTAGATTCATCCATTAGAATCTTCGATTAACGAATGTCCAAAAGTATCCACTTTTAGAAAAGAATTTTAGAAAGGAATTGACATGATGCATGATATGCAAGTGCAATAGAAATATTTGATTTTAGAAATAGATTTGATTTGAAATTGGAATGGATTTGAAAAGATAGCTTTGATTTTGGAAAGAAAGTTTTAGAAATTGGAAATAGAGATTTGAAAGTAGATTTTTGGAATTGGAAATTTGAAATAGATCATGAAATTGAAGTTGGAAAAAAAAGTTGTGGACTTAGAGATTTAAAAAAAAGGTTATGGAATTGGAGATTTGAAAAAAGTTATGACCGCACCCAAGAGGGTTGCCTACATATCTTTTTTGAGGAATCAAGTTAGTCGTAGTTTGGATAAGAGTCCCATAGAAAATAGAATATTTGATTTGAAAAAGAAATTTTGATTTGAAAAAGGATTTGATTTGAACTTAGAATAGAAGATTTAGAATTGGAATTTGGAATTGACTTTGATTTGAAATTGAACTTGAGGATTTGAAAAGATTAGACTTTGATTTGGAAAGATAGAACTTGGAAGAATGATTTGGACTCAAGAAATATTTGACTTGACCTGGAAAAGTTTTGAGAAAAGATTTGACTCGAATGTTGGACTTGGAAGATTAGGGAAAGATTGGATTTAGGAAACGTTCGAATTAGGAAAGTTTCAAAATAGAAAAGTTTCGTTTTAGGAAAGTTTCATTTCAGGAAAGGTTTTGAAATAGGAAAGGTTTTGTTTTTAGGGAAGTTTCGAATTAGGAAAGTTTAAAATAGGAAAGAATTAGAATTGTAAAGTTTTGAAATTGGAAAGTTTGAAATAGGAAAGCTTCCTTTTTAAGAAAAAGTTGATTTTTGGAAAGATTAGAATTAGGAAAAGTTTGATTTAAGAGAGATTTGAAATAAGAAAAGTTTTTAACTTAAGAAAGTTTTGGATTGGGGAAATATTTGAAATTTAGAAAGTTTAGAATTTTGGAAGTTTGAGTTTTAGAAATACTTGAAATTAGGAAAGGTTTAAGTTTAAGAAAGATTTGAATATTTAGATTTGGAAAGTTGAAAATTGGAAAGGTATGGAATTAGGAAAGGTTGAAATTAGGAAAGATTAAGAAGCTTAAAGTTTAAGGAAATATTTATAAGTTTAAGTTTTGGAAACTTAAGGTTTAAGAAAGTGCGAGATTAGGAAAGATTGGATTAGGAAAGGTTTAAATTAGGAAGGATTAAGGTTCCTATTTCCTAAAACAAAAGATTGGATTTTGATTCTAAAAGAGGTGTTTTGATTTTGTTTTCAAAAACAGAGGATTAGATCTAGTTTTCCTAAATGGGGAGATTGGATTTGGCATTTTAAAGGGAAGACTGGATTTGGCATGGATTTTGAAGGGAAAGTTTTAGAAACCCTAGATTTGGAAGTCTATGGTTTTGATGTAGAAAATAGGTTTTGAAAACTTATGATTTAGATGTAAAGATGAGATTTTGGAAACCTAGGTTTTAAGGCAAGATTAGAAATCATGTTTTAGGAAAGAAAATTAGGGTTTCCTAATCGTTGGCTCTAGGGTTTAACTTGGACTCTAAGAAAAGAGATTTTTGGAAAGTGAGTTTTTAGAAAGGAAAATTTTTGGAAAATAATCCTAGAGAGGAGTTTTTAGAAACTAAACTTGAAAAGAAAGTTTTTTGAAAAGGATTTTGGAAAGTAAAACTTTGAGAGAGTTTTTTTTTTTTTTTTGGAAAGAGAGGTTTTGGAAGGAGATCTAAAAAATGAGTTTTTGGAAAGCGAATTTGAAACGATAGTTTTCGGAAAAGGATTTTTGGAAAGAGTTTTTCTAGGAATGAGTTTTGGAAAGAGTTTTTAGACATTTTAGGGAATGTTTCTAGAAAGTGAATGTTAAAGGGAGGTTTTTTGGAAAAGAGTTTTGAAAAGAGTTTTGAAAAATAGATTTTTGAAGGGAGTTTTTGAAAACAATTTTGGAAAGGCGATTAGAGAGAGTTTTCAAAAAGTATGTTGGAAAAAAGATTTTTAGAAGGAGAGATTTGAAAAGAAAGTTTTTGGAACGTTCATAAAAATATCTCACTTTCCTAAAACGATCCTAACCATAAGAAGGTTAGAACCACTTTGGGATAATGGTTTGGAAAACAACAAGATTTGAAAATATGGACCATATTGGCCACTTTAAATGTAACACTTTCCTAAAGCAACCCTAGCCATGGAAAGGCTAGAATTACTTTAGGATTGTGATTTTTAAAACAAGTTTTGAAGAAAAAGATTTATCGCAAGTTTGAAAACGGTTTTGATGCAAGTTTTGAAAACAAGTTTGAAAACTAATTTTAGAGGATTGCAAGATCATGATATGCACAATGCAAGCTGGGGTCGTGAACATACAAGGTTAAGGCTTCACCACATAATCAAGGGGGCTGAACCCACGTGATCTTCGGTTAAACTAATAGAAAGCCCCTGACACGGTGACCTTCAATAGTCTAATCCTACACATGGATCAGGAAGTCCCTTGTTTCAAGCATGCAAGAAAGGGGGGGAAGAAGATGAGGGATTAAAATAGAAGAAAACCCAAGTGGGTTAGGAGGGAGAAGAGAAAACGGGAATTGCATAAACGTAAATAGGAAACCTACCTTATGTCTTCTTTATTCGCTTTGTTTTACTTGCTTGCTTTGCTTCGATCCTCGCTTCGCTTTGCGTCAGTCTTCAAAAGCTTGTCTTAATCTTTGGGAGCTTCAGGTTGCAGCACTTCATGTCTTCAATGGAGGCTTTGGAGGCTAGTGTATGAGTGTATAGAAGTATATGTCAGTTAGGGTTTGTGTATAAAGGCTAAGGTTTTGGGAAACCTAAAGAAGACTAGGGTTTAGGGAGGCTACGAGCTCTGTATATCGAAGAGGAGAGTTTTTAGACTGAGTTTGCGGACCCCTTTCACGCTGGAAGAGGCTCTGTATTTATAGAGAGTGGAATGACCTAGGGCCTGTTGTAGTGGCACCAAGCAAAAAATCCTTCGGGTGGCGCCATGCCAAATTTTGGCTTGTAGTGGTGCCAGCCACTTAGGAAAGTTTTAAGGTCGGCAAGTAACGTATCTTCAGAAGATTTGGGCTTCTATACTAGTGACTACCATGTAACTTTAGCCTGGCTTCACTGGGAGTGACTTTGGAAAGTCCGGCAAGGATTTAGAGGACTGGGAATGGCCCGAAAGGCCGAAAAGGAACAGGAACCCTTAGAATAGAGTCCCGAAGGTATTAGTCTTGAAAAATGATAACGAGATTTGTTACAAGGGTTAACCGGGCCATTATGGGCAAAACGGTCAATCAAACCAGAAAGCTATCAGGATGGACTTGGAATATCCCAGAAGAAGACTCGAAACTTAGAAACATTACTTAGAATGTCCCAGGAGATTACCGGTTTGTTACCCAGAGCCGATGTGGTTAAAAGGGGTGACCAGCTCACTAGGGGCAAAACAGTCATTTTGCACCGGATTTGCCGGAACTGACTCGGAAAGACTCGAAAAGCAAAGGGAAGGTCAAGAATACTATAAAAAGCATTCTCGGGAGGTTACCGGTTTGATACCCGGAGCCGGTGTGGTTCCCGGGGCACTTGGATGCCTAGGGGCAAAATGGTTATCTTGATCAGAATGTCTCGAAATTGGCCCGAAACTGACTAGAAGGCACCTAATCATGCCGGATTGTCTTTAAGACAATCTTGGAAGGGTGGACTTTTCGTTCTGAGGACTTATGTACTTTCTCAAGAAACTTGCCGGAAATGGCCCTAAAGGCAGTTTAGTCATTTTTCACCGAAGTAGGCTAGCAGGCACCGATGTTGACCTGGGTTTTGAGTGTTTCCGTCACTCTGACGGTGGTCTCATGATATAGGGGTTTGTTGGCAATTTCCCATATCGACCTGTTTGCTAGTGTTTCCGTCACTCTGACGGTTGCGATGTTTTTGAGTATTTTCGTTACTCTAACGGGCCGCGATCATTCGAGAGACTGCCTAATCTCTAGAAGCTGCTAGGTGGACTTAGCGCCTGAGGAATCAACTTTCTTGAAAGGTGTGCCAAAATGGACATTTTTTCATTAGCAGGCTAACAGGCCCCAAAAGTGGACCATTCTACCATCTTGGGGACTTAGGGTCTCGTCCCGGTCAACGAATTTAAAGGGACTTTCTGGTCCGAAGAGTTTCTTCGAAAACATGCTGGATTGGATGGTCTTACCACCTCGAGGAATCAACTTTCTCAAAAGGTGTGCCAAATTTAATTAAAATTGGAATTGGAATTGAAATTAGAATTATAAAGGGGACTTATCATCTTCAGAAAGACGTGCCTATTTGAATTGGACCGAACAATGCCCCCAAGGGCATTTTGGTCATTTTGCCTCTATTTAGGCCCAAAGGGCCAGCGAAGCGATCGATTGACAAGGTTAGACTTGGAAAGTTGATTTAGATTGGAATACATCCTTGTTGACTTGAATACAAGTCTGGATGGACTGGAAACTGCCGAGCGGGCAAAAATGGGGGGCTTACACAAAGGTATCTCATCCTTTGGTAAACATGCCATGGCCAAGAGGTGAGTTTTTGTCCCATGACATAGGGATTTCGTTAGCAATTCCCAATGTCGACCTGTGTGCGAGTCTTTCCACCACTCTGACGGTCTACGTTCATTCCAAAGACTACCTGATCTCGGGAAGCTTCTAGATGGACTTATCGTCTGAGGAATCAACTTTCTCAAAAGACATGCCAAATAATGGACATTCTACATTGGCGGGCTAGCAGGCGCCAAAAGTGAACCGTTCTACCATCTCGAAGACTTAGGTTTCGTCCCGGTTGACAGGTTTAAAGGGACTTACCGTTCTGAGGAGTTTTCTTAGTAAACGTGCCAGACTAGATGAGTTTACCATCTAAGAGATCAACTTTCTCAAAAGACATGCCTGATTGAATTTGATTGGTTTGGATTGGAATTAAAATTGAAATTGAGGTTAAAATAAGGACTTACCATATCTAGGAAGACGTGCCAACTGGAATTGGACCTAGTAATGCCCCAAGCTCATTTTGGTCATTTTGCCTCTATTGGGCCTCGTGGGCCCGTGAAGTGATTGATTGGCTGGATTGAGTCTGGAAAATAGGTTTTGACTGGAATGTGTTTATGTCGGTTTGAATGTGAGTTTGGTCAAACCGGAGATTGCTGAGCGGGCAAAAATAGGGTGGTTACAGTGGGCCTGGCTTTTCTTTCACTTTATGTCCTGGATGTACATTAGAGTTTGGTTATTGTCAGACAATTTATTTATAGTCTTCAACTAGGATGGATGTTAATGATTTAGACATCTAGATATATGTATAGATGCATGAACAGGGATAGATGTTAGGATTATCATGATGTTGATGATGCATATCTATTAAAGGTTTAGATATGATATTGAACTATATTGGTGACTTCTGTTTCTACAGGGAGCTATGTCTTATATATGCAGCTCATGTCGAAATTTTTATAAAATGGAAGCTCATGTTAAGGATGCACTGGTTAACACATAACAGAATTGACATATTGCAAACAAACATACTCGGGGTGCTGTCAAGCTCCACATCCTTGGAATGGCAACTCTTTCTTTTTTATGGGTTTTGCCCCTCCTCTGGCTCGACCTTACCTTGATTGGGATAATGATAGCATTTTATACCTTTCTCATCCTTCTAGTCAATTCAGACTCCCTACTTGGGTCAGTGTCTGGGATTATTTGACTTAAACTCTCAATCCTCGGGGGCTTAGGCAGGGACTTACATGAACTTTGACAGAGCGATGGGCAGCCAATCTTTCAATCTAAGGAGACTTTACTTTAGGACCATAATGTAGGCTAAGTTATGGGGTTTTAAGAATCAAATTAGATATGTAAGCTCAAATTTAATGTTGTTTTTGGTAGGGTCTAGATTTGCCCCATCTTGAGTAGGTTTCAAGGTTCTACCCTCTAGCATCTTTCCTTTGCCCCAGCAATGTATTCGACTCATATAAATCAAGCAATCCATTTTCTATCAGAGAGGACTTTAACAGGATTGTAAAGTGGGCCATAGTTTTAGGTTTTTGTAAGAAAATGTAAAGGCTCAAACCTATCACTTCTACTGGGTTTCCATATTACGTAGGATCACATTTAATAATCTCAATCAACTAGCACTTGCCTTTCCTTTTTACCTGTGTGTTTCTGTCCTTGTGTTTTACCATTGCAAGCAAATTTTTTTTTTTTTTAGGCAGATACTTCTACAATCCCTATTACTTAGAGATTTCTTCTCTTAGTGCTCTATTCTGACCCATTGTGGGTGGCGATCACTAGGTTAAGGCTTATTTGGCAAGAAACGCAATTGGCTTAACAGGTTTGACAAAGGTTGCTTTTTAACTGTATAGGAAATGAAATGAGGGCCTCTTTCATTTTAAATCGGATTGCTTGATCCCTAGAACCTTTACATTGGTTTGGCTTAATGTTTCAACTAAAGGAGAAAGGACCTTCTCTACCGCGTTTTTTGCTATTTGCTTACCCCAGTGTGGGGGGATGTTTTCAAATTAGGGTTGATAAGAAATCTTTTGCTTTTTGGTTGGCTTTAAAGAGCTAAGAAAAGGGAATATTTGTTTCTAGGGAGATTTGAAAGATGGCTTCTCCTCCTTTTGATAGTTTAGCTACCAATCACTTCACTTTGGTGTCTTGTAAGTACTGCTTTTTGGGTGGTTTCCTTACTCACTCTCATCTTCCCCCTTTCAAAAATCTGACCATTTAGCGAGTGGTTAACTCATGCTATCACACCCTTCATGTCAGGTCCTCCACAAGATATAGCGCACCCCTTTTTTTTTAAAAGCATTCATCACTCACATGAGTATGAGATAACAAGCTTTGAATGAAAAACTATCTCTTTCTTACTTCAAATTAGAAATTCTCCCTTATACTGATAATATTTTTATTGAAATGAAAAAATGTAGACATGAATTTAAAGATAAGATAAAAGGGATAGAAAGAAAGCGGGTGAGAACACCCTCTTTTGTACGCTTTTAGGTGAACTCTTCTAGTAGGGTTTTGGAATGATGCCCACGTCTTCGATGTTCCATCCGTCCTTTAGATCACCAAACCAGGTAAGGCGAGCAGGTGCTTCTTTGAGGGCTCTTGGTGAATTGACAATGATGGTGCAGTTATTGGCCTCGCTAACGTTCTTGTTTTCCACCATGGCCTTCTCAGTTTCTCCGATAAACAGGTTGGCTAGCTCACCTCTTTCTAGCTCGAATGGCTTTATCGGTGCTTTCGGCTCATTAAGGCCCCAACCCATGTCTTCACAGTCGAATTCAATCATGGGCCAAAGGTTCTCTAATAGGTTGAGTTTGGCCGTGGCATACTTCAGGTGTAAGAATTCATCTCCCCAACTATCAGTGGTCATGTTTTTGCTGGGGATCTCCCCTACGGGTAGGGACTCTTCGATTGGCCAGTTAGAGGATTCGTGCACTTCATTTGGATTGTAAAGATAGATTGGGCACAGCGAGATTTCCTCCTCCCAATCCTCATCAGAATAATCCTCGACCATGATCTCCTCCAGTTCATCCCCTTCTTTTATTTCCTCTAGTATCAGATTGACAGTGTGATCCAGTAAGGGGTTTATGGTCACATTAGGAGTAAGAGTTGGGTTTACTAGCTATATGTCTATGGTCTTGTTGTCTATCAGGTGAATTTTGTGCTTAAGGGAGAAATAGCTTTCAGTGTCATGCCTTTGCCCGCCCGAAAGGTATTCACAAGTGAGGGCGCCATTAAAGGTTGGAGGTAAAGGGCTTGACAACGTACTGGCCAGCATGGGCTTCAATATGTTATTCTTTAAGAGGTTATGGTAGGCTTCTGTCTAGGTATAGGCTAGGGTGTTAAATGTGCAGATGCATTGGACCAGCCTATTGAAATTAGGGCGTGCCCCAGCAGGGACAAAGTTGGGCATTTGAGTGAGTATAGTTAAGGTGGGTATGGGTAGTATATGTTGTGACTAGAGTGGTGGACAATCTTGCGGTGGTTGAATAGGCAAGATAGCCAACACCTCACTCTCCTTCATGATTACTCCCCTTGTAGTGGCCACCTTCTAGCTATGTTGGCAGAGCTTTCTCTAGTCTTTGCATAGGGCTCCATAATCTTTCCCATCTTGAGACTGTTTTCTATCATCTCCCATTGCATGATAAGCTCGGAGAAGCTCTTCTCCACACTTATGTAGAGCTTTTCATAGTATATGCCTTGGAAAGTATGCATGAACAGTTACACATACTCTTCTTTTAAAGGGAATTGACTTGTGTTGCTGCTTCTCTCCACCTAAGGACATAACTTTTGAAGCTTTCTTTATCTCCTTTTCTCATTATCATCAAAAACCAATGGTTAAAAGTTAGATTTATATTGTGGCGGTATTAGGCCTTGAATGCATTAACCAATTCAATCCAGGTTATGGCCTTTCTCAGATCAAGTTAAGCAAACCACTGCAGAGCGAACCCAGTTAAACTATGTTGGAAGAGTTGTATGAGAAGTTTTGGGTCATTCTCATGGCCACTTAATGCCCCAGCATAAAGCCGAAGGTGAGCTCTAAGGTTGCCAATACTATCGTACTTTTGAAAGTCAAGCATTTTGAACTTAGTCAGTCTTGGATGATCCTGAAAAAAGCAGAGCTCGTTATAGGAAGTGAGCCCAAAAGGGTCATGGCTGTGGAGGCTCCGTAGTGAGTCTTCCAACCCTTAGATCTTCAAGCTAAGAGGGTATGGGGCAATTCCTTTTGTAGCAGGCGCGAGTAGTATGGTTTTTTCTTCTTCAGTGTTAGCCCCCTTGGAGTTCTCATTATTTTTCCCCATAGTGTCAAATTGGAGCACAATCCTCAAGTTGGCAGGTTCAGAGCCTTTGGGAAAAACCATGGATGATGATGGGGCTAAAACAACATTTTTTATAGCCATGGCTTGGATGAGCTTAAACATCTCGTCAATCTTGGTTCTCATTTCATTGATCTCCTTTCGAGAGACATGGGAGGATTCATCAGGATTGGCTCCCATTAGCAAAATTCTTTGTCGAGTGACGCTCAAGTCTCTAGGTGGTTGTGGATCTTTCTTACGAGTAATGATGTATTTGTGCGATGTAGTCTCTATACCCTTGGGAAATGAAGGAAAGAGAAAAAGAAAGAAAAATAAGAACACAACCCATGAGTTAGTGTTTGATATTTAGAAAGCGTTATACAATGCATGCCTTAGGGGTGTTCCCATTTAAAAAGGAGACTAAACATGATGCATTTGGCTCGCTTTTTGGAGATAGGGGATTTGCCCTTGTATGCAAATATCTTACTGTTGATTGATAACATACATTCATTCATACATTCATTACCACAAAATAACAGGGTACATTAAACTTTGAGTTTAAATACAAGAATATCGAAGTACATTTTAATAGGGAGAAAAGGGAACATTTTTTTTTTGGGACTTCCACCTATCTTTTAACACAAGGAGCATCCTAAACTACTTTTAAGTCCTTGGATTTTCCTTTTGTTGATGTCGAGAAGTTATTGAACTTATCTTGCTTTGCGGGTTACCCTTTATCTTCTTTGGCAACCATATCTCCGTGACCATAGAGGGATTGAGGCTCCTCTCCATGGAATGACTTGAAATGCATGCTATGAGTCCTTAGGGTTGCATGGAAATCCTTAGGATTTTGGTAGGTTTTATGCATGGGAGAGTGAGCTTAGTGTCACTCTCTATGGGTTGATCATATGCATGGAAATGTTATGACTTGAGTTACTTTGGAACTCTTGTCTCGAAATGGAGTATTGAATGCATGTACATATATGCAAGAGTATAAGGATAGAGAGTGCAATAGTAAAGTAAGCATGAATATTATACAAACATTATAATAGCAAGAATAAACAAAAATAAAGGGAAGTAAAGCGGTCGCCCTTTCCTCCATGATTTTGAAATTGATGTCTTAAATCCGACAGAGGTTTGTTTATAAACGGGTTTCTATATGAGCATGAGGTTGAGGGTTTATTAATACTTCCTAAAAAGGCTCGGTTCTCAAGTCTTCAAACCTAGGCCCACTCCCCGAGGTGGTGCCATTATCGGTTGTTGATTAGGGTGGGAGAACCATCAAAAGGCCGTAAGCTAATATACTGACGCAGCATCCGCTCACAATCAATATACCTTTCCCCCTTCTAACTAGAAGGGACATAATTACGTAGAGAATGCAAGTATGCAAATGCGAGTGCACATGCACTGTGTGTGTGTGTGTGTGTGTGTGTGTATGTGAAATTTTGAAAAATTAAGGAAAGAACCCAACAAATCCCATCCATCCTGTCCATTCCATCCTGTCATAAATGGTAGTTTACATGGACAATAATAATAAATGTGAATATGGTCCACCTACAAAATAAAATGCAAAAAATTAGTACCTTGATTACAAACTTAAAACAAGATAAAATGATTGAATATGAATTGAATGCAAGCAATGACAAACTTTGAAAATTTTGATTTTGACAAATTTAAAGTGGATAGAATTGGACAAATTAATCGAAGATTCTAGGTGAGTGATGAGAGAGTACCATGTGTTTCCCATATATCATCTCGAGTGTGAAAAACAAGGGCACGACAGCTGGCGACTCCACTGAATACGCTTAGAAGGACGGGTACGACTAGGTTTGAATTAGAAATTGATTTGAATAAGGGCTTTTGGAAAAGGTTTGGAGTCGCCACCTAACTTTGTTAAGGTAAATTAGGTCACCTAAAACTATGTGCAATTCAAAGATTTACTTAAGGTTTTGGAAAAATTCCTCAATAGTGGGGGTTTTTTGAAAAAAAATAGGTTGTTTGGCAACTTTTAAAAATATTTAAACCCTTTTTGAAAATAACTCTGTTATGGTCTTTCACAAATAATGATTTTAGGTTTAGAGGTTAGTTACGTATAGGGAAGATGCACTAGGCTATCACCATATCCTGCCCTTGTAGTACCAACATCTCTTTTCACTCTAAATTCACTCATTTAGAATCTCCAATTATCCAATTCCACTTATATCTACTTTAAAAATTTTGAAAAACATTTGAGCCATCATTGTAGGGATGATGTGATGCATGATATGTAAGTGCATGAAAAGAATTTAAACTTGGAGAGAGATTTTTAAAAAGGAAATTGGAATTTTGAAAAAGGTTGTGACCGCACCCATGAGGGTTGCCTACGTATCCCTTTATTAGGAATCAGGTCAGTCGAACTTCGGACTCGGGGTCCAATTGAAAATAGACACTTGGGGTCTTGTTTGATTTGAAAAGGGTTTGATTTGAACTTTTATTGAAAGATAGGAAATTGAACTTTGATTTGAAATTGACTTTGAAGTAGAACTTGGACTTATTTTGAAAATTTTTAATTGAACTTTGAAATCATCTTAACTTGAATTGGGGTTTGAAACCATCTTGATTTAGAAAAAACTTGAAGTATCCTAACTTAGGGTTAGGGGTGAACTAGGGTTTAGGCATCCTAAGACTTAAGATAACCTAGGGTTTAAACATGCACTTAAAAAATTTAATTTTAGAAAAGTTTCAAATTAAGAGGGTTCCAAATTAGGAAAGTTCTAAATTAGTAAGGTTTTCATTTTAGGAAAGATTTGATTTTGAAAAGTCTTGCTTTAGGAAAATTACAATTTAGGAAATATTTGAATTAAGAAAAGTTTGATTTTGGAAAGATTTGAATTTGAAATTTGGAAAGTTGGGATTTGGAAATATTTGATTTAAGAAATATTGAATTTGAAAAGTTGAGTTTGAAAAGGTTTCACCAAGCTTTGAGGTAACTAGGGATTTAAGCACTCCTAAGACCTAGGGTTTATACAATGCATTTGAATTGGAAAGATTGGATTTCAACTGAAAAAGGAAAGTTTTATTTTTGAAAAGTTTTGAATAAGGAAGGTTTTGAAATTAGAAAAAATTGACATTAGCACGATTTGATTTGACTTAACTTGAAATTAGAAAGTTTTAGTTTTGGAAATCTTTCATTTTATGTGACTTTTGAATTAGAAAATTTATGATTTTATGTAGAAAATAATTTTGCAAATCTATGATTTGATGCAAATAGAAAATCATGATTTATGTGAAAAACCTAGAGTTTCCTAAACATAGACTGTAGGGTTTTGACTTAGACTATAACACTCAAGATTTTTGGAAAGCAAATCTTTAGGAAGAACTTTTAGGAAGTGGGTTTGCAAAACTAATTTAGAAAGGTTTGAATATAGACTTTTGAAAGTCTCTTAAATATCTCACTTTCCTAAAATGATTCTAATCATGAGAAGACTAGAACCACTCTAGGGTTGTGATTTTGACAACAACTAGGGTTTAAAACCTTAATATAGACCTTACTTATCTCATTGAATGTAACACTTTCCTAAAACAAGTCTAACCATAGAATGGCTAGATTCATCTTAAGGTTGTGATTTTAAAAACAACTTTGAAAGAAAAGGTTTTGAATGCAAGTTTTGGAAGCAAACTTTAATGCAAGTTTGAAACATCTTTGAATGCATGATTATGATAGCAACGATGCAATAAGGACGTGAACATACAAGAATAGACTTTAGCACATAACCAAGGGGGCTGAACCCACACTGTCTTAGATTGAACTCGAAAAAAATCCCCCACACGGTAATTTCCTCCAAAGCCTTCCCTATGCATGAACCAAGAGGTCCCTTGTTTCAAGCATGTAAGAAGAAAGGGTAAAAGATGGGGATTAAATAGAAAAAAACCCAAATGGGTTATGAGGGAGAAGGGAAAGTGGGGATTTCATAAATTAACCGGGAACCCTACATTGTCTTCTTTTTGCTTTGATGTTTTGATGGTGGACTTGACTCAGACTGGCCTTCTTCCTTGCTTTACTTCTTCAATTGATCCTTTGAACTTGTACTTAATGAACACTTTGGAGCTTCAATAGGGCAGCACTTGATCTTCAAAGGATACTTTGAGGCTAGGGTTTGAGTGTATGGATTGTATAGAGGCTCAGGTTTGAAGGAGGCTTAAGAGAATTAGGATTTTTGGGGCAACTCGAAGTCTGTTTTTGGAGAGGCAGAGTTTCTAGAGCAATTTTGCAGATCTTGAACATGCAAGGGATGATCTACACTTATAGGCAGCCAAAATTTTTCCCTAATGCCTATTGCAGTGGCGTCAGGCCAAGATTTGGCTTGGAGTGGCGCTAGCCACTTAGAAAACTTTTTAGAGAAAAGAAACAAATCTTTAACCCTTGTGGAAAGTCCGAGAATAATCTAGAAGGTTCCGAGTAGCCAAACTTGGCCGAGAATGGATGGGAACCCCTAAAAAAGTGTCCTAGAGGTAACTGGCTTGATGATTAGAGTTAGCGTAGTTGAAAAGGGCGACCGGCTCACCGAGGGCAAAACGATCATTTGAGCCAAGGAACACCGAGATCGACCCAAAGTGATGTGTGAGAAGACTTGAAGGTTGGAAATTAAGAGTGATTTAAGAGGATTTTTGGTTTGATTCTTAGAGCCGGTATGATTAGAAAAGACAACCAACCCACCAGGGGCAAAATAGTCATTTCATACCAGGTTGACCAGAATAGACTCGGAATGGTTCAAAATGTACTGGAAGGTTGAGAATACTATTAAAAGTATCCTTGGAAGGTAATTGGTTTGATACCCAAAGCCGGTGTGGTTCTAGGAGGCGATCAGATGCCTAGGGGCAAAATAGTCATTTTAACCAGATGCTCTTGGAATCAATCCGGAAGCGACTTGAAGGCACTAGAACGTGCTAGATTATCTTTGGAACAATTTTGAAAGGGTGGACCTGCTCTAAGGTCTTAGGTACTTTCTTGAGAGCGTACTAGTGGGGCCCACAGGGCAGTTTGGTCATTTTTCGCTAGAATGGGCTAGCAGGCACTGATGTTGACCTGAGTTTTAAGTGTTTTCGTCACTCTGACAGTGTGTGACGAGTTGGTTTCCAAAGGTAACCTGTCTTCTGATAGACGTAACTCGATCAAAAGGCATGTTCGGTCCCATGACATAATGGGTTTGCTGACATTCTCAATATTGACGTTCCCGTGACTTATCGTCTTTAAGAAGACGTGCCAACTGAAATTGGACCGATCAATGCCCCAAAGGCATTTTGGTCACTTTGCCTTTATTGGGCTTGGTGGGCTCGCAAAGTATTAATTGGATTGAGTCTGGAAAGCCAGTTTGGGCTTGAATGTGTTTGTGGTGATTTGAATGTGAGTTCGATTAGGCCGGAGATTGCCGAAGGGCAAAAATAGGGTGCTTACAAAAGGTCTGAAGGAATTAAATAATTCTATTAAATTTAATTATCAATAATTTAATTTAATATGCTGGTATTTATTATCTTAATGTGAGGAGACAAAAAAGCATTTAATAATATGGTGCTCAAAATATAATTCCTAGTATGACAAGGAGTGCAATTATAATTCATTAGTGGTATAAATTATAATTTATGTAAATAGGAGATTAATCCTGATTGGATTAGGAATTCTTATTTGCGTAGGAAGCCCTACTCATACTAATCTTATGGTTCCGGTTGTAGCCTCCGTATATATGCACTCTAAGAGCAGTTAGGGTTATACTTACTCATAATTGAGAGATACACGTTTTTGTGAGAGAAAGAAACCCTGGCAGCTACATGCCCACTCTCGCTAGAGTAAGGCGTGTATGAAGAATACAGCAGAAGTCTGAAGGTTGAGTTCGAGCAATTGATTCGTGCTTGTTACTGTTACTTGCTGTTCAAGATCAAAGAAGAATGTTTTCGAAAATCATACCTATTGATATTCGGGATCAAACCAAAGAAATCTCGAAGGTATGATACTAATCACATAAATTAGTTTCTACTAATCAGATTAGAAATTTTTGTATTATGCATATGTAGGGTCATAGGAAATTTCGCAGTCCTCAACATAACAGACATTCTACGTCGACAAGCTAGCAAGCACTGAAAGTGAGCTGTGCAAGGTTTGTAAGTGTTTTCGTCACTCTAATGGTATTGGCAATTGGTTTCAGAGACAGTCGGTCTCAAAAAGTTGCCTAGAATGCCTAAGAGCGTGAAGGAATGCCTAGGGGCATTTTGGTCATTTCAACTATGAATTAACCATCTGGGCCTAAAGCGATTGCTTTACTTTTGAAAGGTTGATTTGATCTTTAAGAGGCCATCTAGGGATTGATAATGTTTTGAAGTTTAACTGGAGTGATTCTTTGGACTAAAAATTGTCAAGCGGACGAAAATGGGGTACTTACATAAACGATTAGCCTCCTATATAAGAGATGCTTCACTCTATAGTAAAGGTATGTCCTAATTTTCTACATTCAATTGAGATATAGCTCCAACACCTTTATGCTGACTTAAGCATCAGAGACTACTTGGTTGGCACCCCACTGGTGTCCATAGTCATTCATTTTTCTTAATCCTTGTAGGTTTAAATCTGGTGAAGGCGTACTAATTTACTGTATCAACAGTTTATAAATAATATTGGAATAAAATTCAACCGAGTAAGTCAAATTATAAGATTGTTAAATTGGTAGGCCAAACCTAAAAATAATAAAAAATGAGACGAGTTGTTAATTATGCACTTCTCTCTCATACATGAACAATGTGGCTTTATCTTTTTGTAAACTAAAGAACTGAACTACGTTTGCTTCCTTCATTCTTCATATCAACACCCAAGGCTTTGGGAGAGATGAAACCACGAAGGAAAAACAAAGAAACAAAAAAACAAAAAAGGGAAGGGAAGACCGAAAGGGTAAGAATCTATCCTCCTGAGGAGTTTGGTATTAAACCCCGGTTCGAACAGGAGGAGTACGCCATGCTAATGTGCCTTGGATGATCCACATCTCAGGGTCAGGCGCTGATGAGCACATTGAACTATCCATGTGGCTGAGAGCCCTCACAGCCCAGGCACAACGACGCAATTATCAGGGGCGCGCTCTACCACTGAGCTAATAGCCTAAAGAGAAGAGAAGAGAGAGTTTTCAGATAAGGAAAGAAATGAAGAGGAAAAGGATATAAGTGGCTTATTAAGTTTAGTGGATATATTAAAGTATTTGATTGACTTTAGTCTACCAAATATTGTGACTAATAATGAAATTTAACAGAATAAATTGGGGATTGTGTGATCATCTCTACAAAAATTTTGAAACACACTTAAGGTAACTGGTTG
The DNA here is from genome assembly GCA_033060915.1 of Euryodendron excelsum. Taxonomy (NCBI): domain Eukaryota; kingdom Viridiplantae; phylum Streptophyta; class Magnoliopsida; order Ericales; family Pentaphylacaceae; genus Euryodendron; species Euryodendron excelsum. The sequence continues at coordinate 32,031,745 of CM065382.1, forward strand.
TATTCAATATGCTACTTCTTAAATCTCTTTGCGAAAAGTGTATACATGTAATTCCTTAACTATATTCTTCTTGTATATTTGTACTTGACAAATTTCATTGCATTCTTCTTGTATATCCGTACTTTATAAAATTCATGATTATATGATTTTTAGATTTGTTAAATTTTTTTTGGCACATCCTTGAATATCATGTATTTTGTTAAATTTCTTTAAAATATATTATTTTTCACTCATATTAGATTTTGTTATGGTTAATATGTCGTGTAACTAATTGATATATATACAAATACACCCGTTGACATTGTTATTATTATTATTAAAAATTATTAGGCCGTGGTGTGGAAGATTGACCCTACGCATTGTTGGAAGTTATATTGAATTTTGGCATTATTATACAACATGGGTGATGTTTGGCATAGTATTGAAAAGGGTTAGGTTATTGATCTTATATGTTGATTGTTGAGAGATTGCATATATATATAAAGACAGAAAGGTAAATTGTATAGATTGTAATTAATATAAAGAGAGAGTAATTTGTTGTTATAGAGAGATTGTATAGATATATATATATATATATGAGAGAGAGAGAGATTGAATAATTTTATGAGAAACATATGAAGTAGGAGTGGGTATTTATAAAGAAAAATTGAATAAGTCAATATGTCAAAATTATCCCTTAGACTAACCATTATATAGTTGTTGGGAGAATAACATTTTGGATAAAATTACGCAATTGTCCTTTAAACTAGCCTTTCTATAATTGTTCGAAAGAGTAAGTTTGACATTTTGGACTATTTTAGCCATGTGCTCAGCCGTGCATGTGTCGTGTCGCCCATGCCTTAGACTTGCATGTGCTGAGGGGCTTCCATACCAAGCCCGGCATGACCTGCTAGGTCAGCCATATTGGGCCTTGTCATGCCCCACATGGCGAGCCTTAGGACTGTTTAAAGACCCCACCAGACACCAAATCGATCCAACCTAATCACTTTATAGGTGAATAATGAGTAAATTTTGACCAACCCAACTATATTCAATTCAGATGTCGAATCTTTATTTTCTCCAATCCAACTTGAACAATACCACCCAACCCGACATTTTTATACTAAAATTTAATTTTTTTCACCCAACTCAACTCAAACCTAACCCAACCACCCTATGGGTGCAATTTCAAAATTCTTCAATTTGATTTGATTAAATTGGATGGTTAAATTCCCCAACCATCCAATTTAATTGGAATACCCCTAAGGTGCCCTTTTAATGGGGTACGAGATATGGTCAATCATGTCCAGTTTTTTTTTTTTTTTAATTTCGAGGATGAGATTGCCGTTACTTTGGATTATGTACTTCCCACGATTTAATTGGAATATCTGTTTCATTGTGAGAATATAAAACTTGTTACACAAGTTGAGCCAAATCATATTAGGCAAGCACAACGATTACAAATATGCTTTGGCATCCCCGGTAAACATAACAGAAGAAATTTAAAGCTGGGGGCCATGTCGAATTTCAAGTGCTCATCCCAAGCCCCGCCCACAATCACAATCTGACCTACTAAACTTTTTAACACCCGCCCTAGTACACCCTAGGGTCTTATTCACCATCCCAAGCCCCCAACAAAACATGGGCGGGTTTGAGGGCCACCAGGGCATTACGAAGCCCCTATAGCAGCCGGAGCTGTTCTTAAATACCATGTAAACAAAGCAACGATGTGTTGAACTTAATGACTTGAAAGAGCACAAACGATCAAGATTACATAGCTTTATATAGATGCTTATTTCAAACCCCGTACCCCTACTAAGTTTTCTATAACCAAATATAGTTGTCTCTAAGATCAGCAGGAAATTAAAATAGGAATGTCAACCATTAAAAATAAGAGACGAGCAGGTAGCTTTAGTATCTGCCCACTCTAGATGGTAAAAAGCTCAACCAAAAAAAGACCCGAACAAGAAAACACAATCCATAAAAACCATGACAAAACAATATCACTGCCCGGAAATGGTAACCTAGAAGGATTCCAAGGATGGGGTTGGTTTCAGATTTTGTTGAAGGCAACAATGTCACAGCTCTGTACGTATTCATTGATAGGCTCAACTGTAAGGCGTTCTTCTACGAGTGTATCCACCGAAACAAGGTCATCCACTATAGTCATCATGATCTGCAACTTCTTTATCCCATAACCAACAGGAACCAGTTTTGCTGCACAAGTGCAATGCAACACATTAATATAAATTTCATCCACCAAGCATGAAATTGTGTGCGAGGGCGTGTGCAAGCATGTGCTTACATTCAATAAAAAAAAATTCACAAGAAAAAAGAGGTAGAGAAGTCTTATATTGTATAAATCAAATCATACATGCTCCCCACAAGAGACCCGGCATCTCAATGCTCCGAACAGCCTCTTCCAGCTTCTTCATGTCTGTCTCATCATCCCAAGGTTTCACATCCAAAAGAACAGATGACTTCCCACCTAAAAAGATGAATGAATGAATGCCAGAAAAGTTGGGAAATCAACTTGAGGAAGACAGATTTAAGATAATTTCACACAAAAGGATTATTGTCTTAGAGAGGAAACAGAAAAGTGGAAAGAAAGTTATATTCTACGAGAGGAAAATGCCATTTATCACTATAATAAGCAAGGAAACAACGCAATACTGGGAAATTCCACATACAAGAAAGTAAAATACCAAGGTTTCGCATCACCCTGTCATGATATAACATTCTCACTGGCAAAGTAGCAAATTAGATGCAAATGCATAAACAACTGCAAATCAATTGTACTTTTTCGAAGTGTACACATCATGAAAATAATGTGTAACGAAACTCACTTACTTTCTTCTTGGAGGATAATTTTTTAAGTCAAGAACTGGAAAAGGGGAAAACACTTTTCTGACAGGAAAATGACATTTGTAGCAATAATTGGCAAGAAAATAACTCAAAACTTGGAAACTCCACATGCAAGAAAGCAAAACCAAGGTTACATATCTACTTGTCAAGTGAAATTCCAATCTTCTCACTGCCAAAAATATTTAATTAGATGGCAATGCACAAACAACAGCCATCATATCATATGTGCTTTTTTTTTTAGCAAGCGCATTATGCAAAACATAATGTATAAAGAAGCTCACTCTCTTTCTTCTTAGAGGATGCTTTAGCTGCTGCCTCCCTCTGTTCTGCTACCTTCTTTTCCTCCTCAGTCTCATCACCAAAGAGATCCAGGTCATCATCATCATCTCCAGCTGGTACTTCCTGGTATATCCAGAAGGGGAAACATTTTTTTTAATAATATGAGACCATACTAGGAACATTTTCAGCATAGTTTCACAATACACCAATCAACCAAAAGTTCAAACGCTGAAACAAGCAAGTTTGAAATGTACAAAATTGTGACTTGTGAAAGTACAATTCTCTGAAACATACTTAAAAAGAAAAAGAAAAAAAGTGTACTCCATAATCTTTGTCGATGCCTAAGCACTATAAGCTTATAACCCATTCTGATTATTAGGAAAGGCAAAGTCTAAATGAATCATAAAATAGAATTCTTGACTCATGGAAACAACAAAAGCACTATTTCTTTTTTTGGTTGTTTTTTTTTGGGGGGGGAGAAGGGAGATACAACTCAACCCAACACCCTTCATCTAACAGCACCCTTCCTAAATGTTTAGTACAATGCCGAGGAACCTCTATATCTTGTGTTGTGTCGGCCTTTTTTTTTTTGGGTGGTGGGGAGGTAGTGGTTAATAATCATTTTTTGGTTTTTGGTGTGTGTTGTGTTTGTGTGTGGTTTTTGTTTGGGGGGGGGGGGGGGGGGGGGGGCGGTGGTTAATGATACCTAGCAGTTAAGAGTACAACTTAACCCAGCACTCTTTTATCTAGTACTCTAGTAAGCTATATACATTAATCAAGCACTATTCCTATATATTGAGTACAATTCCCAGGAACCTCTATATTTAGCATACACCGTAGCTCCATTCTTCTTTAGTTCTTCCCCACCTTACCTTCATCAAGGGCTTGAAGTATGGGTGTGCATGGATCGAGTCCAAACAAAACCCAAAACCAACCCGATCTTGATCAGTTTAAGATATTTAGACCCTGAACCGAACTAACAAGAGTCTATTCAAGTTGGTTCGATTCGGTTCTATGTCTCAGTTTGGGTTGCGTCAGTTCCCCTTTTGTTGTATAAAACTTACCTTGTTTATTTACAAACTAAAAAAAATAGGATTAGTCTTCCATCTTAATTTTTCACAAAAACAAAAAACAACATACAAATACAAATTAACAACAACTAATTACAAATAACAATGATCTAAAGATATATACAAAATATATAGAGACTTTTATAATACTTATCAAAAAATATATATAGACTTTTATAATATATAAAGATTGGGTCTCAGTTCAATTCTTGGGTCAAATCAGGTCTCGATTCGATCCTGGTCTAGAAAAGATGAAACTAAGACCCAAACTGAAATTTTGACAGACCCAAACCAAGCAAACGCATAGAGATCAGGTTGGTTCAATTCTCGAGATTTTCAGTTCATTTGTGCACCCTTACCTTCAAGTATCATTGTCGATCAGCAATTAATTTATTTACTGCACCAATGCACCCATGAAACTCATCTAAAAGAAATGATTCAGCATTTGATATTATACATTTCACCGTAAGTCACCAATCACCATTAAACAACGTTATGGCACACAAGGATAGAATTAAGAACACAGGTTATTTAAAAGCTTATGGGTTTACACAATCCAATGTACAAACAGCCTGTCTACAATAAGTCGATATTTCAATAAGCATGATAAACAATCATCTAATGCTTGACAAAGTTAAAGGGTCAAACTGAACTTTCTTCAACTGAAGACCAATGTATTAAGAAGCACAAACACTTCTACGAAAGTGTCATATCCGGGTCCGACACTGTGTTAGACACGACATTCATTGGACATTCCATCAACACGTGTCGGATAAGCGTCCAAGCATGTTCTATTATTGTATTATTTTTTTGAATTGGACACGCTTCGAACACCGTCACTTGGACACGTGTCCATCACTAATAAATATGAAACATTCTGTAAATTTGAAGAAAATAACTTGTAATCTAATTATAAAATAAAAACAATAAGATTTTATACCTAATTTCATGTTTAAACTATAAAATATATGATTTTTAAATTTTAATTAGTGTTATTCTATATTTTTCCATTATCTTAAGAGCAAAATATATAATTTTGTCGTGTTTTCACCGTGTTGAATCCTGCAATTTTTTAAAATTATCATGTCGGTGCCATGCTTCTTTGCTAATGCAATAAGTACATCGAACTACTATTGGAATGAAGATGGTCTATAGAATTCTCATAGAGCCTAATATTTTGAATGAACATAGATCCGCATTAGCACTAGGTCATTTTAAGTCCTAGAACAGATAGTATCCCTTTTAAGTCCTAGAACGGATAGTCTCCCCAAATATGAATGTTTTTCCTTTATGTTGAAAAACAGGATCACGCAAATAAACAATCAAGAATTATTTTGAGACAAACCTCCTTAGCAGCTTCCTTGGCTGGAGCAGCTTGGCTGGCTATTCTCACCCCAACAGCTTTGCCGGGGAAGCTACCAAAATTAACAAAAGAATATGTGAGATGAAACAATTTAAAGTCTGACGGAGACATCCCCGTAGAGAGCAGAAGGGGACAAAAATGAAAATGTAATGCACAACAAGGGACATGTTGATAGAGTTTGAACCAGCAGCAGTCACTACAAACAAAATTGAGCACAACATTTCAATTTTTACATAACAAACACTATAACAATTCCCCCATCAAAGCAGGTCTAGGACTTTATTTGGATGATAAATACAAAGCAAAACACGGGCTTACAAATCTTATTAACCACATAATTTAGTGAGCGGCGCTATAAAAAGGGAAAATTTCATAGAAATAAAAGAGGTGAAAGAGAAGAAAAAAACAAACAACAAATAGACAGACCTTGCGGCAAGTTGGGAAGAAACGCAGTCGTACCACTGACTTGCACTTGAGAAGTGATCTCCACTGGGCTTCTCCAAAACTGCGGCGTATACCTTGATATCATCCTTCGTAAGTTGATCCCTAGTGTGATATATGTATATCATAATCAATCCATTAAATAAATAAATAAAGCTGAAGAAGGCTTTGAAAAAGAATATTGGGTACATTAGTAAAACTCACCCAGAAATATAGGTTTTCCCAGAGAGAAAATCATCGAGGGACTTAAGCCCAGATTCAGTGTGCAGATCGGAAAACGTAACAGCCATTTTTAGTTTAAAATACAAATACTACGAGGAGGAGGAGGAGGAGGAGGAGGAGGAGGAAGAAATTATTTGTGGAGCAATGAGTAGCCGGGAACGATAGAGAAGCCGGGAACATGCAAAAGAAAAGGGGTACTTAAAGCGGAGAGGACCGCGGAAACCCTAGATCTATGGTATATTCCTTTATAACTTTTGAATAAATTGTCATAACCTCCCCTAATTTTTATTAAAATATATAAAAGTGCATTTCTTAAAAATTACCCGACTGGTCAACTGATTTATCTTGTATTCTGAAATGGGGTTTTGGTTGCAATTTTTTTATTTATAAATAAAAAAGTTATGAAAATTTGTGTTTCAGTTGTACATTTTTTATCTAATAATAAAAAAAATTAAACAAATACCAAATCGCTACATCTCCTAACCATACTTCTAAGGCTATGTTTGATACAAGATAATAGAATAGAATGGATATTCATACTTTCATTCTCATTTCCTTTTTTGATATCACTATTTATAATTTGAATTCTCACATTTTGTTGAAATGATCATTTTTACTCTTGAAATGAGAATAGTCATTCCATTCTATCATGGAATGAGACCTAAAACAAAAATTGGTAATATTTTTTGTTGTCAAATTTATTAAAAAAAAAACATGTTTAATACATATTTTGTTAACAAAAAATATATTATATTTTTTAATAAATAATATATTATAATTCTAATATTTCATAAATAATATAATATCAAACTTTTATATTATATATTCCAAGCGTATTCAGAATAGCTTATAAAAAGATAACCGACTAACGAAGCCTAGCTCGTTTAGGTCCTGCCATTCCTACCTATCTATCATTGGTTAACTCGGGAATCAGCTAGGCCGATTTTCTCTTTCAAATGAATTGATTCGCCAGTTTATGAGCTCACTAAACCGGAAACCAACACTATATTTCTTACTATGACTCTTAGCTTAAAATTTCATTCTATTATAACATTATTAATGTCACTTACTAAACAAAAAAATTAAAATAATCATTCCATTCTCTGAACAAACAAACAAGAGAATAAAAATACCATTTCATTCCATTCTTATTTCATTCTATTCTTTTGTACCAAATATAACCTAACAAGCTACCCACCCAATGTCGTTGGCACTATCTCTCTTTTTCTAACTCTTTCCTGCCTTAGTTGATATCTCATCAGTGTTAGTAACACAACTCCCCACTACTTTACTTTCATGTCATCACCACTTGCCTTCCCTTTTTTCACTTACCCAACCTCGCTCTCAAACGCATCCCATTCTCTTCCATATGAACACCATCCCCATCACCCTCATAAAATCCCTTTTTCTTAAATTTTTTTCCTTCTCTCTCTCTCTCTCTCTCTCTCTCTCTCTCTCTCTCTCTCTCTCTCTCTCTCTCTCTCTCTCTCTCTCTCTCTCATTTTAATGAGTGGCATCGCAATAACCTCATCCTTTCCCTTTCCAGTAAGTACTAACCAACCGCTACCACTATCCAGCCTTTCCCTCACTACCATCAACCATTCAATGAGCTATATCACCACTAACAAACCCAACCCCTGATCTCCACGTCACTACCACCTCCACCTCCACCATTTCATATCTCTTTCACACCATTGCCAAACCCAATTGATTACCTTCAATTGCACTATCACCACCTCCTTGAGACTTTTTGTGTTGACCTCGAAGTCTTTCAATCGTCAAAATTATCAAAATCAAAGAAGTTGGTACTGAGATCAATCACAAAACTTAGTTTCTAAGGCTCTGGCTTTCAATTCACCTACAGAGGCTTAAATATTTAATGAGTTCTTGCTTCACCTATTCTCCATCCATAGTTTTAAGGGTAATGCTATTTGGTGGTTGGGAGCAACAACACAAACGGTTTTCATAGAGCATTTATGGTGGTTAGACAAACGGTGGTGGGAAGGTATTGACGATTCGGTTAAGGTAAGGGACCAGAATGCCTATGGTAGTTAGGTGGGGATAGAAGGATATGTTATAGTTCAGTACCCAAGTGGGGGTAGGACGGTAGTGACTTCCAAAAGAGAGAGAGGATGAGGAGGGAGGGATAGAGGGTCAACTAGTGGAAGGGAGCGAGGAAAAAATGTGCTAGGCCCGTTTATTGGGTCTATAGAGATAAAAAAAAAAAAAAAAAGAGAGAGAGAGAGAGAGAGAGAGAGAGAGAGAGAGAGAGAGAGAGAGAGAGAGGCATGGATGTATAGATGGATGGAAAAGAGTCTGGGGTGGTCGGGTGAAGCTTATGAAGGATTAGGGTGGGGTTGGAAGAGAGGGAAAGTGAAATAGAAATATAAGTATTTTTTTGCCTAATTATTTAATTAATTAGTTTGAATTTTTAAAATATATTATTAAAGGGTATATTAGGAAATAAAATATTTATAATTTAACCTTATCAACTTTTGTTGTATGTGCTTTAATGGAAAGGGGAATTTGATAAAAAAAAAAATTTTAGGCAAGGAGGTTAGTAAGGCAAAACTAGGTAATAAGGAAGGGGTGCCATTACACCTCCTAGCTTTAAGGTAACTGTCCTATATATAACATATATATATAATGTCTCAATAAAGATTTATTCTATTGGCACCCCCTATAATTTAAAACGCTCCTTAAGATTTTAATCCTATGAAAGAAAATTATATCCATTTAGAAAATTTTTACAGAAAACACAACCACACCATGAAATATCTATAATTAAAAGCCATTATATGTTTTGTATTTAAAGTGAAAGACGATGATTCAACCATATTATTCTATACAAAAGTTTTATATAAATTTTCAGTTTATATAGCATTATTCTCTATTGAAGCACTAATTCTTTTTTGTGTAGTAGACTATAGGTTGTATCCTTATTTTTCTATACGTCCTAATTCAATAGCAATCAATGGGTTTTTATAGTGATCGCGCTTGTACTTGTGCTTCTTCTTTTAGTTTTTATTGTAGCTATGGAAAAAAAAAATTAGTTATGAAATTTGTTGAAACTAGGCTTTGCAATAAAATAAAGGATGATTTTGACATATACTCTTTGATTTTAAACATTAAAAGCAAATTCTCATGAAATTTAGTATAGAATCAATTACACAAGACTTTCGAGAGTTGAAAGAACATTAGATTTTACTTTAACAGATAATTGAGTTAAAATGTATTAAGAAACAATTAAATTTTCTCCATATCTTGCTGCTAAATGGAAACTATTTTTTATTTTTTGTAAGAAAATTTAGTTTTTGCACATGCTTGAACTTAGACATGTGAAGAAAACTTAAAATATAGTAGGTATGTCAGTAGCTAAAAATTTGTATAATATCTCAAACCTCTATTTATTTATATTCATGTGAATTTCTAGTGTATGCGATGTTTAATGTTAATTATTTCATCTTTTGGGTAAAAAAATGACCAATGAGAACTTGGGTTGTAACTTATGTTAGAGGTGTGAGACACATCAGATTATTTTCCATGTGTACCTTCCTATAACACAAAACACACACACACACACATATACATACACACCCAACCGTAAGAGGGGGAGAGAGAGAGAGAGAGAGAGAGAGAGAGAGAGAGAGAGAGAGAGAGAGAGAGAGAGAAGAGGAGAAGAGGAGAGGGAAGATTGAAGGAAGAGAAAGCTTGGAGAGCCTCCACCCAAGCCAAGAGGAGCCATTGGAGGACTTAGGCAAGCTTGAAGAAAGGTAATACTTCATCTCTCTACAAAATTGTATATGTGTTTGTATCTATCTTATTAGGTTGTGTTGTTAGGTTGTTTTGGGAGACTTCCTCGAGTCCTAAATTGTCTAAACCTAGAATATTGTAAGCCCCATTGGAAGATTTGAGAGTTTGGGATTGAAATTCCCAATTTATGCAAGTTAGGGCTTGGGTTCCTAAAATCCTAGATTCCTTTAATTTACTTGTTGGTTTAGCTTCATTTTGAGGTATTGTAGTCGTCTTAGGTTAATTTTTGAATCCTAGAAGCATTGGTAAAGTTCGGTAGAGTTTGGGGTGGTTTGGGTTGGAAATCTAAGGCTTGGAGAACCCATTTTCTTGAACAAAATATGTAGGGATCATCAGGACGACGCATATTAGCATCCTGACGATCAATTTTGAAGCTTGAAGTAGTCACGGGTCATCAGAACGCAACATTTTGAGTCCTGACGATGGTATTTTTGGGAAATGTCAGCCTCGGGTCATCAGGACGCTCTTGCTGACGCTAGTGTCTGACAGCTTCAACATGATTTAATAAAATGAGCATAACTTTCTCTAAAAAATTTGGAATGATGCACCGTTTGAAGCATTAAAAAGTAGACTCATAGCCCTTTGTATCCATATAAAGTGATTACTCTAATTCATTATAGATTGGGAGATATGAGATTTTAAAGTTGACCCAAAACTATGACAAAGACCTTATTTTTCCAAAATGTTACCCCATTTTTTCGTGAGATCTAACTTCTTCACCCGAAATGTGTTTTTAAGCCATGACCTACCAAATTAAAGGCCTTTAAGCCTACTTCCATATGGAACTAACTTGTGTGTGAAACCTTTGTTCACGGTGATTGGGACTCAATGAAAGGATCGATCTTTCGGGTTTCGTACTTCACCCTCAACCTTATGTTCTCATTTTACGTTGGGGCCTTACGCTAGAGTTAGTCTTGCCCTTCCATGGTGAGAGTGAGGTGTTAGTGAGTCGAGGTTAAGGGACTTATGTGCTTAGTCTCAGTTTATGTGTTATTGATGTGCCTTGGAGTCTTGTATTAATGTTTTTATACTTCTATGTGCATTTTGTGTAGGGACACCTTGTTTACCACCCGTTCAATCGGAGAGAGGTGAGTAACGATATGCCATGCGTTTCATACATTTCAATGCATCAATGATTATGTTCAAGTATAAATGTCATGCTTTGAATTACATACGAACCTTACCTATGATATGAACTACGACGTTCTCATAAAGTAGATGTAAGATTCCTAACGTACAACTCTAACTCAAGGTCTTTTCGTGACGAGACTTTAATCTAGCCTGATAGTCCTAGGATGGGAGATGTGAAATAAACTATCAACATGTAAGGTCTTTCATGGCAAGACCCTAAACTAGCAATGATGATCCTACGGTAGGAGACACGAAATAATCTATCGCCATGTTGGGAGACATCCCTTCGCTTAAAAACCTATGTGTGACCTTTAAGGTTACTATAACTGAGCCTAGCTCTTATTTTGACCTAAAGAGCCTATGGTGACCTTTATGGTTATTATGTTGGCCTAAAGAGCCTTATATATACCGTGCGGCTGAGACTAAGCACTCAGAAAGGGGGTAGGCAGATGCGAGCTAGAGCGGGACGATCTAATGTTGGTCTAAAGAGCCTTATGTGTACCGTGCGGCTGAGACCAAGTGCCCAGAAAGGGGGTAGGTAGGTGCGAGCTAGAGCGGACAATCTAATGTTGGCCTACCGTGCAGCTGAGACCAAGCGCCCAGAAAAGGGGTAGGCAGGTGCGAGCCAGAGTGGATAATCTAATGTTAGCCTAAAGAGCCTTATGTGTACTGTGCGGCTGAGACCAAACGCCCGAGAAAGGGTAGGCAAATGTGAGCCAGGATGGACATAATTGTGTTACATACTCGGATAGCTCAAGCGCTCCCAAGGGTACTAGGCAGGGTGAAGTGTTACCGTCACAATGCATTTAAAACCGTGATGTAGGCACATGCGTGACATGAAGTGTCAAAGTGGGCAATATTATACACGGTTAAGATCTTAGCCTAAAGAGCCTTACATATGACCTTTAAGGTGACTAGTGCGGAGCCTAGCTCTGGTATAGAGACGTAACATACTTATGCTTTGGAATGAAAAATATGATTTGTTCAAATGCTTCACGAAAAATTACGTATGTTTCCACAAGTATTAATGTCCCGATATATCTCTCATTTCTACGATATTATGATATGTCCTTACAATATCATGCCACGACATGCTTATGACAGTCATGTTAAGCCTTATGAAATCATATTATGCTTTATGTCTCACTCCTATGATGCTATGTTCGCAGTGTTATAGCATTTCAATATGATACTTATGTTATCTACGTTTCCAAAGCTATGCTTTATATGTTACTAAGAATGATAACACTTGATGTGCCTGATATTATGTGGCAAGCTAAGTTGTACGCTTACCAGATATAATACATTATGCTTATGATAAGTCATGTCACGCTCGAATAATTCCTACTACAACACGCCTGCCTCTTTTCGTTAACATTATGTTTTAGAAATGATGAAATATTTTAATACAAAAGCTTATACCTCATGTGATTTTAAGATTTTACTTATATGTCTCTAAGTTCATGTCACATATGCATAAATGTACCCCTATTGCCATGTACATGAAATATAAATGTTAGTCCATAGTATTTTATGCTCATGCATTATTGTTATTCACTAAGTATTAGCTTAAGTTTTCTAAAAGTGTTTTCAGGTGACCAAACTGGGAGGCCTTGAGGGAGGCCCATTACATGGATATTTGGACTGCAGCTCACAGACCTTATGTTATGTACTGATATAGGGATTGGACCTTAATATTTTGTAATATTATAATGTTATAACTGTGGTGGTCTTTGACAAGCCCATCTTCTGAAATGTTTATATTTTGCAGATTAGGCACCGCTCTACTATGTATGACACACATTTTACTTTACGTTTATAAAAATTTTAATTCCGCAATTATGTATCCCTTAAAGATAAATGCACGGATGTTCAACCGGGTTATGAAATGCGGCATTGGGTAGCCAAGCTACTGGCTGGTCAAGCACCCTAAATCCGTATAGGCCGGATCTGGGGCATGACATCGTGGTATCAGAGCTATAGGTTGACACCGTAAGATTAAGTCATGTCTAGATAGGTTCTAGGTTTGACTTGAGCATGTGCTATACGTATATCTATGTATATGCTACGTGTATAATGACATGCCAAGGTGTAATACATGTAGTTTTATATTAAATGCTTAATGTTTTGTTATGCGCGTATAGTTAACCATGCCGCCGAGGAGAGGTGGTCGTAGGGGGACTGGAGAACCCGAAGACCAAATTGATCGTATAGAAAAGATCTTAGCTGGAGTTGTCCAAGTGATCCAGGATACTCATAGTAACGCCACCAATGCGCTGGAACAACCGGCAGCGCAGGCGCCAAGGGGAGAAGCAGTGACTCGTACTACCATTAAGCAGTTTCAAAAGTTGAAGCCCCCAACTTTTCAAGGGACACCTGACCCAATGGCTGCGGAGTATTGGCTTTTGGGAATTGAGAGACTATTCGAAGTGTTGCCTTGCACAGATGAACAGAAAGTGACCTTTGCCACCTTTACCTTTGAAGGAGCTATACTTGTTTGGTGGAATTTGAAGATAGCGACAAAGCCACTATGGTTGTGGCCTAGGTTTCTAGAAGTGCTCAATGAGGAATACTTTCTCGAGACTGTCAGGGATCAGAAGACCACAGAGTTCCTTGTTTTGACATAAGGGAATATGACTGTGGCGGAGTACAACGCTAAATTTATGGAACTATCACGACATACCCCACATATTGTGTCATCGGAGACTTGCAAGGCGAGAAAATTTGAGACAGGGTTGCGATGGAACATTCACAATAAGGTGAACATACTACGACTAGGGACCCATTAAGAAGTTATACAACGAGTAGTGATCACTGAAAGGGAAAATGATGAAATGTCCCAATACCAGGAGAAGAACAAGAAGAGATCGGGAAACGACCAAGGCAAAGGACAAAGTTCAAAGCAACAAAGTTCTGGATCTTTTAGTGGGAATTCATCTACCCCATAGGGAAACGCCATGAACCAAGGAGGCGATATGACTAATGAGGCACCGACATGTCCTACTTATCAGAAGAAGCATCGAGGACTATGTCATGCTAGAAGCAGAGCTTGTTATAGGTGCAGCCAAATGGGGCACCGAGTGAAAGACTGTCCAAAGAAGGGCAAAGCACAAGGATTTGGTGCATCAATTTCAGCATCAGTACAGCTGCCTACATCTGGTGGGAGGGATAATCGACCACGACAAGGCAGAGTTTTTGCATTTGCCCCAGGAAACACCCCAGTCGCCGACTCTATATTGTCAAGTATACTTCCTATTTGTGGTCGATCTACAACCATTCAGATTTTGGAGTGGGTTATTTGCGTCATCTCTTTGCTCGACACTTGCATACATCTCTAGTACTTCTCAAGTATGTTTTGTGTGTGTCCTTGCTATTCGGAAAATTCATCTCATGTGATAGGATCTTATCATTTCTAGCGCCACGTATTCATTTGTCTCGTATTTGTTGATAAAAAACTTCTTACTTCTTCAGAACCATTAAATCATATCTTATTCACCTTTCGCTACCCGGAGGTTCTATGGTATGTGATGGAATTTACAACCCTTAAGGGAATCTCGTCAATAATGTGTCTATGCTGGTAATCTTATACCCTTAGGAATGCACTACTTTGATGTCATCTTAGGAATGGATCAGGTATTCTCTCGTCATGTCATTGTTGATTGTGAACTTAAACGAGTCATCATCTTACCCATCTAGGACTCGTTATCAAAGCATGTGTGCCAAAAAAAAAAAAAAAAAACACAAAAACACACAACAACACACACATACACACATACACACCCAACCGTAAGAGGGAGAGGGAGAGAGAGAGAGAAAAAGAGAAGAGGAGAGGGAAGATTGAAGGAAGAGAAAGCTTGGAGAGCCTTCACCCAAGCCAAGAGGAGCCATTGGAGGACTTAGGCAAGCTTAAAGAAAGGTAAGACTTCATCTCTCTAAAAAGTTGTATGCGTGTTTGTATCTATTTTGTTGGGTTGTGTTGTTGGGTTGTTTTGGGGAATTTCCTTGAGTCCCAAATTGTTTAAACCTAGAATATTGTAAGCCCCATTGGAAGATTTGAGAGTTTGGGATTAAAATTTCCAATTTATGCAAGTTAGGGCTTAGGTTCCTAAAACCCTAGATTCATTTTATTTACTTATTAGTTTAGCT
The DNA here is from genome assembly GCA_033060915.1 of Euryodendron excelsum. NCBI lineage: Eukaryota > Viridiplantae > Streptophyta > Magnoliopsida > Ericales > Pentaphylacaceae > Euryodendron > Euryodendron excelsum. The sequence goes on from CM065382.1 coordinate 32,047,054, forward strand.
TCATTTTGAGGTATTGTAGTCTTCTTGGGTTAATCTTTGAATCTTAGAAGCATTGTTAAAGTTTGGTAGAGTTTGGGGTGGTTTGGGTTGGAAATTTAAGGCTTGGAAAACCCATTTTCTAGAACAAAATATGCAGGGATCGTCAGGACAGCTCATATTAGCGTCTTGACAATCAATTTTGAAGCTTGGAGTAACCACTGGTGGTTAAGAAGCAACATTTTGCGTCCTGATGATGGTATTTTTGAGAAATGTCAGCCTCGGGTCATCAAGACGCTCTTGTTGACGCTAGTGTCTTGTAGCTCCAACACTATTTAGTAAAATGAGTATAACTTTCTCTAGAAAACGCATAATGATACACCATTTAAAACATTAGAAAGTAGACTCATAGATCTTTGTATCCATATAAAGTGGGTACTTTAATTCATTATAGATTGGGAGATATGGGATTTTAAATTTGACCCAAAACTATGCCGAAATCCTTGTTTTTCCAAAGTGTTACCCCATTTTTCGTGAGACCTAACTTCTTCACCCGAAATGTCTTTTTAAGCCATGACCTACCAAATTAAAGGCCTTTAAGCCTACTTCCATATGGAACTAGCCTTGTTTGTGAAACCTTTGTTCAGGGTGGTTGGAACGCGAATAATAGGATCGATGTTCCCGGTTTCATACTTCACCATCAACCTTATGTTCTCATTTTATGTTGGGGCCTTGCCCTAGAGTTAGTCTTGCCCTTCTATGGTAAAAGTGAGGTGTTGGTGAGTTGGAGTTGAGGGACTTATATGCTTAGTCTTGGTTTACGTGTTATTGCTCTGCCTTGGAGTCTTGTATTGATGTTTCTATACTTCTATGCGCATTTTGTGTAACGACGCCTTGTTTACTACCCTTTCAATCGAAGAGAGGTGAGTAACGATATGCCATGAGTAAACTCTATTATTTTCCAAATGTTTTGAGCTCACTTTTATATCATGAATATGTTCCATACGTTTTAATGCATTAATGATTATGTTCAAGTATAAATGTCATGCTTTGAATTACATACGAACTTTACCTATGATATGAACTAGAACGTTCACATAAAGTAGATGTAAGATTCCTAACGTACGACTCTAACTAAAGGTTCTTTCGTAGCGAGACTTTAATCTAGCCCGATAGTCCTAAGATGGGGGATGTGAAATAAACTATCGACATGTAAGGTCTTTCATGGCAAGACCCTAAACTAGCAACGATGGTCCTACGGTAGGGGAAACGAAATAATCTATCGCCATATTGGGAGACGTCCATTGGCTTAAAAATTTATGTGTGACCTTTACAGTTACTATAACTGAGCCTATCTCTTATCTTGGCCTAAAGAGCCTATGCGTGACCTTCATAGTTACTATGTTGGCCTAAAGAGCCTTATATGTACCGTGCGGCTAAGACCAAGCCCCCAGAAAGGGGGTAAGTAGGTGCAAACCAGAGCGGACTATCTAATGTTGGCCTAAAAAGCCTTATGTGTACCGTGCGGCTGAGACCAAGCGCCAAGAAAGGAGGTAGGCAGGTGCGAGCCAAAGCAGACAATCTAATGTTGGTCTAAAGAGCCTTATGTGTACCGTGCGGCTGAGACCAAGCGCCCAGAAAGGGGATAGGCAGGTGCGAGCCAGAGTGTACAATCTAATGTTAGCCTAAGGAGCCTTATGTATACCATGCGGCTGAGACAAAGCACTCAGAAAGGGGGTAGGCAAGTGTGAGCCAGAGCGGATAATCTAGTGTTGGCCTAAAGAGCCTTATGTGTACCGTGCAGCTGAGACCAAGCGCCCAAAAAGGGGGTAAGTAGGTGCGAGCCAGAGCGGATAATCTAATGTTGGCCTAAAGAGCCTTATGTATATCGTGCGATTAAGACCAAACGCCCGAGAGGGGGGTAGGCAGGTGTCAGCCAGAACGGACAGAATTGTGATGTTTACTCAGATAGCTTAAGCACTCCCAAGGGAGTAGGCAGGGTGAAGTGTTACCGTCGCAATGCGTTTAAAACCGTGAGGTAGGCACATGTGTGACATAAAGCGCCAAAGCGGGCAATATTGTATACGGTTAATATCTTAGCCAAAAGAGCCCTATATATGACCTTTATGGTGACTAGTGCGGAGCCTAGCACTGGTATAAAGACATAAAATACTTATGCTCTGGAATGTGAAATATGATTTGCTCAAATACTTTACGATAAGTTAAGTATGTTTCCACAAGTACTAATGCCCCGATATATCTCTCCTTTCTACGATATTATGATGTGCCCTTACAATATCATGCCACGACATACTTATGACAGTCATGTTAAGTCTTACGAAATCATATTATGCGTTATGTCTCACTCCTATGATGTTATGTTCACAGTGTTATAGTATTTCAATATAATACTTATGTAATCTACGTTTCCAAAGCTATGTTTTACAAGTTACTAAGAATGATAACACTTGATGTGCCTGATATTATGTGGCGAGCTAAGTTATACGCTTACCATATATGATACATTATGCTCATGATAAGTCATGTCATGCTCGAATAATTCCTGCTACAACACGCCTGCCTCTCTTCTTTAACATTATGTTTTAGAAATGATGAAACGTTTTAATACAAAAGCCTATGCCTCATGTGATTTTAATGTTGACCCAATGGGTGATTTCCATTGATAGTAATTGATTTTGATGATCACAAAACCTAGCCATTATAATCTAACATGTTTAATTTAAGTATGCAACTTAGTTTAAATGGATCAAATTTATGGAACAATCATGAACTATCACAGATGATCGTGCTACCACTTCATAAGAGTGCCAACACCATAATGGGTATATGAGCAGGTTGTGAGAAATTGAGCAAATTCTGTCTCAACCAGATTGAAGAAACTGAAAACACTTGCATATGGATATGGGTGATGATATCTACGGCAAACTCATTCTAAAGACCTTCGATCCTCATTTTTTGTTCCACTAAAAGAATCATGCAAGCTTGAACATGTCATTCTTAAAGGCATTATAAAAGGAGGCCAAACAAGAAGTATGTCGAGATTGATGGCAATACGAAAGTTTGGTAACACTTGACAAAATGAAAAAACTTCACTATACAAGCAGATTACTAACTTCAAATGGTTTGATGAACCAAGAGCTACAAAGTGGTATGAAATAACTAAGGAGCTCTTAAAGATATGGAGGAAATGAGTAGAGCCAAGACATGTCTATACCATCAAAGACTGATTGATAAAGGGGATAAGTTAAGGTCTATGGAAAGCAACAACAACTGCAGCAGAGAACCAGATTGTTGATACCAATTAAGATTGCTGACAATCTTGATCAAAGACAAATGACAAAATAAATAGGGAGATAAATTAACAGCACAAGTTGAATATTGTTGACAACAATATGGAAGATCAAGTACTAAAAGAAGCAAAGATAAAGGTTGGATGCACGAAGTGAAGTTTATAAACATCATCGTTGAAGAACAATGACCAATAAAGTGGCAAGTCGAGATTGGCAACACCAGAAAAACAATTGCTGACACTATTAGATCAAAAAATGCTTGGAGCCCAATTGGCAGCACTGGTAGAAGATTGCTGACAATCTCGGTAGAAAATGAAAATTCGAAAAAATGCTTCAACAGTTAGATTTTTCAAATTTGTCTTAGCTATTCGCGCATTTAATGCACCTTTAACAGCTCTAACGGCTATTTCTTGTGAGAGACTATAAATATATGAGTTCAAACTCATTTATGGGTAAGAGACAAGGATCTTAAAGTGTAAAAATCCAAAAGCCCTAAACTTCCTTATTACTTTGCAACTGCCATCATCTGTGAGGAGTTATTGAGCTGTAACTTGCATTATCTTCACTTTTAAGAGTGACACTAATCATCTTGTAACCTTATTACCTTCGAAAAGGTTGTTGTAACCTCTGAGAGCTTGAGTGTAGCTTGACAACACTCTGCAAAATCGAGAGCTTGGTTAAAGCTTATTGGCTATAAGGATTTTGTGTAAATCCTTGGATGTAATAGTGAGCTGGGCACTAGAAAAAACTAGCAACTGTGTAAGAAGAAGATTACATAGTGGAACACCCACGAGAGGATCGAGGAAGAGAGGATGTAGGCAAGGATTAAGCCGAACCTCTGTAAATCTCTTGTTCTCTGCTTTCTACAGTTTATATGTGTGTGAAAGTTTATTGCTAAATGATTGTGCATGATATTGACTAATAGCAATCTGATTTCATGTTTGGCTTATCTCTTGATTGTTGTAGTCTAAACTAAGTTTGATTTTGATTTACCAAAAAATCAAGCAACTTTTTAAAGATCCTAATTCACCCCCCCCCTCTCTTGGGATTTTCCTTGACCCAACAATTGGTATCAGAGCCTGGTGCTCACATATATAGGCTTTATATCCTTGAGTAAGATCCATGGCTAACATAGCTGGAACATCCTTAGCAAAAGGTCAGTCCACAAATAGGCCTCCATTGTTTAATGGCACAAACTATAATTTCTGGAAAAACAGAATAAAAATTTACATTCAATCTATGGATTATGAACTGTGGAGAGTCATTATGAATGGACCTAGAATTTCCACTAATAGAATTGAATATGGAGAAGTAGCCAAACCTGAAGATGAATTGGATGCCGATGACTTTAGAATTATGGAAACTAATGCAAAAGCTATGAATGTGTTGTATTGTGCACTTGGTCCCATTGAATTTAATAGAATTTTAACTTGTAACATTGCTAAAGAGATTTGGGACAGGCTAGAAGTTACTCATGAAGGAACAAATCAGGTAAAAAAATCTAAAATTAATCTTTTTGTACATAACTATGAGATGTTTAAGATGAAATCTGAGGAATCAATTACTGAAATGTTCACCAGGTTTACTGATATTATAAATGGATTTAAATCCCTTGAAAATATTTATTCTAATAGTGAACAGGTAAGGAAGATACTCAGATCCCTGCCTAGGAGTTGGAAAACTAAAGTGACAACAATAGAGGAGCCTAATAACCTGAATACATTGCCTCTGGAAGAACTGCTGGGGCCACTTATGACCTATGAGCTAACTCAAAGACAAAACACATTAGAAGATGAGGAGAAAAAGAAGAAAATAGTTTCCTTAATCTGCCTCAAATGAAACAAACAGTGATGAAGAAAAAGATGAGGATTTAGCTCTTATTACCAAAAAGTTCAAGAGGTTCATAAGAAAGAAATGGAGGAAAGGCATAAAATTTGAAGCTAAAGGAGATCCAAGCAAAGGAGATTCCACCATAATTTGTTTTGAATACAAGAAACCAGGACATATCAAGTCTGAATGTCTTCTATTTAAGAAGAGAAGAAAAAGAAGCAAGGAAGCTGCAGTAATGGCAGCAACCTTGAGTGGCAGTGAATAATCAAGCTCAGATGATGATTTTGACACAAAAAAAGTAGCAAACCTTTGTCTGATGGCCCAAGAAAAGGAAAATGAGGTATTTAATTCTGACTATACTCTAGATGAACTTCAAGATGCCTTTCATGATTTAATGGATGAAGTAGAAAAACTGAGAGCCAAAAATTGTTTTCTAAAGAAAATGGTTTCTACTTTGACTAAAGAAAATGAAATGTTGATCTCTAAAAATAATTCTTTGACAGAAAAGATTAAAGATTTGGAAAACTCTCTTGAAAAGTTTGTAAACGGGAGAGAAAATCTTGACTCGATTTTAGCAAATCAGAAAGTTACTTTTGATAGAGGAGGAATTGGTTACAATCTGTTTATGAAAAAGAAGTCATACAAAAATTTCTTTGCTCAACCAAATGCCTCCTGTAACAGATGTTTTTATTGTCAAAAATTTGGTCATTATGTTAATCAGAGTTGGTTACAAAGAACTTGCTTAAAAAACAACAAGATGAAATGGGTATCAAAAGAAATTGTTGACACTAACTCTGTTGGACCCAATATGAAGTGGGTATCAAAAATTAGAACTTGAAATTTGCTTTGTGTAGGTCTACTTAAGATCTTAAGTGAAGAAGGAAGTATGATATTTGGACAATGGATGTTCGAGGCACATGACAGGGGATGAAAGTCATTTCTCCTCACTTACACCCAAATATGGAGGAATGGTAACCTTTGGTGACAATAGCAAGGGTAAAATTATTGGGATTGGCAGCATTGGTAAGAAATCCTCTACTATAATTGAAAATGTCCTTCTAGTTAAAGGTCTTAAGCATAACTTACTAAATATCAGTCAGCTGTGTGACAAAGGTTTTAAGGTAATTTTTTAATCTTTAAAATGCTCTGTGGTGAATATTATTGATGGTTATACTGCTTTGACAGAATAAGACAGGGTAACATATATGTCTTCTATCTAAATGATCTGTCTGCATCTAATTTAAAATGTTTATCTGCTATAAATAAACCTGATGCGTGGTTGTGGCATAGAAGGTTAGGACATACCAATATGAGCACAATCTCTAAAGCTGCAAAACTTGACATGGTTGTTGGCCTACCCAAAATTAGGTTCGAAAAAGATAAAATATGTTATGCATGTCAAAAGGGTAAGCCGATCAGAGAATCTTTCAAATCAAAAGTAGAAATTTTAACCACAAGACCTCTTCAATTGCTACATATGGACTTATTTGGACCTACCAGAACTCTTAGTCTTGGAGGAAAATAATATGCTTTTATAATTGTGGATGATTATTCTAGATTTACTTTAACTTATTTTCTTGCTCACAAAGATGAAACTATATCTATGTTTGCTAAGTTTTGCAAAAAAGTTCAAAATGAAAATGGCTTTGCCATATCTGCTATTAGAACAGACCATGGAGGAGAATTTGATTGCTCCCCATTCGAAATTTTCTATGATGAAAATGGCTTTGAGCATAATTTTTCTACTCCTAGAACTCCCTAGCAAAATGGTGTTGTTGAAAGGAAAAATAGGAATTTAGAAGAAATGGCAGGAACTATGCTTTGTGAGAATGCTTTACCTAAATATTTTTGGGTTGAAGCAGTGAATATTGCATGTTTTGTTCTTAACAGAATTCTTGTTAGAAGGCACCTGAAAAAGACACTTTATAAGCTGTGGAAAGGGAGAAAACCAAATATTTCTTATTTCCATGTTTTTGGTTACAAATGTTTTATTTTGAAAAATAACAAAGATAATCTAGGAAAATTTGATACAAAGTCTGATGAATGGATTTTTCTTGGCTATTCTATGCATAGTAAAGCCTTTAGAGTATTCAACAAAAAAACTTTGGTAGTTGAAGGATCCATTCATGTTACATTTGATGAGACTAACTCTCCTGCAAGCAAAAATGATGAAGCAGATGAACCAGGTCCAAGTGCTAACAATATAAATGAAGTGCCAACACTTGGAGCAACTGTACCAGTAAAAAGTAGAAAAGCAGAATTTAAAGAAAAAGAACCAAGACTAACCATATCTCAACAGTAAATAGAAGTGAATGAGGGACTACCAAAAGAATGGAAATTTGTACAACATCATCCTTAAGATCAAATTCTTGGTAATCCATCAAAAGGAGTAAAGACCAAATCTTCCATCAAAAATCTGTGTGCACACTCTACCTTCTTATCACAAATAGAACAAAAAAACCTTTCAAGAAGCAAAGAAAGATGAATACTAGATCAATGTTATGCAAGAAGAACTAAATCAGTTTGAAAGAAGTATAGTATAGAACCTAGTGCCCAGACCTGAAGGATATCCAATTGTAGGCACCAAATGAGTTTTCAGAAACAAGGTGGATGAAGCTGGTACTATCATCAGAAACAAAGCAAGGTTAGTTACTCAAGGCTATAGTCAAGAGGAATGTATTGACTATGATGAAACTTTTGCACCTGGTGCTAGAATAGAAGTAATTAGGATGCTACTTGCTTTTGTAGGCTTTAAAAACTTTAATTTTTATCAAATGGATGTCAAAAGTGCTTTCCTAAATGGTGTTATAAGTGAAGAAGTGTATGTTGAGCAGCCACCAGGTTTTGAAAATGATAGGTTTCCTGATCATGATTTCAAATTGTCCAAAGCATTATATGGCCTAAAACAAGCACCTAGAGCTTGGTATGTGTAAGCACCCCATTTTTGCCCGCTCGGCAATCTTCGAGCTGACCAAGCTCACTTTCACACATCACATGCATATTTAGACTCTAAGCCCGCCTTTTTAACTTGAATTTAGTGCACCAGTCGCTTCTCAGGCCTGTAGGGCCCACTTGAAGCTAAATGACCGTTTTGCCACTAGTGGACCGGTCTCCTTTTCCGACCACACCGGCTCTGGGTATCAAACCGGTAACTTTTCAAGAATACTTTTTATAGTGTTCTCAACCTTCCTCTACCTTTCCGGATCATTCCGAGTCAGTTCCGGCAAACCCGGTACAAAATGACCGTTTTGCCCCTGGTGGGCCGGTCTCCTTTTTCGACCACACCAGCTCTAGGTATCAAACCGGTAATCCTCTGAGATTACTTCTTATAGTATTCTCAATCTTTCTCTATCCTTCCGGATCATTCCGAGTCAGTTCCGGCAAACCCGGTGCGAAATGACCGTTTTGCCCCTGATAGGCCGGTCACCTCTTCTGACCACACTGGCTCTAGGTATCAAACCAGCAACCTTTGGAAACATTCTAAATAATGTTTCCAAATCCCAAGTCTTCTTCCGGGATAGTCCAAGTCCGTCCTGGCAGCTTCCCAATCTGATTGACCATTTTGCCCCTAAAGACCCGATTAACCCTTCCGACACATTCTATCCTCACTTTTCAAGTCAAATACCTCCGAGACACTATTCTAAGTGTTCCTATTCTTTTCCAGCCTTTCGGGCCATTCCCGGTCCCTTAAATCATTCCCGGACTTTTCGCAGTCACTCCTAGTGAAGCCAGGCTAAAAATTGCATGGTAATCACTAGTACAGGCGCCGAAATCTAGTCAAAGATATGTTGCTTGCCGACCTTAAATATTTCCTAAATGGCTGGCACCACTAGTAGTGGCGCCAAGCCAAAAAATGGCCTGGCACCACTCCTAGTGGCGCCAGTGTAAAGTTTGGCCTGGCACCACTACAACAGGCGCCAGTGTTGTCCAACCTCTATAAATACAGAGCCTCTTCCAACGTGAAAAGGGTTCGTAAACTCAATCTAAAAATCCTATATTTCGATATACAGAGCTCGAACACCTCCTAAACCCTAGCTTCCCTAGGTTTTCCAAACCCTAGCCACCATACACTAAACCCTAGCCTCCTATACACCCCCATACACTCCTACACTAACCTTCAACCCCCCTTCAAAGATTTGAGGAGTTGCAATCTGAAGTTTGAAGATTGAAGGCGGCTCTTGAAGGTTGAAGACGAAGATCAAGACGAAGACTGAAGAAAGCAAGGTGCGCAAAATAAACAAGATACAAGGTAGGTTCTCCATTTAAATTTTCGCACTTCCCCCTCTCTCTTCTCTCTCCTAACCCACTTGGGTTTTCTCTATTTTAATCCCCCAACTCTTTCCCCCCCCCCCTTTCTTTGCATGCTTGAAACAAGGGAATTCCCTGTCCATGTGTAGGATTGGGCTATTGGAGAGTCACCGTGTCGGGGGCTTTCTTCTAGTCTAACCAGAGACCACGTGGGTCTGGCCCCCTTGATTATGTGGTGAAGCCTTAGCCTTGTATGTTCACAACCCCAAAATTGCATTGTGCATATCATGATCTTGCATCTTCGGAAAATCGTTTTCAAAAATCGTTTTCAAACTTGTTTTCAAAATTGCATCAAATTTCTCTTTTTCAAAACATGTTTTCAAAATCACAATCCTAAGGTGATTCTAGCTTTTCCATGGCTAGGGTTGCTTTAGGAAAGTGTTACATTCAAAGTGACCAATATGGTCCATATTTTCAAATCTTGTTATTTTTAAAACTGCTTTCCTAAAGTGGTTCTAGCTCTCTTATGGTTGGAATTGCTTTAGGAAAGTGAGATGTTTTTATACTTTCTAAAAAACTCCCTTTCCAAAAACTCCCTCCAGGATTTCCTTCCAAAAAACTTATTTTCAAAAACACACTTTTCAAAAACTCCTCTCTAGGATTCCCTTCTAAAAATCTTTGTTTCCAAAAACTCTCTCTCTCCAAAATCTTCCTTCTAGAAATTTCTCTCTAGGATTTCTTTCCAAAATCTTCGTTTCCAAAAACGCACTTTCCAAAAAACTATTTCCTTAGAAGCCCAAGTCAAGCCCTAGAACTCACAATTAGGAAACCCTAATTTTCTTTCCAAAAATATGGTTTTTAACGTTGCCCCAAACCTAGGTTTTCAAAATCTCTTGTTTTCTATATCAAAACTATACACATTTCCAAAACCTCTTTTCTACGGCAAAACTATAGCCTTTCAAATCTAGGGTTTCTAAAACTTCCCCTTTCCAAATCCTTGTCAAATCAAATCTTTTCTTTAGGAAACCAAATCCAATCTCCCCGTTTAGGAAACTAAATCCAATCCTCCGTTTTTGGAAACAAAATCAAACCTTTGCTTTTAGAAACTAAATCCAATCCCTTCCTAATCCAAACCTTTCTTAATTCAACTCCTTCCTAATTTCCTACCTTCTTAAACCATAAGTTTCTTAAATCTAAACTTTAAATCTTTCCTTAAATTTCAAAATCCAAATATTTCCTAAATCGAATCCTTCCTAATCTTCTCATTTCCTAAACTTAAGTTTCCAAAACTTGAACATAAAAATCTTTCCTAAAATTCTAAAATTCAACCCTTTCCTAATTCTACCCTTTTTTAAAATCTTAACTTTTCAAACCTAAGTTTTCAAACCTTTCCTAAATTCAAACCTTTCTTAATCTCAATATTTTTCAAGACTTTAAAACTTTCTAAATTTTGAATCTTTCCAAATTTCAAAACTTTCTAAACTCAAAACTTTTTTATTTTCAAAACTTTCTTGTTTTCTAAACTTTCCAATTTTCAAAACTTCCCTATTTCGAAAACTTCCCTAAGTCAAAACCTTCCTAAGATGAAACCTTTCCTTTTTCATAACCTTTCTTAAAATGAAACTTTCTTAATTCAAAACTTTCCTAAGTTGAAACATTCCAAATTTAAAACTTTCCTAAGTTGAATCTTTCCTAATTCGAAACTTTCCTAAACCGAAAACTTTCCTAATTCCAAAATTTTCCTAAAATGACACTTTCCTAAATCGGACCTTTCCTAATTCGAACATTTCCTAAAATCCAATCTTTCCAAATCTTCCAAGTCCAACATTCGAGTCAAATCTTTCTAAATCTCAAGTCTTTCCTAGGTCTCCTATCTTTCCTAAGTCTAGGTTTCCTAAACCTCCATCTTTCCAAAACAAGTCTAAATCTTTCTTCCAAGTTTTATCTTTTCAAATCAAAATCCAATCTCTTCAATTCCTGAATTCTAAATTTCAATTTTCAATCTTCTATTCTAAGTTCAATCTCTCAATTTTCTAATCCAATTTTCAATTTAATCTCTTTCTTTCAAATCAATCTCTTTTCAATTGGACTTTTGTCCGAACTACGACTGACCTGATTCCTCCAAAAGGATACGTAGGCAACCTTCATGAGTGCGGTCACAACTTCTTTCAAATTTCAAATTCCTCCATATTTTCCAAATTTCAAATTCCAAAATCTTTCCAAATCTTCAATCTATTTTCAAATTTTCAATTTCAAATTTCTATTTTCAAATCTCTACTTTCAATTTCCAAAACTTTTCAATTTCAAATCTATCCAATTTCAAATCTCTTTCAAATCAAATCAATTTTTTTTCAAATTTATTTCCAAATCTATTCTCCAACTCTCTCTTATTTTGCACTTGCATCTCATGCATCATTTCTTTTCAAACATTGTTTTTCAAAGTGGATAGGATTGGTCAATAGTTAGTTGAAGACTCTCATAGGTGAATCTAGGGTAGATTGACATGTAGGTACCGAAAGGGCGGGGTAGGGTGATGGCTTAGTGCGTCTTCCCTACACGTAACCAACCTCCGAACCTAGAATCACTGATTTCAAAGACCAAAAGGAGTTATTTTTCAAAAAGGGCTAAATATTCTCCAAAGGTTGCCAAACAACCTGTTTTCCTTAAAAACCCTCTCTTGAGGTTATATTTTCAAAACCTTTTCCAAAAACCCTAAGTGTAGTTTTCGAATTATGCTTAGTTTTTAGGTGTCCTAACTCACCTTAATCAAGTTAGGTGGCGACTCCAAATCTTTTTTAAAAGTCCTTTATTCAAATCAAATTTTCAATTCAAACATAGTCGCACTCATTCTTCTAGGAGGGTGAGTTCTAACGAGAGAGTACAGTATTTTTCCTGCTTGTGTGAGTATTCCTTGAGTGCGAAAAATTTAGGCGCAACAGTATGAAAGACTAAGCATTTTTTTGTTGAAAAATCATTTTACAAGAGGCAAAGTTGACACCACTTTATTTATCAAAAACAATAATTATGATATGCTTATAGTACAGATATATGTAGATGATATTGTCTTTGGATCTACTAATGAAAACCTATGCAAGGAGTTTGCTAAAAGCATGTAGGGAGAATTGAGATGAGCATGATGGTAGAGTTAACATTCTTTCTTGGACTGCAAATCAAGCAATCAAGAGATGGAATCTTCATAAGCCAGTCCAAGTACATCAAGGATCTGCAGGTAAGTTTGTTGATACAAAACTGTTTAGAAGCATGATAGGATCTTTGCTATACTTAACTGCAAGTTGACCTAACATCATGTTCAGTGTGTGTATGTGTGCTAGATTTCAAGCTAATCCTAAAGAGTCACACCTCACTGCTATAAAAAGAATTTTTAGATACTTGAAACAGACTTGTAATCTTGGTATATGGTACCCATGTGGCACATCATTTGAACTTATTGGATACACTGATGCAGATTATACTGGAAGTAGAACTAATCGAAAGAGCACAAGTGGTGCATGTCAATTTTTCAGAAACATGATTGTATCATGGTTCAGAAAGAAACAGAATTCAGTGGCCCTTTCAACTGCAGAAGTTGAGTACATAGCTGCTAGTAGCTGCTGTACTCAGGTTCTGTGGATTAAACACCAACTTGAAGACTATGGACTTACCTATGACCATATCCCTATCAGATGTGACAACACCAGTGCAATAAATCCGACCAAGAACCCTATTCAACACTCAAGAACCAAACACATTGAGATTATGCACCATTTTATTAGAGACCATACACAAAAAGGTGACGTCAATTTGGAGTTTGTCAGCACTAATCATCAGTTGGCTGACATTTTTACCAAACCTTTAAATGAACATAGATTTTGCATGATACAAAGAGAACTTGGTATATGCAATCCTGTTTCGTAAATGTTGTGTGTTATTATTTATTTCTCTTATAAGGATTTCTTTCACAATTTGAGTTATTTTAATTTACGTATTGTTTGCGGATGCATAAGTGTCACCAATATTGGCTGGTGCCATCAATCACTGAACTCATGTTGAAAATTTAATATGATCACTACACATTGGCAGCACCTACAAAAAGTGCCAACACTTCTGCATACTTAAATCTGTCAAGTCTCCGCTTATAAATACTCAAAGCCCTAGATTGCCATCCCACTTCAATATTTTAGTTTTCCCTGTTTTGAAGATAACCGTTCCCTCCATTTTTCAAATCCTCAAAACCACCTTCCCATACTTCGATTCAAGCCTCATTCCAACCAAAACCTCAGAAGAAGCACTTGTAGCAGCAAAAATTGAAAGATGGCAGAGATTTCTCAGGAACCAAGCACTGAACAAACAGGAACTGCTCCTCTCGCCACTGATCAAAGAATAAAAAGGAAAAACAGAAAAGAAAAGGGAGTATTGAAGAAAAGAAGAAGGGATGACCAAGGAAAGGCTGTGGAAGAAGAGACATCAGACCCCAATATTCTAAAGAATGATCCCTATTTCAATCGGGTCTCGCTAAAGGAAAGGTACGAAACTTCATTCTGTACCAGAAATGTTATAAAAGGTAGATTTGTTGATTTTGACTTCTTTGAGGGGATGGGAATTAATTTTCGAGAGAAATTTTCTTACTTGGGGTGGTTAGAAATGGCAAGCTTAAAAAAGAAAGTTTACCCAGAACTAGTGAGGCATTTTTATGCCAATTTTAAGTCATCCACCAGTAACCCCAACCGATTGACTAGTTTTGTAAAAAGGATAAAGATTAAACTCAATGGAAAGGTTTTAGAAAACATCTTCGGTCTTCCTAGGGCTGGCATTGAGAATCGACCTAAGAATCCAAAAGAGGTATTCTCTGTGATTTTGGGAAAAGAGGTACGAAGCAAGAAAAGAAAAACCATGACCTCTGATGAGCTTTCTCTAACTGAAAATAGTTCATCACTTTCTTAATCACTGCCTGGCTCCAAGGAGTGGCAGATTCGACTACATTTCTAAAACCGAGTTGCTTCTACTGTGGTGTTATGCCAGTAAAGATAAGAGACCTCATATGACCATAATCCTTCTAGACAAAATGAGAGCAGCTTCCACTCACAAGACTAGTGGCCTACTTTATGGTATGGCTCTTACTAGGATTTTCAAGCATTTTGGTGTTAAGCTTACAGGAGAAAATGGAGAAGCTGTGAAGGAAAGACTAAATGGGATTAATAAGTCAACTCTGAAGAGTATGAGGTATGAAAAGAATGCTGAAACAAATTAATGGGTTAGAAAGAAGAACAGTCACCCCTCTACTGCCTCATCATCTCATGTAGAACCAGAGGAACCTGAAGATTTTGATTTTGAAACTAGAATGGTTGGGCTGATGCATCAATTTGATTCAAAACTTAGCAAGTGCCTAACTGTGGTTGAGACTCTGGAGACAAAGGTGGGACAACTGTCTAAGGAAGTGAAAAATATCAAGCTGGAAATTAAAGAGGCTATTCTGAAAGCCTTGAAAGAAGATAAGGCTGCCTCTGAATCTGAAGATGAAGAATCTAAACAAGGGGTGCTTGGTGGAAAGGAATTTGAAGAAGAAGTTCCTACAAAAAAAGAACTCAGTGAGGAAGAACTAGACAAAGGACAGGGCCAAAAAGTTGCAGAAGCAGACCAAGGATCAGAAAAGGAAACTGCAAAGTTGGAGAAAGAACCAGATAAGGAGGAAGAGGTTAAAGAACTAGTTGCTGAGCAGCCTGAGAAAAGTGCCACAGAAAAGCAAGAATCAGCACCTGAGCATTCTGAAAATCCAGATAAAGTAAAAGAACATGCTGCAAGTGCTGACCCTTCTGCACCTCCTTCCTCTCCTCCCTCCAAACCCAGATACAAGCAATGAGCACGAAAGAAAGTCCCTTTCTGTCCTATAACCGAACCTTATGGCCTTAAAGACAGGCCTAGCAAAGGAGTCTCTAACACCCTTAATGACCCTTTCATTCTGTGACCTTGCATTTTATTTTAATGTTTGTCTAAGACTTCTAGTCTATTTTATTTCTATTTTGAAGATTGCTGGCCACTTTGGACCAGTTTGTCAGACAATTTCTACTTGTGTTGCTACTGCTTCAATACTTTATCTCTGTTTTGATATTGCTGCTTGAATGCTTGCTTCCTTTACATAACTTCATTTCTATTTTAATATTTTTTGCTATTGTACCTATAAATTTTATATTTATACTTTTTTTTATTTCTTGACAAAAAGGGGGAGATAATAACAAGTACTGTATTGATAGAATTGATGAATTGATTGTCTATGTATTGTCTTGTGACTTGAAATTTGTCCAAAATAGTCAGCTAAGTTGCTATCTGGATCTATTCCTCAATAAGGGGAAAGATGTCATATTAAGGGGGAGGACAATGAATTTCATTCCTCATATTTGTCGTATGTTTATAAAGAAGGTTTTGTCATTATAAAAAAGGAAGAGATTGTTAACCCAAGAAGTGATCTCCATTGATAGTAATTGATTTTGATGATCACAAAACCTAGTCATTATGATCTAACGTGTTTCATTTAAGTATGCAGCTTAGTTTAAATGGATTAGATTTATGGAACAAACATGAACTATCACAGACGATCTTGCTAGCACTTCATAAGAGTGCCAACACCATAATGGGTATATGAGCAGGTTATGAGAAATCGAGCAAATTTTGTCTCAACCAGATTGAAAACATTGCAGACACCAACATATGGATATGGGTGATGATATCTATGGCAAACTCATTTTAAAGACCTTCGATCCTCATTTTCTGTTCTACTAAAAGAATCATGCAAGCTTGAATATGTCATTCTCAAAGGCATTATGAAAGGAGCCCAAACAAGAAGTATGTCGAGATTGATGGCAATACGAAAGTTTGGTAACACTTGACAAAATCTAAAGACTTCACTATACAAGCAGATTACTGACTTCAAATGGTTTGATGAACCAAGAACTACAAAGTGGTATGAAATAACTAAGGAGCTCTCAAAGATATGGGGGAAATCAGTAAAGCCAAGACATGTCTACACCATCGAAGACTGATTGACAAAGGGGATAAGTTAAGGTCTGTGAAAAGCAACAACAACTATAGCAGATAAACAGATTGCTGACAATCTTGATCAGAGGCAAATGACAAAATAGACAGGGAGATAGATTAACAGCACAAGTTGAATATTGCTGATAACAATATAGAAGATCAAGTCCCAAAAGAAGCAAAGATAAAGGTCGGATGCACGAAGTGAAGTTTATAAACAGTATCATTGAAGAACAATGACCAATACAGTGGCAAGTCGAGATTGGCAACACCAGAAAAATGATTGTTGATATTATTAGATCGAAAAATGCCTGGAACCCAATTGGCAGCACCAGTACGAGATTGCTGACAACCTCGGTACAAAACGGGAATTTGAAAATACGCTCCAACGGTCAAATATTTCAAAACTGTCTTAGTCGTTCGCTCATTTAATGCACCTCCAATGGCTCTAACGGCTATTTCTTGTGAGAGACTATAAATATATGAGTTCAAACTCATTTATGGGTAAGAGACAAAGATCTTAAAGTACAAAAATTCAAAAGCTCTAAAACTTCCTCATTACTCTGCAACTACCATCATCCGTGAGGAGTTATTTAGCTGTAACTTGCATTATCTTCACTTCTAAGAGTGACACTGATTATCTTGTAACCTCATTACTTTCGAAAAGGTTGTTGTAACCTCTGAGAGCTTGAGTGTAACTTAACAACACTCTGTAAAATTGAGAGCTTGGTTGAAGCTTCTCGGCTGTAAAGATTTGGTGTAAATCCTTGGATGTAATAGTGAGCTGGGAACTAGAAGAAACTAGCAGTTGTGTAAGAAGAAGATTACATAGTGGAACACCCTTAAGAGGATTGAGGAAGAGAGGACGTAGGCAAGGATTAAGCTGAACCTTTGCAAATCTCTTGTTCTCTGCTTTCTACAGTTTATATGTGCGTGGATGTTTATTGCTGAATGATTGTGCATGATATTGATTGATAGCAATTTGATTTCATGTTTGCCTTATCTCTTGATTGTTGTAGTCTAAACTAAGTTTGATTTTAATTTACCAAAAAATCAAGCAACTTTTTAAAGATCCCAATTCACCCCCCCCCCTTTGGGATTTTTCTTGACCCAACATTTAAGATTTTACTTATATGTCTCTAAGTTCATGTCACATATGCATAAATGTACCCCTATTGCCATGTACATAAAATATAAATGTTAGTCCATAATATTTTATGCTCATGCATTATTGTTATTCACTAAGTATTAGCTTATATTTTCTAAAAATGTTTTCAGATGACCAAACTGGGAGGATTTGAAGGAGGCCCATTACGTGGATATTTGGACTGCGGCTCATGGGCCTTATCTTTTGTATTGATATAAGGATTGGACCCTAATAATTTGCAATATTATAATGTTATAACTGTGGTGGCCTTTGACAGGCCCATCTTATGAAATATTTATGTTTTGGAGATTAAGCACCGCTCTGCTATGTATAACACACGTTTTACTTTACGTTTATAAAAGTTTTAATTCCGCAATTATGTATCCTGAAAGATTAATGCACGGATATTCAATCGGGTTATAAAATGCGGTCTTAGGTAGCCAAGCTACTGGCCGGTCATACACCCTAAATTCATATAGGCCAGATCTGGGGCTTGACAATTTGTATTTCAATTTTGAAATCCCTTAAAACATAATTTTGATTCCGTCACTCGGGGGCAGTGTAATTTTTAGGACTTAAGGAGTGTTGTGTTACATTTCTATAAGCCTTAAGGCAGGCAATAGAATAACTTACTCTTAACAGTTCTATTATTCCTAAAAATTCATAAGCGTCATGTAAAAAAAAAAAAAATTACATAAGTGCACTTTGTAATGAGTATTTTCAACAATATTGTTAGTTTAAACAAAAAAAAGTTTCCAAACTACTTGTTCTTTCCTGAAATCATTTCTAAATTTAAGTAATTTTGCCATATCATATGTCATGTGGGAGAAAGGAGGAACAAATAAATTTCTTTTTGAAAAATGTTCACTCTTAGTCTGGAACTCAAATTTTTGGTAGAAAAAGCAAAAGATTTTATTTACTTTTCCTTCACATTTTTCTTTTTCTACTGAAAATTTAGGTTCTAAGCGGAGCTTCATAGTTCTTTGTTTATTTTATTCCATCACTTCTAAACCCTAAGTTAAGACTGTTATTTGCATATGAGTTCGTAATTAAGGTTTCACACTCATTCTCATGCAATATTCTCTTTCTCTTATTTTCTTTCTCTCTATTTGTTTCATTAACCAAGTTTGTGCTTACTTTCGACTCTAGCTCATAAAATTAATAATGTTAGCTTTGTTATGAAAACAGTGAAAATACTGTTCATGGATGACTTTTGTAAGCACTGACGTTTTTCTTCTATTACTGTGCGTTTTCTTCGTTTATATATAAAGCCGGAGAAAGAGAGAAAAGAGCTCAAGAACACAAAGAAAAGAGAGAAAAAGAAGAGGAGAGAAAGAATAGAGAAGAGAGAAGAAAGCAAAAGGTGTAGGTAAAATATTTAAGTTTAAATTGTATTTTATATTTTGTCCTATGATAGAAATAAAGTCTTAGGTAATTAAGAAGATCTATCCCTAATAGTTCCAGAAGAACTATCTAACTATTATTTGACAGTTCTCGAAGAACTAATTTTATTATATACTGTGTTTGTTTATTTTGCTTATTTTGTATTCCTTTAGTTTTATAACATGTTATCAACACGAAACTCTAAATATTTGTGACAAATATTTTATTTGTGTTCTTCAATAAAGCATTTTATTTCTGAAGTTAATACATTAATTCTACAACTGTTGTTAAAAACAAGTTTCATGCTCTCTCATCCATATTTTTCACAAACCTAAAGTAAAAGTCTAATTGTTTCGGTCGTGACAATGAAAATAGATATATTATAAGCACACCCCTGAACTATGATTTAGTATCACTATGCCTCTTTAAACTCTAAAACGTAACAAATTGACCCCTTGAAGTACCAATTTGTAGTAAACAACCCCTTTTGTTAGTAATATATTAGCAATCAGTTAAGAAAATAGATGAAAAATTATCATATAACTTGTACATGTTTACAAAAGTTCATTTTATACCTAAATTACATCATCTTTATGTAATAATTGTTGAATGACTGAAATACCCCTTATTTTGCTCCTGTATTTATATGTCATTTTAATAGATATTTCAGTCATTAGGTAATTATTATAACAAGAGAAGATCAATTTACACATAAAATTATACTTTTATTTATATGTATAAGTCAAATAATAATTTTTCATTCATTTTCTTAACAAATTGCTAATAGAAGAAGTTGATTGAAACCAACTAATAGTTCAGAGGGTCAACTTGTTACCTCTTCGAATTTATGCATGTATAGTGATACTGAATCATAGTTCAGAGGGTGTGTTTATAATTAACCCATAAAAATATAAAATTAGTGTTTTTCTAAATTTTCTTTAGAACTGAAATGAAGTTTTGATTTCAAAATAATAAATGTCTTTTAATTTTAACAGTCTCTCTTGATTTATGTTTAGAGATACATGTCTTGACTAATTGATTAACTGGTGTGTAACATGTCTTGTTATGAATAAAGTTCATAAAAAGTCGTTTCTAATATTTATCCTAATGAAAATGGATTCTTCATTTCCTTACTGACATAATTTTAAATATCGCCGACATATCGCCATATATTTACCTTTCTCATATTTATTGCTATATTTTTGTGAAGTGTCATTTAACATTAAATTATTTTAACACAACATAAATATAATATTCAACCCAAGTATATATCCAAAAAGACATCTCAATTGTTTAGTACATATTCAACACTAGTCCTAATAGACGTTTATCCTAAAAATATAATAAAGATAAGTTATATTGGCATTATTATGAAGTTTGGTATCATCCTGTATTAACTGATATTAGTTGTATTAGCTAGTACCTTTTACTACGAAATTACTCTTTTTGATATTGTTTTTTTTATCTAGTACGATACAATATTGACAAATTGATATGAGTAAATGAAACCAATATGTGAAAACATCTAATAAAAAATATTACTCTCGGTATGCATGGGTTGAGTTGGTTTACATCCTTGTCAAATACAGAACTGAACCAAGCTTGATCGATTCCGTATTTTATTTTTTTGACCTTGGAACCAAATCGACCATCCTGTGAAACCAAACATAATTAACACGATTGGTTCAGTTGTTACCACGGTGCAATTTGAGGTGAGTTTTGGCACTGGTTCAGGTTGGTCCCCTATTTCTTTATAAAGTTTGATTTATTACTTTAAAAATTTGTAAAATAGACTAAATATTGTATCCTAAACTTTTCAAAAAATAAAAAATAATGTACAAACCAAGTTAATAATATTCAGTACACTAAATAATAATTTAATGGTGTATATAACAATATGCATATAAAATTTTATAATTTGGGTCTTGGGATAGTTATCGGGCCTGTTTGAATTCAAGAATGTTAACTCGAAAATCGAGCCTTGACAAACCTAAACCAAACTAACTTCTTAAGGTCTGGTTAGTTTAATTTTTGGATCTTTCAATTCTTTGTGCACCTCTAAACAAAGATATTGAAAAACAATGGCAATACATTAAAAATGAAAAATAAAAGATAGTTTGATGAATAAAATATTAAAATACATATAGACAACTCTTACAAATTTAAAAAATTCGAATACAATGGTTGGGACTTGAGATATCAAACATAATAGGTGATTGTGATGATGTTTTTTCGACCATACCAGAGACCTTATTAACTCTTGATCGGTTTCCAACCATATCACATTTTCCCACATCATCTGATCTTTTCCCGACTAAGTCCCCCTACAGTTAACCCTCGTCTGCCTTTAGTAGACCGCACGTTTGGAAGGATATTCCACTCTGTTCGGCCTTTACGATCACGTCAATAGGGTCCACGCCTAACACCAAACACCCTGGCGGACACTTGAGTCATGGGCATGGCATGTACAAGCAATAATCGCCCTACCCCTGACATCGTTCTGACACACACCATCATGGAGTGTAGAGAAGACCCTCTCGAGTGCTTTGTTACTGTTTTGACCCTCCAACAAGAAGTCGCTACGTGGAGAAGCCACCAATCACTCCAATGCAGGCATACAAAGCAAAATAACAGCCAACCTCTCCAGGTATGCATATCAGAAAAATCCTAGCAAACTAAACATTCTCCAACAATATCATTACTCTTGAATCTAACTTGAATACCAGAGGACCTTTAGCCAAGGGCGAATTTAGTGTGCTGCTAGAGAAGGCACGTGCCCCCCTCAGATTTAAAAAAAAAAAAAATTTATATGTAATTTCAGCAAAATTTTGCACTTTGTCCCTTCAAATTTTTGAGTGCCCCCTTGGTTTACTTACATAGGTTAAAGAGTGCCTTCCTAGCTGAAGTTTCTGGCTCCGTCCCTGCCTTTGGCAAGCACCGCATCGATGTGTTTAGAACAGGAGATCACCGATCGCCGAAAGAGAACTCGCTGACGATCTGAGGGCAAGACACTACGAGATTGTAGTACCATCAAATGGTATACTGATATATCAGAAAATAACCAAAAAAAAAATAAAATTCGTTGTTAATAATAATGGCTTTATTAGTATTTTTTCCCAATTCAGTGGAGCCAGCCCAACCATGAATATTTTTAGGACCAGCATTACTATTAAGTAAATAAGATATTAACTTCACAGTATTTTCTAGAACCGCATTTTTCCAATCTAAAGTCTACGACGACTCTGTTTCCCTCTCTCTCTCTCTCTCTCTCTCTCTCTCTAGGTTTTGTTTACCCACTTTCCAAAGTCCACAACCATGAATACTCTGTGGTACGTTTGCTTGATGCTGTGCTATTGAGTCATTGACCATCTCAATTTCTCAATTCAACCTGCGTTTTCCAGTTTCGTCTTCAGGGTTTCTATCTAAATCTCTCTCATTTAAATCGTTGTTGAATCCTTTCATTTCTTATATATGCGCATGTATGTGGGTATTTTTGTGGCTTTGCCCGTTTCTTTCAGTACTTTGGATATCCTGGATTTGAGTTTTGTTAATTGTTTATAATTCTTGAAAATCATGATTCCCTTTGTGTATCCGTGTCGACAATTTTATGCAATTTTGGTGGATGTTAACTTTTTTGGAGTTGATGTCATATTGTTTTGCAAAAATTCATCTATTTGGCACATGATTCGTTGTGTATCTGTGTCGACAATTTTATGCAATTTTGGTAGATTTAACTTTTTTGGAGTTGATGTCATATTGTTTTGCAAAAATACATCTATTTGGCGCATGATTCGGATTTGGTTTTATATTTGTGTATATTCGTGTTATATATATGTAATTTATTTCTTTATCAAGCTCATGCATTAATTTTTGGTTCTTGAAGTTTTGTACTTCAGTTACAATTTTGGTTTTCCTGACCGGTCACTAATAAATCACATGCTCATTAGCTTATGTATCAATTGATGATCACCATGTTCATCAATTGCTGGTTTTACCATTTCAATTTTTCTTCGTAGTAAATATTTGCCTCCCTTTTGGTTTCCATTTAAGTATATTGTTTTCTTCGGCCTTCATGCCCATTTCTTGTAGAAAAAACTTACATCTGCGGTAACAATTCTTTGCAAGCATTCTTTTTGTGCTTTTTCCAATTCGCAAGTTGGCACTTGAGTGCATTGATTGCTATTTCAGGTCTGGGGACATTATCTGAATTGAAGTGTTCGGCATTGCAAGTAAGCATTTTGGAAAACTAGTCATGTAACCTTCATTTGTGAAGGGCTGGTGTTATTGTCTTGCCTTCTTCAGTTGGGTATTCAATTTTTTTTTGAGGAATTAGGCATCTATTCTTTATTATCTTAACCGGTAGTTGTTTAGCCCTCAAGTTTTTAGCATTACAGAGGTAACAGTATGTTTGCGAATGGGATATGTGTTTCAATTAGGGAGAATAATTTGGTGTTGCAGTTGATACAATTAGGTCTGAGTGGATAAGACACTTGGTTTTCCAAGTGATTTAAGTTTCTCATTATCTTCATGTTGAAAAAATTGTCAGTGATTGGTATATTTTTAGCGTGTTGATTTACTGTTTGAACTGCAATTACTGTGATCATTATGTGGCAGTGATTGTTTGGTGGGGGGATTTTTTTGGTCACTTTATTGATCTTTGAACCTTTGGATGCAGAATAAATCAGGTCTTTGGGCTTGAATTTAAGGTTTTGGCTTAAGAGATCTGATATATAGAAAATGTCAAGTGGCAGAAACACACATTGGTGTCATCAATGCAGGCAGCCAATTCGGCTTCGAGGTCATAACTTGGTTTGCCCATATTGCAATGGGGGCTTTGTGCAGGAACTCAATGAGATGGTGGGCTCGGGACAACAGGATTTCTTTGGATTTCATTCGGAAGATGGTTCCGATTCTGGATCCATGGAACCATTCTCTGACCCAAGATTTGGAATTATGGATGCATTTGCGGCTCTTATGAGGCAGAGAATAGCAGGAAGAAACCCGAACTTTGACATACGAGCGAGATCTGTTATGGTTCCTGAACACAGCATGGCTTTTGGTTCCGGTCCATGGTTGATATTCCGTGGCCAAGTACCCGTTAGGATGTCTGATAACGATGGGTTTGACATCTTTTTTAATGGCAGTCCAAGAACTGGACAGAGGCGAGGTAATTTTGGTGATTTCTTCACGGGGCCAGGATTGGAAGAATTGATTGAACAGCTTACAGTGAATGATAGGCAGGGTCCACCCCCAGCATCTCACTCATCAATTGAGGCTATGCCCACCATTAAGATCACACATAGGCATCTTAGCACTGATTCCCACTGCCCAGTCTGTAAAGATAAGTTTGAGTTGGGCTGTGACGCAAGGCAGATGCCGTGTAACCATATCTATCATTCTGATTGTATTGTTCCTTGGTTGGTTGAGCACAACTCGTGCCCTGTTTGCCGCGTCGAGTTGCCTCCACTTGGTTCTGCTGGTAGTGCTCGTAGTAATAGGAGATCAAGTGATGGGAATGGAAGCTCCAGCAGTACTGGTAGTAGTAACAGCAGTGGATCCAATCAGGGGAGGAGGAATCCGTTATCATTTTTGTGGCCTTTTTGATCTTCAAACACCAGAGAACACTTCTCATATTATGCTGCTGAAAGTGGAGGAAGTGCCTCGGACAGCCACTTATGAAGAAGAACCATGGGGTGAAGTGAAGTGAATTACTCTCTGGATGTCCTTTTAATTACTGTTAAGTGTGTCTCTATGGCTGCCTTTTCTTTCCTTTGTTGTGTGTGTGTGTGTGTGTTGTCCTAATCAACTCAAATATCCAGTCTAGTAAATATATGGAATTATAACTTCCCTCACAGTGAACTTCGATCAGTATGCTCTGTTAAGAGGTATACAGAAGGTGGTTAGATGCTTTTCTTCATCATTTGCATTTCATTTTAAGATTCGGACCAATTGGTGTGCCCTTTCTGTGATGAGAAAGGTGGTTAGGTGCTTTTCATCTTCATTTTATGTGATGCCTTCACCTGAAATTGATTTGATACTTGTATGTTATTAAGCCTTTTTTTTATTATTAAAAATAATGGCATCCTGGAATATCTTTCAGGATTGCCTTGTGCATTTCATTTTAAGGTTCAGACCAATTGGTGTGATGAGAAAGGGGGAAATCGGGTGGGTTTGACAAGTTCTGAATAGCTGGATGAACAAAGGGTATATAAATAGTTTTGTTAATGACGTATACAGCTCAGGAAAGCTTCGGATAAATTAAGATGAGAAAACTTGTATGTCTTGTGTAATGAAGCATGATGGGGAGAGCATCAATAGCTTGCTTAATATTGCTTTATGTTGTGTTTAGAATTCGAATTTATTAAAGAAAGGATAAACCAAGAGGAGAAAACGTGTATCTCGTGTAATGAAGCATGATGGGGAGAGCACCAATACCTTGCTTAAGATTGCTTTATGTTGTGTTTGGACTTTTGATTTATTAAGTGAAAAGCAGATGATAAAGAATAGGCGAGGGAAAAAAGAATAAAATGAAAGAGTATTTTTGCTGTAGTGGAGAAGAAAAGAGAAAGTGGAAGGTCAGGGAGGTTAGGAGCAGAGGCATGGAGACTCCTCAGTCTGGTTCGTGTCTTTGGTGAGGGTGATTGAGGAGCCCAGGTGAAGAAAACTCGGTGCTTTTTCCTTCTAAAATTTGTTTGTAGTTTATTTATGTATTTTCTCTGTGGGTGAAAGCAATAGCATTTTTGCACAGCAGGAAAAAGAGCGTGAAAAAAAAAAAAAAACAAAAAGAGCTATGTTTTTTTTTAAGATGGTTGCATTACAAAAATGGTAATAACATAACTCACAAAAAATTAAAAATGGTTGTATACTATGCATCTGATTATCAATAATATGTAGTCCTCCGTTTGTGCTGCTGTAAAACCCGATTGCTTGCATCGGGCAGTTTGTTACTAAATTCTTAGATTTTCGATTTTGTTTGTTTATTTTGTTCTTTTTATAATGTAGAAATACGAGTGTGTGTTTTCACATAAGTGAGAATGGGTTGTAGATAGTATTTGAGATAATGTGTAGTAAGTGTTTGTTTTATAAGAATTTTGTATAAATTGCATGTATACATAGCATTACTTATAATATATATCAGCTTCTATATAATATATAAAGAAGTTTTTGAAGAAAAACAAACTATTCACTGGTGATAATTATATATTTGTAGGTGAAAAATTGAAAAACATATCTAAAACTGAATGTGAAAATAGAATTTTTAACTATTGAATGGGGATTTTGAAAGTTGAGGGCACAAGTGCCCCTCTAGAGCCACTACTAAAAATGAGTTTTTTTGTCA
Source organism: Euryodendron excelsum (assembly GCA_033060915.1). NCBI lineage: Eukaryota > Viridiplantae > Streptophyta > Magnoliopsida > Ericales > Pentaphylacaceae > Euryodendron > Euryodendron excelsum. Next base: position 32,073,314 of record CM065382.1, read on the forward strand.
CAACAGATTATCATTGCAAACTATCGACTGCCGTGGCAAACAACCTTTTGCCATGGCTTTGCGACGGCCAGAAGGGTGTGGCAATAGTCAGGATTGCAAAAAAATTTTGCGCTGGCTCTTGCGGCTGTAGATAGTATTTGTCACGGCAACGATGCCATTGCTAAAGGTTGAGGCAAGCATGAATTTATTTGAGACGACTCTAGTTCGTCGCCACGCCATTGCAAATAATCTTATTTGCCACGGTACGCTACTGTCACAAAAACATTTCACGAAAGTTTGGACTATTAGTCACGGTTTTTATCATGGCAAATATTAAACGTGTTGTCGTAAATACTTGTTTTTAGTGACCAATATAATTGTCGTCATAAAATTGTCGCTAGTTTTAGAGTTCTGCTTTAGTTTTTGTCGTCGCAAAAGGTATCATGCCGTCGCAAATGCTATATTTTAATTGTAATCATATATTAAAAATTAAAATTTTTAATTCCCTGTAATTCATGTTTATATAAAGTAATTAAACTAATTAAATTAATAAAAAAATTTAATACAAATCATCCAAAATATAATTTTTATATAAAGAAGTAATTAAAGCGCGATCGAATGTATTCAATAAAGTTGTCGTAACAAATATATGAATATCAAAGTCCAAGATTATCCCAACATCCACTACTTCAATGCCAAACTCCATAAAATATCTACTCTTTCTTAATAACCTGAAAAAAATAAATAAAACAAGTATCAATATGATTGCTACGGTTAATATATATACATGTATGCATGTCATCAATAAAATTAAAAATATATAAAAAAAAAGTTGAAATTTACTTCAATAGATTTCCATACAACGTGTCGGCCAACTGATTTTCTCACAGTTCTAATGCCTTGACGTAATCTTTCTAAAAGAGCATTATGTTTTTTCGCAATTTGAACAAAACCTTTGTAGAAATTTGGTTCCAATAATTCTCTATTCACTTTAGCCAATGAATTCATACTAACAAGAATTCCCTCTGGCACCTCGAGTTTTGGAAACCTAACACTACGCAAACTTACTTTTATACCATCCTACAATCATAAGTACAATATTTGAATAAGTTCTTTCAAATAAATTAAACTTTTTAAAATTTAAAGTGTTACAATATTAATAATTAAAAAAATGCTATAATACCTAAACCAGAACTCAAGCAACCGTGCCATTTGTCCCCACATGCCAATTGCATCTAAACCGTACTACGTGCCAAGTTTCACGTTGTTCCTAAACCTTTCGTGGATTTTGTGCCCCAAAAGGCTGAAACTTGAATTTTAAAATTTAAAATGTCCTAATAATTAAAAACATATTATAATTCCTAAACCAGAACTTCGACAATAATGCCATTTGTCTTCACACGTCATCCTCGCCTAAATCATTTTACATGCCAAGTTTCACGCCTACCTAGACCGTTTGTAGATTTTGGGCGCCAAAACGCCAAAACTTGAACTTTAGAACTTAAAATGTCCTAATATTAGAAAAAATGCTATAATTTCTAAACTGGGACGCCAACGACCGTGCCATTTGTCCCCACATGTCATCGTCACCTAAACCGTGCTACGTGCCAAATTTAATGCCATTCCTAGACCTTTCGTTGATTTTGGGACCCAAAACAACGAAACTTGAACTTTAAAATTTAAAGTGTTATAATATCAAAAAAATACTATAATTCCTTAACCAGGACTCCGTTGACTATGCTGTTTGTCTCCATAAGTCATTCTCGCTTAAACCGTGCTACGTGCCAAGTTTCACGCTGTTCCTAAACCTTTTGTGGATTTTGGCTCCAAAACGCCGAAACTTGAACTTTAAAACTTAAAGTGTCCTAATATTAGAAAAAATGCTATAATTCCTCAACTGGGACTTTGACGACCGTGCCATTTGTCCCCACAGTCATCCTCGCCCAAACCATGCTACTTGCCAAGATTCACGTCGTTCCTAAACCTTTCGTGGATTATGAGCCTCAAAACGCCGAAATTTGAACTTTAAAACTTAAAAGTGTCCTAATGTTAGAAAAAATGCTATAATTTCTAAACCGGGACAACGACAACCGTGCTGTTTGCCCCCACACGTCATCCTCGCATAAACAGTGCCACATGCCTAATTTCACGCCGTTCCTAGACCGTTCGTGAATTTTGGACCCCAAAACGAGAAAACTTGAATTTTAAAACTTAAAGTGTCCGAATAAAAGAAAACAAATGTTATAATTCCCAAACCGGGACTCCGGCGAGTGTGCCGTTTGTTCCCACTTGTTATCCTCGCTTAAACCATGCTATGTGGCAAATTTCATGCCGTTCCTAGACCTTTTGTGGATTTTGGGCCACAAAATACCGAAAGTTGAACTTTAAAACTTTAAGTGTCCTATTATTATAAAAAATGTGATAATTCCTAAATCGGAACTCCTGAGACCGTACCGTTTGACCCTATACATCATCCTCACCTAAACTGTGTTACGTGTCAAGTTTCACGCTGTTCCCAGGCTTTTCGTGAATTTTGAGCCTCAAAACGCCAAAATTTGAACTTTAAAACTTAAAGTGTCCTAATATTAGAAAAAATACTATAATTTATAAACCTTAACTCTGGCAATCGTGTTGTTTGTCTCACACATTATCCACGCCTAAACAGTGCCACGTGCCAAGTTTCACGCCGTTCCTAGACTGTTCATGGATTTTGGGTCCCCAAAACTCCGAAACTTGAACTTTAAAACTTAAAGTGTCCTAATAATAGAAAAAATGTTACAATTCCCAAACTGGGACTCCGGCGACCGTGTCGATTATCCCTACACGTCATCTTCGCCTAAACCGTGCTACGTGCCAGGTTTTATACCATTCTTAAACCATTTGTGGATTTTGGGCCCTAAAATGCTGAAACTTGACCTGTAAAACTTAAAGTGTCCTAATATTAGAAAACAAGCTATAATTCCAAAACATAGATTTCGGCGACCGTGTCGTTTGTCCCCACACGTCATCCTTGCCTAAACCGTGCTACGTGCCAAGTTTCACGTCGTTCCTAGAACGTTCGTAGATTTTGGGTCTCGAAACGCCGAAACTTGAACTTTAAAACTTAAATTGTCCTAATATTAGAAAAAATGCTATAATTCGTAAATCGGGACTTTGGAGGCTATGCCGGTGGTCCCTACACGCTATCTTCGCCTAAACCATGCTACATGCCAAATTTCACGCCATTCCTATGCTGACCCAAGGGGTGATCTCCATTGTTTGTAATTGATTTTAATGATCACAAAACCTAGTCATTATGATCTAACTGCTTAATTTAAGTATACAGCATAATGGATCATATTTATAGAGCAATCATGAACTATCACAGACGTTCTTGCTAGCACTTCATAAGAGTGCCAACACCATAATGGGTATATGAGCAGGGTGTGAGAAATCGAATAAATTCAGGTTGAAGACACTAAAGACACTTGCATATGGATATGGGTGATGATTTCTATGGCAAACTCATTTTAAAGACCTTCGATCCTTATTTTTCTGTTCCACTAAAAAGAATTGTGCAAGGTTGAACATGCCATTCTCAAAGGCATTTTGAAAGAAGGCTAAGTGAGAAGTATGTCGATATTGATGATAATACAAATGATTGATAACACCTGATAATCTGACAAAGTGAAAAGACTTCACGACACAAGCAGATTGCTAACTTCAAATGGTTTGATGAACCAAAGAGCTACAAGAAGGTATGGAATACCTAAGGAGCTCTCAAAGCTATGAAGGAAATTAGTAGAGCCAAGACATATCTACACCATTGAAGACTGATTGACAAAGAGGATAAGTTAAGGTCTGTGAAAAGCAACAACAACTGCAGCAAAGAACCAGATTGCTGACACCAACCAATGTTGCTGACAATCTTGATCAGAGACAAATGACAAAATAAACAGGGAGATAGATTGACAGCACAAATTGAATATTGCTGACTAAAATACGAAAGATCAAGTCTCAAAAGAAGCAAAGATTAAGGTTGGAAGCACGGAGTGAAATTTACAAACAACATCGTTGAAGAACAATGGCCAATATGGCGGCAAGTCGAGATTGGCAACACTAGAAAAACGATTGTTGACACTGTTACATCAAAAAATGCCTAGAGCCCAATTGGCAGCACCAGTAGAAGATTGCTGACAATCTCGGTAGAAAATAGAAATTCGAAAATACGCTCCAACGGTCAGATTTTCAAAACTGTCTTAGCCGTTCGCGCATTTAATGCACTTCCAACGACTCTAACGGCTATTTCTTATGAGAGAGTATAAATATATGAGTTCAAACTCATTTATAGGCAAGAGACAAGGATCTTAAAGTGTAAAAATCCAAAAGCCCTAAAACTTCCTCATCATTCTACAACTGTCTTCATCCGAGAGGAGTTATTGAGCTGTAACTTGCATTATCTTTACTTCTAAGAGTGACACTGATTATCTTGTAACAGTATTACCTTCAAAAGGTTGTTGTAACCCTTGAGAGCTTTAGTGTAGCTTAACAACACTTTGCAAAATCGAGAGCTTGGTTAAAGCTTCTCGGTTGTAAGGATTTGGTATAAATCCTTGGATGTAATAGTGAGCTGGGCACTAGAAGAAACTAGCAGCTGTGTAAGAAGAAGATTACATAGTGGAACACCCTCGAGAGGATCGAGGAAGAAAGGACATTGGCAAGGATTAAGCCAAACCTCTGTAAATATCTTGTTCTCTCTTTTCTACCGTTCATGTGTGTGCGAATGATTATTGCTGAATGATTGTGCATGGTATTCTTAATTGCCAGCAATTTGATTTCATAATTGCCTCATCTCTTGTTTGTTGTTTCCTAAACTAGAACTATTTTTGATTAACCAAAAAAATCCAGCAATTTTTAAAGATCCCAATTACCCCCCTCTTGGGATTGTCCTTGACCCAACATCCTAGACCTTTCGTGGATTTTGGGCCCCAAAACGCCGAAACTTGAATTTTAAAACTTAAAGTGTCTTAATAATAGAAAAAATGCTGTAATTTCTAAACCAGGACTCCGGCCACCGTGCCGTTTGTTCCTACACGTCATCCTCCCCTTAACCGTCTTACGTGCCAAATTTCACGCCGTTCTTAGAGTTTTCATGGATTTTGGGCCCCAAAATGCTGAAACTTGATCTTTAAAACTTAAAGTGTCCTAATATTAGAAAAATACTATAATTCCTAAACCGGGACTCCGGTGACTGTGCCGTTTGTCCCCACACGTCATCCTCGGCTAGACTGTGCAACGTGCTAAGTTTCACGCCGTTCCTAGACTTTTCATAGATTTTGAGCTCCAAAATGGCGAAACTTTAACTCCAAAACTTAAAGTGTCGTAATATTAGAAAAAATGCTATAATTCTTAAACCAGGACACCGACAATAGTGCCATTTGTCCCCACACGTCATCCTCACAGAAACAGTGCCACGTGCCAAGTTTTACACAGTTCAAAGACTAGTTGTGGATTTTGGGCCCCAAAACGCCGAAACTTAAACTTTGAAACTTAAAGTGTCCAAATAATAGAAAAAATGTTATAATTCCTAAACCGAGACTTCGGCGACCATGTCATTTTTCCCCATACGTCATTCTCACCTAAACCGTGATGCGTGCTTAATTTCACGCCGTTCCTAGACCTTTCATGGATTTTGAGGCCTGAAACGCTGAAACTTGAACTTTAAAACTTGAAGTGTCCTAATATTAGAACAATTGCAACAATTCCAAAATCAGGACTTCGGCAACCATGTCGTTCATCCCTGCACGTCAATCTCGCCTAAACCATGCTATGAGCCATGTTTCATATCGTTCCTAGACCTTTCGTGGATTATGAGCCCCAAAACGCCGAAACTTGAACTTTAAAACTTAAATGATCCTAATATTAGAAAAAATACTATAATTCCTAAACTGGGACTTCGGCGACCGTACAGTTTGTCCTCACACGTCATCTTCACCTAAACTTAAGCTACGTGCCAAGTTTCACGCCGTTCCTAGACCTTTCGTGAATTTTGGGCCCCAAAACCCCGAAACTAAAGTGTCTTAATATTAAAAAAAAATGCTATAATTCCTAAACCGAGACTCTGGCGACAGTGTCATTTGTCCCCACACGTCATCCTCGCTAAAACCGTGCTACATGCCAACTTTCACGCTGTTCCTAAACCATTCATGGATTTTGAGCCCTAAAACGCCGAAACTTGAATTTTAAAACTTAAAGTGTCCTAATATTAGAAAAAATGCTATGATTCCTAAACCGAGACTCCGGTGACCGTGCTTTTTGTCCCCACACGTCATCCTCGCCTAAACTGTGCTACGTGCCAAATTTCATGCCGTTTCTAGACCTTTGGTGAATATTGGGTCCGAAAACGTAGAAACTTGAACTTTAAAACTTAAAGTGTCCTAATATTAGAAAAAATGCAATCATTCCTAAACCGTGCCGTTTTTTCCCACACGTCATGCTCGCCTAAACCGTACTACGTGTCAAGTTTTACGCCGTTCCTAGGCCATTCGGTTATTTTGGGCCCCAAAACGCCGAAACTTGAAGTTTAAAACTTAAATTGTCCTAATATTTGAAAAAATGCTATAATTTAAAAACCAAAACTCCGACGACCGTGCTGGTTGTCCCTACACATTATCCTCGCCTAAACCGTGCTACGTGCCAAGTTTTACACCTTTCCTAGACCGTTCGTGAATTTTGGGCCCCAAAACACCTAAACTTGATCTTTAAAACTTAAAGTGTTCTAATGTTAGAAAAAATGCTATAATTCCTAAACTGGGACTCCGACAACTGTGCTGTTTGTCTCCACACGTCATCCTTGCCTAAACCGTGCTACGTGCCAAGTTTTACGCCGTTCCTAGACCTTTTGTGGGTTTTGAGGCCCAAAACGCTGAAACTTGACCTTTAAAAGTTAAAGTGTCCTAATATTAGAAAAAAAACTATAATTCCTAAACCGGGATTACGGCGATCGTGCCGTTTGTCCTCACACCTCATCCTTGCCTAAACCGTGCTACGTGCCAAATTTCACGCCGTTCCTTGACCTTTCGTGGATTATGAGCCCCAAAACGGCGAAACTTGAACTTTAAAACTTAAAATGTCCTAATATTATAAAAAATGCTATAATTTCTAAATCAAGACACTGGTAACCCTACTGTTTGTCCCTACACGTCATCCTCGCCTAAGCAGTGCCACGTGCCAAATCTCATGCTGTTCGTAGACCATTAAGGAATTTGGGGCCGCAAAATGCCAAAACTTGATCTTTAAAACTTAAAGTGTCTTAATAAAAAACAAAAAGTTATAATTCCCAAACTGGGACTCTGGCGACCGTGCCATTTATCCCCACCCATCATCCTCGCCTAAACTGAGCTACTACCAAATTGCATGCCGTTCCTAGACCTTTCATGGATTTTGAGCCATAAAACGCTGAAACTTGAACTTTAAAACTTCAAGTGTCCTAATATTAGAAAAAATGCTATAATTCCTAAACCGGGACTTTGGAGATCGTGCTATTTGACCCCATACGTCATCCTCACCTAAATCGTGCTACGTGTCAAGTTTCACCCGTTTCTAGACCTTTATTGAATTTTGAGCCCCAAAACGCTAAAACTTGAAATTTAAAATTTAAAGTGTTCTAATGTTAGAAAAAAAATGCTATAATTCCTAAACCTTGACTCCAGAAACCGTGTCGTTTGTCCCCACATGTCATCCACGCCTAAACAGTGCCATGTGCCCAATTTCACTCCGTTTTTAGACCATTCATGGATTTTGGGTTTCAAAATGCCGAAACTTAAACTTTAAAACTTAAAGTGTCCTAATAATAGAAAAAAAGTTATAATTTCCAAATTGGAACTCCGGCGACCGTGCCATTTGTCCTCACACGTCATTCTCGCCTAAACTGTTCTATGTACCAAGTTTTACACCGTTCCTAGACCGTTCGTGAATTTTGGGCCCCAAAACGCCAAAACTTGACCTTTAAAACTTACAGTGTACTAATATTAGAAAAAAGCTATAATTCTAAAACCGGGATTCCAACGACCGTGCTGTTTATCTCCACACGTCATCGTTGCCTAAATCGTGCTACATGTCAAGTTTCCCGCCGTTCCTAGAACGTTCGTGGATTTTGGGTTGCAAAACGCCGAAACTTAAACTTTAAAACTTAAATTGTCCTAATATTTGAAAAAATTCTATAATTCCTAAATCGAGACTTTGGCGACATTGCTGGTTGTCCCTACACGTTCTCCTCGCCTAAACTATGCTGCGTGCAAAATTTCACGCCATTCCTAGACCTTTTGTAGATTTTGAGCTCCAAAATGTCGAAACTTGAATTTCAAAACTTAAAGTGTCTTAATATTAGAAAAAATACTGTAATTCCTAAACCAGGACTCCGACGACCGTGCCATTTGTCCTTACACGTCATCCTCCCCTAAACCATCCTACATGCCTGTAAGCACCCCATTTTTGACCGCTCGGCAGTCTACATTCCGTCTAGACTTGTGTTCAAGTCATTGTGGGCATATTCCAACCGAAACCAACTTTTTAAGTCCAAATCTCGTCTGTCCATCGCTTCGCGGGCCCGCCAGGCCCAAATAGAGGCAAAATGACCAAAATGCCCTTAGGGGGCATTGTTCTTTCCCAACTCTAACTCCAACCCCTCTCTTGAGACAGTTGATTCCTCGAGACGGTAAATCTACTCCAATCAGGCACGTCTTTCCGAAGACAATAAGTCCCCTTTCCAATTTCTCTCTCGAGACAGTTTATTCCTCGAGACGGTTCCAAATCAGGCACGTCTTTTCGAAGACAGTAAGTCCCCTTTCCAATCCCTCTCTTAAGACAGTTTATTCCTTGAGACGGTTCCAAATTAGGCACGTCTTTCCAAAGACGGTAAGACCCCTTTCCAATCCCTCTCTTGAGACAGTTTATTCCTCGAGAAGGTCCCAAATCAGGCACGTCTTTCCGAAGACGGTAAGTCCCATTTCCAATCCCTCTCTCGAGACAGTTTATTCCTCGAGACGGTCCCAAATGAGGCACGTCTTTACGAAGATGGTAAGTTCCCTTTCCAATCCCTCTCTCGAGACAGTTTATTCCTCGAGACGGTCCCAAATCAGGCACGTCTTTCCGAAGACGGTAAGTCCCCTTTCCAATACCTCTCTCGAGACAGTTTATTCCTCGAGACGGTCTGAGTAGCGAAAATACTTGTGAACATCGCAACCATCAGAGTAGCGGAAATACTCACAAACAGGTCGATATAGGGAATTGCTAACAAATCCCTGTATCACGCGACCGCCATCAGAGTGGCGGAAACACTCAAAACCCAGGTCAACACCGGTGCCTTCTAGCCCACTTCGGTGAAAAATGACTAAACTGCCCCTTGGGCCTTTTCCGAAACTTTCCGGTCAAAATGACCATTCTGTCCCTAGACATCCGAACGCCCCGGGAACCACACCACCTCTGGGTATCAAACTGGTAACCTCCCGAGAATGCTTTTTATAGTGTTCTCAATCTCCCTTTATCTTTCCGGATCATTCCGAGTCAATTCCGGCCAACTCGGTGCAAAATGACCATTTTGCCCCTGGTGGGCCGGTCACCTTTTCCGACCACACCGGCTCTGGGTATCAAATCGAAAACCTTTGGGAATATTCTGAATAATGTTTCCAAATCTTAAGTCTTCTTCCGGGACAGTCCAAGTCCGTCCCGACAGCTTCTCGATTCGATTGACCGTTTTACCCCTAAAGGCCCGGTCAACCCTTCCGACACATCCTATCCTTGTTTTTCAAGTCAAATACCTCTGGGACACTATTTTAAGTGTTTCTGCTCTTTTCCGGCCTTCCGGGTCATTTCCGGTCTTCCAAACTCCTTTTCGGACTTTCCGGAGTCACTCCTAGTGAAGCCAGGCTAAAAATTGCATGGCAGTCACTAGTACAGGAGCCCAAATCTAGTCAAAGATATGTTGCTTGCCGACTTACAAACTTTCCTAACTGGCTGGCGCCACTAGTAGTGGTGCCAAGAGTAATTTTGCCCTGGCGCCACTGCAACAGGTGCCAAGTTTGTCTAACCTCTATAAATACAGTGCCTCTTCCAACGTGAAAGGGGTCCGCAAACTCAATCTAAAAATCATATATTTCGTTATATAGAGCTCGTGCACTCCCTAAACCCTAGCCTTCTATACACTCATACACACCCCCATACACTCATACACTAGCCTTCAACCCTCCTTTGAAGACTTGAAGAGCTACAATATGAAGTTTGAAGACAACTCTTAAAGATTAAAGATAAACCCTCGAAGATCAAGACTGAAGTGAAGCGAAGACCGAAGAAAAGCAAGGCGCGCAAAATAAACAAGACATAAGGTAGGTTTTCTATTTAAATTTCTGCACTTTCCCCCTCTCTCTTCTCTCTCCTAACCCACTTGGGTTTTATCTATTTTAATCCCCCATCTCTTTCCCCCCCTTTTTTTGCATGCTTGAAACAAGGGGACTCCCGGTCCATGTGTAGGATTAGACTATCGAAGGGTCATCGTGTCGGGGGCTTTCTTTTAGACTAACCGGAGACCATGTGGGTTCGGCCCCCTTGATTATGTGGTGAAGCCTTAACCTTGTATGTTCACGACCGCAAATTTGCATTGTGCATATCATGATCTTGCATCTTCCAAAAATTGTTTTCAAAATCGTTTTCAAACTTGTTTTCAAAATTGCATCAAAATCTCCTTTTCAAAAACTTATTTTCAAAATCACAATCCTAGGGTGATTCTAGCCTTTCCATGGCTAGGGTTGCTTTAGGAAAGTATTACATTCAAAGTGACCAATATAGTCTATAGGTTCAAATCTTGTTGTTTTCAAAACCATTTTCCTAAAATGGTTCTAGCCCTCTTATGGTTAGAAGTGCTTTAGGAAAGTGAGACATTTTTATACCTTCTAAAAACTCTCTTTTCAAAAGTTTCTCTTTCTAAAAATCTCTTTTTTCCAACATGCTTTCCAAAAACTCTTCTTTCGAAAATTGTTTTTCAAAAACTCCCTCCAAAAATCTATTTTTCCAAACTCCCTTTTTCAACTCCTTTCCAAAACGCTCTCTTCAAAGTCCACTTTCCAAAAACGTTCCCTAGGTGTCTTTCCTAGAAAAACTATCTCCAAAAATCTTTCCAAAATCTTCCTTCTAGAAACTCTCATATAGGATTTTCCTTCTAAAATCTTCATTTCCAAAAACTCTTTCCTTAGTGCCCAAGCCAAGCCCTAGAACCCACCATTAGGAAACCCTAATTCTCTTTCCAAAAACATGGTTTTCAAACTTGCCTTAAAACCTAAGTTTCCAAAACCTCTTGTTTTCTACATCCAAACTATACACATTTCTAAAACCTCTTTTCTACGTCAAAATTATAATTTTCCAAATCTAGGGTTTCTAGAAACTTTCCTTTTCCAAATCTTTGTCAAATCCTACCTTCCCTTTAGGAAACCAAATCCAATCTTCCCGTTTAGAAAACTAGATCCTATCCTCCGTTTTTGGGAACAAAATCAAACTTTATCTTTTAGAAACAAAATCCAATCCTTTCCGAATCCAAATCTTTCCTAATTCAACTCCTTCATAAACTTCTCCTTTCCTAAACCTTAAGTTTCCAAAACTTGAACATAAAAATATTTTCCAAAATTCTAAAATTCAAATCTTTCTTAATTCTACCCCTTTTCAAATCTTAACTTTTCAAATCCAAGTTTTCAAACCTTTCCCAAATTCAAACCTTTCCTAATTTCAAGATTTTCTAAAATTCAAACTCTAAAACTTTCTAAATCTTAAACTTTCTAAATTTCAAATCTTTCCAAATTTTAAAACTTTCTAAATTCAAAACTTTCTTATTTTCAAAACTTCCTTGTTTTCTAAACTTTCCAAAGTTCAAAACTTTCCTAAGTTGAAACTTTTCTAATTCAAAACTTTCCTAAGTTGAAACTTTCTTAATTCAAAACTTTCCTAAATTTTGAAACTTTCTTAATTTGAAAACTTTCCTAATCGGACCTTTCCTAATTTGAAACTTTCCTAAATCCTAATTCGAAACTTTCCTAAGTCGGATCTTTCCTAATTCGAATCTTTCCTAAATCCAATCTTTTTAAAAACTCTTTCAAGTCAAGTCGAATCTTTCTTAAATCCTTCCGAGTCAAATCTTTCCTAAGTTTCTTCTCTTTCCAAAGTCTAGATTTCCTAAGCCTTCATCTTTCTAAAACAAGTCTAAATCTTTCTTCCAAGTTCTATCTTTTCAAATCAAAATTCAATCTTTTCAATTCCAAAATTCTAAATTCTAATTTCCAATCTTCTATTCTAAGTTCAAATCAAATCCAATTTCCAATTCAATCTCTTTCTTCCAATCAACTCTTATATTTTCAATCGGACTCTTGTCCAAACTATGACTGGCCTGATTCCTCCAAAAGGATACGTAGGCAACCCTCATGGGTGCAGTCATAACCTTTTTCAAATTTCAAATTCCTCCACATTTTTTAAATCTCAAATTCCACAACATTTTTCAAATTTCTATTTCTACAATTTCTTTCCAATCTCCAATCCTACAATTTTCTTCAAATTTCCAATTCTATGATCTTTTTCTATTTTCAATCTTCAATTTCAATTTCCAAATTCAATTTCAATCTTCAAATTCAAGCTTTTATCTCTTTCTTTCTAAATTAAATCAATTTCTTTTCAAATCTTTTTCCAAATCTACTTTTCTAACTCTCTTCTATTGCACTTGCATATCATGCATCATGTTTTTTTAAATATTGTTTTTCAAAGTGAATAGGATTGAACATTAGTTAGTTAAAGACTCTCATAGGTGAATCTAGGGTAGATTGACATGTAGGTACTGAAAGGGCGGGGTAGGGTGATGGCTTAGTGCGTCTTCCCTACACGTAACCAACCTCCGAACCTGGAATCACTGTTTTCAAAGACCAAAAGGAGTTATTTTTCTAAAAAGGGCTAAATGTTTTCCAAAGGTTTCTAAACAACCCGTTTTCTTAAAAACCCTCTCTTGAGGGTGTTTTCCAAAATCGTTTTCCAAAAACCCTAAGTGTAGTCTTCGGATTATGCTTAGTTTTTTAGGTGACCTAACTCACCTTAATCAAGTTAGGTGGTGACTCCAAATCTTTTTCAAAAGCCCTTTATTCAAATCTATTTTCAATTCAAATCTAGTTGCACTCATTCTTCTAGTAGGGTGAGTTTTAACGAGAGAGTACAGTATTTTTCCCGCTTGTGTGAGTATTCCTCGAGTGCGAAAAATCTGGGCGCAACAATGCCATGTTTGAAGCCGTTCCTAGAGCTTTCTCGGATTTTGGGCCCCAAAACGCCGAAACTTGATCTTTAAAACTTAAAGTGTCATAATATTAGAAAAAAAGCTATAATTCTTAAATCGGCACTCTAGCAACTGTGCCGTTTGTCCCCACATGTCATCGTCGCATAGACCGTGCTACGTGCCAAGTTTCATGCTGTTCCTACACTTTTCGTGAATTTTGAGCCCCAAAATGGCAAAACTTGAACTTTAAAACTTAAAGTGTCGTAATATTAGAAAAAATGCTATAATTCCTAAACCAGGACACCGGCAATAGTGCCGTTTGTCCCTACATGTCATTGTCACCGAAACAGTGCCACGTGCTAAGTTTCACGCCGTTCTTAGACTGTTCATGGAGTTTGGGCCCCAGAACGCCGAAACTTGAACTTTAAAACTTAAAGTGTCCAAAAATAGAAAGAATGTTATAATTCCCAAACCGGGACTCCGACGACCGTGCCATTTTTTCCATGCATCATCCTCGCCTAAACCGTGCTATGTGCCATGTTTCACGCTGTTCTTAGACCTTTCATGGACTTTGAGCCTCAAAACGCTGAAACTTGAACTTTAAAACTTTAAGGGTCCTAATATTAGAAAAAAATGCTATAATTGCTAAACCGGGACTTGTCGCCCATATTTTTCGCACTCGAGGAATACTTACATAAGCGGGAAAAATGTTGTACTCTCTCGTTAGAACTCACCCTCCTAGAAGAATGAGTGCGACTAGGTTTGAATTGAAAATAGATTTGAATAAAGGGCTTTTTAGAAAAGATTTAGAGTCGCCACCTAACTCGATTAAGGTGAGTTAGGTCACCTAAAAACTAAGCATAATCCGAAAACTACACTTAGGGTTTTTGAAAAAACAATTTTGAAAATATCACCGCGAGAGAGGGTTTTTAAGAAAAAACAGGTTGTTTGGCAACCTTTGGAAAACATTTAGCTCTTTTTTTGAAAATAACTCCGTTTGGTCTTTGAAAACAATGATCTAGGTTCGAAGGTTGGTTACGTGGAGGGAAGACGCACTAAGCCATCACCCTACCCCGCCATTTCGGTACCTACACGTCAATCTACCCTAGATTCACCTATGAGAGTCTTCAACCAACATATGTTCAATCCTAACCACTTTGAAAAAGAATGCTTTAAAAGACATGATGCATGAGATGCAAGTGCAAGATAAGAGACTTGATTTGGAAATAGATTTGAAAAGAAGAATTTGATTTGATTTTAGAAGAGAGATTTGAAAGGGATAGATTTGAAATTGAAAAGTTTGAAAAATTAGAAATAGAGATTTGGAAATAGAAATTTGAAATTGGAAGTTTGAAAATAGATTGGAGATTTGAAAAGATTGTAGAATTTGAGATTTGGAAAATGTGGAGATCGCATCCATGAGGGTTGCCTACGTATCCTTTTGGAGGAATCAGGTCAGTCGTAATTCGGACAAGAGTCTGATTGAAAATAGAAGAATTGATTTGAAAAAGAGATTGAATTGGAAATTAGATTGGAAAATTGAGAGATTGAGCTTTGATTGGAAGATTTGAAAAGACTTGACTTTGGAAAACTTAGTTTTAGGAAACCTAAACTTAGGGATTTAGAAAAGAAAGATTGGACTTGACTTGGAAATATTTTGGAAAAGAATTGACTTGAATATTGGACTTGGAAGATTAAGAAAGCTTGGATTTAGGAAGGGTTCGAATTTGGAAAGTTTTATTTTTGAAAAGTTTTGTTTTAGGAAAGTTTTGAATTAGGAAAAGTTTGAATTAGGCAAATGTCATTTTAGGAAAGATTTCGAATTGGGAAAGTTTTCGAATTAAGAAAGTGTTGGATTAAGAAAGTTTTGAAATAGAAAACATTTTGTTTTTAGAAAGTTTTGAAATTGGAAAGTTTTGAATAAAGAAAGGTTTTAACTTAGGAAAGTTTTGAAATTGGAAAGTTTTGAATTAGGAAAATTTTGAAAAAGGAAAGGTTTCACTTTAGGAAAATTTGGATTTAGGAAAGTTTTAACTTAAGAAAGTTTCGAATTTAGAAAGTTTTCAAAATAAGAAAGTTTTGAATTTGAAATGTTTTGAAATAGGGAAGTTTTTAAAAGTGAGAAAGTTTTGAATTAAGAAAGTTTTAGATTTGGAAAGATTGGAAATTTAGGAAAGTTTAGAATTTTAGAAAGATTTAACTTAAGAAAGTTTGGATTTTCGGAAAGTGTGTTTTTGGAAACAAGTTTTTGGAAGGAAATCCTAGAGAGGAGTTTCTAGAGGGAAGATTTTTAGAAAGATTTTTGGAAGGAGATTGTTGGAGAGAGTTTTTAGGAAAGATTTTTAAGGAACGTTTTTTAGAAAGTGGATTTTAGGGAGAGGATTTTGGAAAGGTGTTGAAAAAGAGAGTTTTGAAAAATAGATTTTTGAGAGGGAGTTTTTGAAAACAACCTTAGAAAGGAGAGTTTTAGGAAAGTATGAGAAAAGAGATTTTTAGAAAAAGAGACTTTTGAAAAGAGAGTGTTCAAAAGGTATAAAAATGTCTCACTTTCCTAAAGCGATTCCAACCATAAGAAGGCTAGAACCATTTTAGGAAAGTGGTTTTGAAAACAACAAGGATTGAAAATATGGACCATAAAAGTCACTTTAAATGTAACACTTTCTTAAAGCAACCCTAACCATGGAAAAGCTAGAATCACCCTAGGATTCTGATTTTGAAAACATATTTTGAAAAAGGAGATTTTGATGCAATTTTGAAAACAAATTTAATGCAAGCTTTGAAAACGAGTTTGAAAACGGTTTTTGGAATGTGCGAGATCATGATATGCACAATGCAAATTTGCGGTCGTGAACATACAAGGTTAAGGCTTCACTACATAATCAAGGGGGCCGAACCCACGTGGTCTCCAGTTAGCCGAAAGAAAAGGCCTCGACACGGTGACCCTCCAATAGTCTAATTCTACACATGGACCGGGAGTCCTCTTATTTCAAGCATGCAAAGAAAGTGGGGGAAAAAAGATAGGGGATTAAAATAGAGAAAACCCAAGTGGGTTAGGAGAGAGAAGAGAGAGGGGGGAAGTGCGAAAATTTAAATAGAAAACCTACCTTGTGTCTTGTTTATTTTGCGCGCCTTGCTTGTCTTCAATCTTTGTCTTGATCTTCGTCTTCAATCCTCAAGAGTTGTCTTCAATCTTCAAACTTCAGATTGCAGCTCTTCAAGTCTTCAAAGGAGGGTTGGAGGCTAGTGTATAAGTGTATGGGGGTGTGTATGAGTGTATATGAGGTTAGGGTTTGCGTATGGTGGCTAGGATTTGGAAAACCTAAAGAAGCTAGGATTTAGGGAGTGTTCGAGCTCTGTATATCGAATATTGGTGTTTTTAGACTGAGTTTGCGGACCTCTTTCACTCTGGAAGAAGCTCTGTATTTATAGAGGGAGGAATGCACTGGCGCCTGTTGTAGTGGCGCCAGGCCAAAAATTACACTGGCGCCACTAGGAGTGGCGCCAGGCCATTTTTTGACTTGGCGCCACTACTAGTGGTGCTAGCCATTTAGGAAATGTTTAAGGTCGGCAAGCAATGTATCTTTGACTAGATTTGGGCGCCTGTAGTAGTGACTACCATGCAATTTTCAGCTTGGCTCCACTAGGAATGACTCCAAAAAGTCTGGGAATAATTTGAAGAGGCCAGGAATGACCCGGAAAGCTGGAACAGGGCAGGAACACTTAGAATAGTGTCCCGGAGGTATTTTACTTGAAAAATGAGGATAGGATGTGTCAAAAGGATTGACCGGACCTTTAGGGGCAAAACGGTCAATCAGGTCAGGAAGCTGTCGGGACAGACTCGGATTGTCTCGGATGAAGACTTGAGATTTGGAAACATTATTTAGAATGCTCCCAAAGGTTTCCGGTTTGATACCCAGAGTCGGTAGGGTCAGAAAAGGCGACCGGCCCACCAAGGGCAAAACGGTCATTTCGTACCGAGTTTGCTGGAACTAACTTGGAACGATCCGAAAGGACAAAGAAAGGTTGAGGACACTATAAAAAGCATTCTTGGGAAGTTACCGGTTTGATACCCAGAGTCGGTGTGGTCGGAAAAGGAGACCGGCCCTCCAGGGGTAAAACGGTCATTTTATACCGGGTTTGCCGGAACTAACTCGGAATGATCCGAAAGGATAGAGAAAGGTTGAGGACACTATAAAAAGCATTCTTGGGAAGTTACCGGTTTGATACCCAAAGCCGGTGTGGTCGGAAATGGAGACCGGCTCCAGGGGCAAAACGGTCATTTGGTACGGGGTTTGCCGGAATTGATTCGGACTAATCCGGGAAGGTAGAGAAAGGTCAGGAATACTATAAGAAATATTCGTGGGAGGTTACTGGTTTGATACCCAGAGCCGGTGTGGTCCCCGGGGCGTTTGGATACCTAGGGGCAAAATGGTCATTTTGACCGGAAAGTCTCAAAAAAGGCCCAAGGAGTAGTTTGGTCATTTTTCACCGAAGTGGGCTAGCAGACATAGGTGTTGACCTGGGTTTTGAGTGTTTCCGCCACTCTGACGGTGGTCGTCGTGACACAGGGGTTTATTGGCAATTCCCTATATCAACCTGTTTGCGAGTATTTTCGCTACTCTGACAGTTGTGATGTTTGCGAGCATTTCTGCTACTCTGACGGTTCACGATCATTCCCGAGACTGCCTGATCTTAGGAAGCTGCTAAAGGGACTAAGCGCTTGAGAAGTCAATTTTTTCGGAAGGTGTGCCTAAACAGACATTTCTGCATTGGCGGGTTAGCAGGCGCCAAAGCTGGACCGTTCTACCATCTAGGGGACTTGGGGTCTCGTCCCGGTTGATAGGTTTAAAGGGACTTACCATTTCGAAGAGATTTTTCAAAAAACGTGCCGAACTATCTCGAGGAATAAACTGTCTCGAGGGAGGGATTGGAATTGGAAAGGGGTCTTATCGTCTTCGGAAAGAAGTGCCTAATTTGGAACTGTCTCGAGGAATAAACTGTCTCGAGAGAGGGATTAGAATTGGAAAGGGGTCTTATCGTCTTCAGAAAGACGTGCCTAATTTGGAATTAGAAAGGGGACTTACCGTCTTCGGAAAGACGTGCCTGATTTGGAACCGTCTCAAGGAATAAACTTTCTCGAGAGAGGGGTTGGAGTTGGAATTGGAAAGGATAATGCCCCTAAGGGCATTTTGGTCATTTTGCCTCTATTTGGGCCTGGTGGGCCCGCGAAGCGATGGACAAACGGGATTTGGACTTAGAAAGTTGGTTTCAATTGGAATACGTCCATATTGACTTGAGTACAAGTCTGGACGGAGCGTAGACTGCCGAGCGGTAAAAAATGGGGTGCTTATAGGACCCCGGTTGTAATACGTTGAACCCATTAACTTTCTTCATTTATGTAAATTAAGGCATTTGTGTGGTTTAATATTGGATGTTATTCCTTTTGGGTCAAAGTGACCAATTGAGAGTTAAATTGTAACTTAAGTTCTTGGGGTGAGACATATGGGATTATTTTCCATGTGTATCATCTTATATACCTATGTACATACACACACATACACACCCATTTGTAGAGAGAGAGAGAGAGAGAGAAATAGGAGAAGAGATAAAGGAAGGAGATTGAAGGGAAAAGATCAAGAAGAAGTGGAGGAAGCAAGAAGAGCACAACCAAGCTTGGAAGTCCATTGTGGAGTTGGAAAAGCTAAAGAGAGAAACGTATGAATTAAAACCTTGTTTGTATACTTGTGTAAATATGTTGGGATATTGTATATATGCATATATACGAGTTGGGGTGTTTGAATTTGTCTTAGGGGACTCCTTGAGTCCTAATTGCTTTGAATTTGAGAGCTTGTAGCTCAATATTGGAGGATTGGAGAGTTGGGGGTTAAAACCCCCAAATATATAAAATGTTAGGTGATGAAAATACAAATGTTATATTTTCTCCCTTAATGTTTAATCTGTTATACTTATTTGGTGCCTAAAGATACTCATTATTCTTATATTTTGATTTAGGGTGCTATAGAACACCAAGGAAGAGAATCCTAGCTTAAAAGGGCCAAATTCGTGCTAAATTGGAAGCAACGTTTGAAGAAGCATTCAAACGGTCCTAGAGGGCATTCGAACGGTTGTAGATGCGTTCAAATGCTACATTAAACGGATTCAGGTCAAATTCAAGTCCGAAGTGCATTTGAAGAATACAGAGAGCATTTTTCCCATTCGAAGTGTGTTCGACTCACTGTTCAAACAGTTGTCCGAAAGGTTCGAACGGTAGTAAGGGCGTTCAAAAGGCTTGATGCAGTTGCAAATTTTCAGAGGCCTATAAAAGTTGGGATTGTTTTGTTTTTAGGGTTGGCATTTTTCATATTATTCTAGGTTATTATTTGAGTTGTTTTCATAGTCTTGTGTGGCTAAACTTTGAATTTTTGTCGAAGGAGATAAAAGCCTTAGAATTAATACTAAACTGTGAGATCTAATTTGTTTTCATTATTCGATTTATGCTTTGAGTATCAGATGTTCTTTTGTGCCTATTTTCATGATTGTCTTGTTTAATCGCTAGGAGGCCTACTAGTTTATTGTTCGTTGCAATCTACTGCTGAATTAGATATTAAATCCGTAATTGTTTGATTCCTCTGATTTGCAAAACAACTAAGATTTAATGATTGCTACGTCAGGAATTATTAGATCTCAGGAAGGACATTCGACTAAATTAAATGCAACCGCTTGTGCTTGTGTTGTTTAGTTTTATCGATCTCTCTAATTCTTAAGGCCACTATTAGATTAAACCTTCTGTGCTTCTCCTAAGTTGTTTAATAGTTAGGGTTAATGAGATCGCTTGTTTTCTAATTAACTACGACTAAGGAGAGATAAGAAAATAATTCTGAGGGTGAATATTTAGTGTGTGAATTGATATGCTTGCATCAATGAGCAGTTATATAATTTCGATGCTGGATTTTGACTCAGACCAAGGTTTGTTCTTTTGATTGATTTCAACACTTTAATATAAATTATTTTGTAGTTGTTATTATTAAAATAGTTTTCATTATATCCAAACCCTCCCAATCCTTATTTACATAGCATAAAACTGGGCTAGACACTCTCCGTGGGAACGATCCTTACTTGCACTACTACATATTTGTTTTTTGGATATCGGTAGTATCTTTGGATGCTCACGACAACACACCAAATTTTGGCGCCGTTGCCGGGAAGTGATTTTAGTTAATTTTTGTGCTTCTTGTAATCTTTATTTCATTAAAAAAATAATAAAAATAAATAAATAAAATATTTTTTTTAATTATTTTCATTACTCTAGATTTTTTTTCCTGAATTGTTTTTCAGGGTTGGTTAGAGTTTCCATGAGTGTTTGTGATTTTAACTCGATCTTATAATCAAGGTGAATTGTAGTGCGATCTAGAAATAGAGAGAACCTTGCACAGGTTAAGAAGGGAAGTTTAGAGAAATTCTGTAGAGAACGATCCAGCTCTTGATTCCCTATTTGCTAGCGATTCTGATTTAGGAGAGGAGGAAGTCATGGATGAAAATCAAACTTTGAAAAAACTTGCCACCGCTGATCTAAATCAACAACTCTTATGCATAACATTCCCTACTTTAGATGTTACTGCTAACTTTGAATTAAAATCTGGACTAATACATCTCTTGCCCACTTTTCATGGTCTTGCATGTGAAGATCCTCACAAGCATCTAAAGGAGTTTCATGTAGTATGCACGAGTATGAAACCCCCGAGGGTGACTGAAGAGTAAATTAAATTAAGGTCCTTTCTGTTTTCTTTAAAGGATTCGGCTAAGGATTGGCTCTACTATCTACCCTCCAGAAGTATCACCACATGGAACGAGATGAAGAGATTATTTTTAGAGAAATATTTCTCAGCTTCAAGGGTGGCCAACATTCGAAAAGAAATATATAGTGTAAGACAGCACAACGGAGAGTCCTTACATGAATATTGGGAACGTTTCAAGAAATTATGTGCAAGCTGTCCCCATCATCAAATTAGTGAGAAACTTCTTATTCAGTATTTGTATGAGGGCCTTTTACCCACTGATAGGAGCATGATTGATGCTGCTAGTCGAAGAGTTTTGGTGGATAAAACTCCCAATACCGCGAGAAACCTGATTGCAAATATAGCAGCCAATTCTCAACAATTTGACACTAGACTTGACCCTCCATTGAACAACAAATTGCGAGTCTAACTTCTCTTGTTTGTCAAATGGCTGTAGGTAATATGCAAACAGCGAAGGCTTGTGGGATTTGTTTAGTAGCAGGGCATCCAACCGATATGCGTCCAACTCTTCAAGAGGAGCCTATTGAGCAAGTGAATGCGGCAGGTGCTTTTCCTGGACAACCACCAAGAAAGTATGATCCCTATTCGAGCATGTATATCTTGGGATGGAGGGATCACCCCAATCTTAGCTACGGGAATCCACAAGTAAATCAGCTAGTGACTCAAAACCGCCCAAGTGACCAGCAATATAAGTAGCCATACCCCCCTAGACAACAACCGGGCCAAACTTCTAATTCTGATATGTCTTTAAAAGATATTATTAAGTCTCTTGCTACTAACACTTTATAATTTCAATAGGAGACGAAACAATTTCAACGAGGCGAGGGCCAGTATTCAAAGTCTGGACAATCAGATGAGCCAGATGGCAACTGCAATTAATCGGCTAGAAGCCCAAAGTTTGGGGAAATTACCGTCTTAGTCAGTAGTAAATCCAAGAGAAAATGCAAGTGCAATCGTCTTGAGAAGTGGTAAAGAGGTTGAGATTCCAGTAAAGGCAGCCCTTGCATCGTCGAACCAAGAAAAGGAGAAAAATATCATGGCAGACGGGAACGTTTCCAATGACGATGACGTACCTAAGTGTAAATTTTTGCCTCTTTTTTATTATAAACCTGTACCTCCTTTTCCTTAGGTTTTAGTAGAATCTAGAAAGATGAGCAAATAAAGATTTATATGAGACCTTTCATAG
Organism: Euryodendron excelsum; assembly: GCA_033060915.1. Classification (NCBI taxonomy): domain Eukaryota; kingdom Viridiplantae; phylum Streptophyta; class Magnoliopsida; order Ericales; family Pentaphylacaceae; genus Euryodendron; species Euryodendron excelsum. The sequence goes on from CM065382.1 coordinate 32,095,548, forward strand.
ATACGAGGTAAATATCCCACTTTTAGATGCTGTTAAACAAGTACCTCGTTATGCTAAAGTCCTTAAAGAATTGTATATAATTAAAAGGAAACAGAAACTTAAGGGATGTGAGAAGGTGAGAGTAGGGGAGAATGTTTCTGCAGTTATTCAAAGAAAACTCCCTGCGAAGTGCAAGGATCCAGGTATATTTACTATCCCTTATACGATAGGTAACACTAGATTTGAGAAGACCATAATATATTTTGGAGCTTCTGTTAATGTCATGCCATATTCTATATATGCTTATTTAAAACTTGGACCTTTGAATCAAATTGGAGTTGTGATTCAATTGGCTGATAGATCTAATGCCTATCCTAAGGGTGTAGTTGAGGATGTTCTCGTATAAGTTAATGATTTAGTTTTTCCTGCTAATTTTTATGTGCCTGATATGGAAAATGGTGACCAAAACGCCCTTATTTTGTTAGGAAGACTGTTCTTAAAGACATCTAAGACTAAGATGGATGTTCATAGTGGCATACTGACCATAGAATTTGATGGTGAAATTGTTAAGTTTAATATTTATGAAGCCATGAAATACCTTTGTGATGATAATCCTATTTATTCTATTGATGTGATTAATTCTTTAGCACAGGAAGTTTTTGAACTTGATAGAAAAGATGTATTGGAAGTCGCCATTAGTAAGCATCTTAAGGAAGAGAATGAAGAATTAGCCTTGAGTACTGAGTTGTAGGAAACTGTTGCAGCATTGAATGATTTTCCGGAGTTACAAGAATCAGGTAACGTTTCTTATGTTACGTTATCGGTTTTTTAACGAGAGGCCTTTACCATCTGCTTTGCAGGCCCCTATTCCAGATTTGAAGCCTCTCCCCAGTCACCTCAAGTACGTCTTCCATGGAGATGGAGGAACGTTACCATTGATCATCTCTAGTAAACTTTGTGCGTTGCAAGAAGAAAAACTTGTGCAGGTTCTAAAGGAGTATAAGACGACTATTGGTTGGACAATTGTGGATACTAAAGGAATTAGCCCATCTACATGCATGCATTGTATCTTACTTGAAGATGGAGCAAAACCTTCCCGTCAACCGCAAAGAAGATTGAACCCACCCATGATGGATGTAGTAAAGAAGGAGATCCTTAAACTTCTTGAAGTTGGAATGATTTATCCTATTTTGGATAGCAATTGGATTAGCCCGATTTAAGTGGTTCCTAAAAAGACTGGAATAACTATTGTGAAAAATCAGAATGATGAGTTAGTGCCTACGCGTGTTCAGAATGGGTGACGGGTTTGTATAGATTTTAAAAAATTAAATGCCGTAACCCATAAGGACCACTTCCCTTTACCTTTTATTGATCAAATGCTTGAAAGGTTAGTTGGTTATTCTTACTATTGTTTCCTTGATGGTTTTTCAGGTTATTTTCATATTGCAATTGTGCCAGAGGATTAAGAAAAGACAACTTTTACATGCCCATTCAGGACTTTTGCATATTGTCGCATGCCCTTCGGCCTTTGCAATGCCCCTGCCACTTTCCAAAGGTGTATGGTTAGCATATTTTTATATTATATTGAGCATATCATAGAAGTTTTTATGGATGATTTCACAGTTTATGGAGACTCCTTTGATAATTGTTTGCATAATCTTACACTTGTTCTTCAAAGATGCATGGGAACTAACCTTGTGTTGAACTCTGAAAAATATCATTTTATGGTTGAACAAGGTATAGTGTTAGGTCATGTTGTTTCATCTAGGGGAATTAAGGTAGACAAAACTAAAGTTGACATTATTTAATCTTTACCTTATTTCACTAGTGTGCGGGAAGTTTGTTCTTTTCTTGGACATGTAGGTTTTACCGAAGATTCATCAAAGACTTATCTAAAATAGCAGCACCCCTATGTAAGTTGCTACAAAAGGATGTGACTTTTGAGTTCAATGAAGTATGTAAAAAGGTGTTTGATAAGCTGAAGGAACTATTAACTTCTACCCCAGTTATCCAACCCCCTGACTGGAGTGTTCCTTTCGAGATAATGTGCGGCGCAAGTGGTTATGTAGTAGGCACTGTCTTGGGTCAAAGAATTGAAAAAGCGTCTCATGCCATTTATTATGCTTCAAAAACTTTGAATGATGCTTAGAGAAATTATACTACTACTGAAAAAGAACTTTTAGTTGTTGTTTTTGCTTTAGAAAAGTTTTGGTCTTATTTACTTGGCATTAAAGTTATTGTTTACTCTGATCATGCAGCTCTTCGTTATTTGATGACGAAGAAAAAGGCAAAACCAAGATTAATTAGATGGATACTTCTCTCAAGTGAATTTGATTTAGAGATCAAAGGCAAAAGAGGGACAAAAAATCGTGTCGCCGATCATTTGAGTCGTTTACCTCATGTAGAGGATGAACTTCATTTGCGGGAAACATTCTTGGATGCGCAATTGTTCTTCGCGAGTGTGACATTACCTTGGTATGCAAATATTGTAAATTATTTGGTTACTAACATATTACCTACGGGTTTGTCTGAGGCTCAAAGAGATAAGATCAAGAGTGATGTAAAATACTATGTGTGGGATGACCCATACTTATGGAAGCATTGTGCGGACCAAGTGATCGGAAGGCACATTCCTGAAAATGAAATTATTTCTATTATTACCTTTTGTCATTCCTATGCTTGTGGAGGTCACTTTGGAGCTAAGAGAATGATGAGAAAAGTACTAGAATGTGGTTTCTATTGGCCATCTCTATTTCGAGATTCATATTCTTTTTGTAAGTCATGTGATCCTTGTCAAAAGACAGGTAATATATCTCAAAGGAATGAGATGCCACAAACTCCCATACGATTTTGTTAAATTTTTTATGTTTGGGGCATCGATTTCATGGGACCATTTTTTGTATCTTTCAGTTATGTTTATATTTTGCTTGCTATTAATTATGTCTCGAAATGGGTGGAAGCTAAAGCCACTAGGACTGATGATTCCAAAGTTGTTACAGATTTTATCAAGTCTAACATACTTTCCAGGTTTGGAATTTCAAGAGCTCTAATAAGTGATTGAGGTACTCACTTTTGCAATCGAACTGTGGCGACTTTGCTAAGAAAGTACCATGTGACGCACAAGGTATCAACTTCATATCATTGCAAACTAGTGGACAAGCAGAAGTGTCAAATCAAGAGATCAAGTCCATCATTGAATAGACAGTCAATCCAAGTAGAAAAGACTGGAGTTTGCGCTTGGATGATGCTTTGTGGGCATACAGAACTACATATAAGACCCCCATTGGTATGTCACGTTATCGATTAGTATTTGAAAAACCGTGCCACCTTCTAGTTGAGTTAGAACACAAAGCTTATTGGTCTATTAAGAGTTTCAACATGAAGATGAATGAAAGTGGAAAACATAGAAAATTGCAACTCCAAGAGTTAGAGAAAATTCGCAATGATGTCTATGAGAGTGCAAGGATTTACAAGGAAAAGACGAAAGTTTTTCATGACAAGATGATCTCTAGGAAGTGTTGACTCAAGGTTAGTCTCCATGATAATTTTGATGATAACTAAACCTTGTGTTATTTTACTAATGAATTTATTTAGTGTGCAGATTAATAAAATTTATAATTTAGACTTAAAATTCAACTTTAAGTCTAATACATGTCAAAGTGAATGTTGTAAGCACCCCATTTTTGCCCGCTCGATAGTCTCCGGTCCATCCAGACTTGTATTCACGTCAATATGGACGTATTCCAATCTAAATCAACTTTCCAAGTCTAATCCCGTCAATAGATAGCTTTACGGGCCCTTAGGGCCCAAATAGAGGCAAAATGACCAAAATGTCCTTGGGGGCATTGTTCGGTCTAATTCCATAAGGCAGGTCTTTCTGAAGACGGTAAGTTCCCTTTTCAATTCCAATTCTAATTCCAATTAAATTTGGCACACCTTTCGAGAAAGTTGATTCCTCGAGGTGGTAAGACCATCCAATTCGGCACGTATCCGAGTGAACTCTTCAAAACGGTAAGTCCCTTCAAACCCGTCGACCGGGATGAGACCCCAAGTTCCCGAGATGGTAGAACGGTCCACCTTTGGCGCCTGCTAGCCCGCTAATGCAGAAATGTCTGTTTCGGTATGCCTTTCGAGAAAGTTGATTCCTCAGGCACTAAGTCCACCTTGCAGCTTCTAGAGATTAGGCAGTTTCTGGAATGATCACGACCCGTTAGAGTAACGAAAATACTAGTAAACATCGTAGCCGTTAGAGTGACGGAAATACTTGAAAACAGGTCGATATAAGGAATTGCCAACAAACCCCTATGTTATGGGACCACCGTCAGAGTGACGGAAACACTCAAAACCCAGGTCAACACCGGTGCCTGCTAGCCCACTTCGATGAAAATTGACTAAATTGCCCCTAGGGCCATTTCCGACACGTTTCTCGAGAAAGTACCTACGTCCTCAGAACGATAAGTCCACCCTTCTAAGATTATCTTAAAGACAATTTGGCATAATTAGGTGCCTTCTATTCAGTTTCGGGCTAATTCCGAGATATTCCGGTCAAGATGACCATTTTGCCCTTAGGCATCCGAACGCCCCAAGAACCACACCGGCTCTGGGTATCAAATCGGTAGTCTCCCGAGAATGCTTTTTATAGTATTCCCAACCTTCCATTATCTTTCTGGATCATTCCGAGTCAGTTTCGGCAAACTCCGTGAAATGACCGTTTTGCCCCTAGTGAGCCAGTTTTCCTCTTCCAACCACACCGGCTCTGGGTATCAAATCGGTAACCTCCTGTGACATTCTAAGTAATGTTTCCAAACATCGAGTCTTCTTCCGGGACATTCCGAGTCCATCCTGGTAGTTTTTCGATCCAGTTGACCGTTTTGCCCCTAATGGTCCGGTCAACCCTTCTAATAAGTCTCGTCATCATTTTTCAAGTCTAATACCTCCGGGACTCTATTCTAAGGATTCCTTTTCCTTTCCGATCTTCCGGGCCATTCCCGATCCTCTAAATCCTTCCCGAACCTTCTGAAGTCACTTTTAGTGAAGTCAGGTTAAAAATTGCACAGTAGTCATTAGTATAGAGGCCCAAATCTTCTGAAGATACGTTGCTTGCCGGCCTTAAAACTTTCCTAAGTGACTGGCGCCACTACAACAGGCGCCAGGTCATTCCTCTCTCTATAAATACAGAGCCTTCTCCAGCGTGAAAAGGGGCCGCAAACTCAGTCTAAAAACTCTAGCCTCCATACACAAACCCTAGTTCCTATACACTCACATATACTCCTATACACTCCTACACTAGCCTCCAAAGCTTCCATTGAAGACTTGAAGTGCAGCAACCCAAAACTCCCGAAGATCAAGACAAGTCCTTGAAGATTGACGCAAAGCAAAGCAAGGACCGAAGCAAAGCAAGAAGAACAAAGCGCATAAAGCAAAGCAAATAAAAGAAGACACAAGGTAGGCTTCCTATTTACGTTTCCGCAACTCCCCCCTCTTTCTTCTCTCTCCTAACCCACTTGGGTTTTCTTCTATTTTAATCCCCCATCTTCTTTCCCGCCCCTTTTCTTACATGCTTGAAACAAGGAATTTCCCGATCCATGTGTAGAATTAGGCTATTAAAGGTTATCGTGTCGAAGGCTTTCTTTTAGTCTAACCGGAGACCACGTGGGTTCGGTCTCTTTGATTATGTGGTGAAGCCTTAACCTTCTATGTTCAGAACCCTACCTTGCATTGTGCATATCATGATCTTTCATTCCTCCAAAATTTGTTTTCCAACGTATTTTCAAAACTTGCATTAAATCTTCTTCCTCAAAACTTGTTTTCAAAATTATAATCCTAAGGTGATTCTAGCCTTTCCATGGCTAGGGTTACTTTAGAAAAGTGTTATATTTAAAGTAACCAATATGGTCCTTATTTTCAAAACCACTATCCTAAAGTGGTTCTAGAATCGCTTTAGGAAGGTGGGATATTTTTATGGACTTTCTAAAAACTCTCTTTCTAAAAAACCTCTTTTCCAACATACTTTCTAAAAACTCTCTCCAATCTTCTTTTCAAAATTCCTTTCCAAAATTGTTTTCTAAAAACTCCCTTAAAAAATCTATTTTCCAAAATTCTTTTCGAAATTCGCTTTCCAAAAACTCCTTTTTAAAATCTCCTTCCTAACAATTCCTTCCAAAAATTTTCCTTTCCTAAAAATTCTTTTCCAAAAAGCTCTCACAAAATTCACTTTCTAAAAACGCCCCCTAAGTTTTCTTCTCGAAAATTCTTTGCTAGGATCTCCTTCCAAAAACTCTCTTTCCAAAATCTTTACTTTCCAAAATCTCTTTTCTTAGAGTTCAAGTTAAGCCCTAGATCCAATGATTAGGAAACCCTAATTTTCTTTCCTAAAACATGATTTTTAATCCTACCTCAAACTTTAAGTTTCCAAAGCCCATTTTCTACATAAAAACCATATATTTCCAAAACCTATTTTCTATCCCAAATCTAGGATTTCCAAAACTTCATCTTCCAAATTCATGACAAATCCAATCTTCCCTTTAGGAAACCAAATCCAATCTTTCTATTTAGGAAACTAGATACAATTCTTCGTTTTTGGAAACAAAATCAAAATACTTCTTTTATAAACAAAATCCAATAATTTATTTTAGGAAATAGGAATCTTAATCCTTCAAAATCTAAATCTTCCCTAAATTCCAACCTTTCCTAACTCTACACCTTTCTAAATTTTAACTTTCCAAATCTAAAGTTTTCAAATTTTCTAAATTCGAACCTTTCTTAAGTTCAAATTTTTTCAAAATTCTAAACTTTCCAAATTTCAAATATTTCTTAAATCAAACTTTTTCTAATTCAAATCTTTCCAAAATCAACTCTTTCTTAAAAAAGAAAACTTTCCAATTTCAAAATTTTCCTATTTCAAAACATTCCAATCCCAAAACATTCCAATTTCAAATCTTTCCTAAAATGAAACTTCCAATTTTAATTCTTCCCTAATTCGAAACTTCCCTAATTTGAAACTTTCATAAAACAAAACCTTTCCTAAGTTCATAACTTTCCTAAAATGAAACTTTCTTAAAACGGAACTTTCCTATTTTGAAACTTTCCTAATTCAAAACTTTCATAAATCCAATCTTTCCCTAAGCTTCCAAGTCCAACATTCGAATCAAATCTTTTCCAAAACCCTTCCAAGTCAAGTCAAATCTTTCTTAAACCTCAAGTCTTTCCTAAATCCTATCTTTCCTAAGTCTAGGTTTCCTAAAACCAAGCTTTCCAAAACCAATATTTTCAAATCTTCCAATCAAAGTTCAATCTCTCAATCTTCCAATCCAAATTCCAATTCAATTTCTTTTTCCAATCAAAATCTTTTATTTTCTATCGGACTCTTATCCGAACTACGACTGACCTGATTCCTCAAAAAGGATACGTAGGCAACCCTTATGGGTGCGGTCACAACTTTTTTTCAATCTCCAATTCCACAATCTATTTCAAATTTCCAATTCTATGTTCTATTTCAAACTTCCAATTCTAAAAATTTATTTCCAATTTCTAAAACCTTCTTTTCCAAATCAAATCTATCTTTTCAAATCTCTCTTCTAAAATCAAATCAAGTTCTTCTTTTCAAATCTATTTTCAAATCAAATCTTTCTATTGCGCTTGCATATCATGCATCATGTTAAATTTCTTTTAAATATTCTTTTCAAAAGGGGATAGTTTTTGACATATATTAGTTGAAGTCTTAATTAGGTGAATCTAGAGTGAATAGACATGTAGGTACCGCAAGGACGGGGTAAGGTAATGGCTTAGTGCGTCTTTCCTATATGTAACCAACCTCCAGACTTAGAATCATTGTTTGCGAAAGACCAAATGAAGTTATTTTCAAAAAAGGGCTTAAATGTTTTGTAAAGGTTTCCAAACAATCTGTTGTCTTAAAAACCCTCTTTTGAGGAAGTATTTTCAAATAACCTTTTTCAAAAACCCTAAGTGTAATCTTCGGATTGTGTTTAGTTTTTAGGTGACCTAACTCACCTTGATCAAGTTAGGTGGCGACTCCAAATTGTTTTCTAAAAGCCCTGATTCAAATTAATTTTCAATTCAAACCTAGTCGCACTCATTCTTCTAGGAGGATGAGTTCTAACGAGAGAGTACAGTATTTTTTCCACTTGTGTGTGTATTCCTCGAGTGCGAAAAATCTGGGCACAACAGCTGGCGAATCCACTGGGGATCCTTAGAGGGTTAGGCCATGGTTATGTCTCTTCATCCTTCACCCATGTAGAGTCTTCGATTAACTTATTCAATTTCATCCACTTTCAGTTTTCAAAATCAAATTTTCAAAGTTGTTTTAAAAAATATGCATTTAATTCCATTCATATTATCTTATATCAAGCTTGTCATCCACATACTAACTCTTGCATCTTTATTTTATAGGTGCATTTTTGTTTACAATATTATTTTATTGACTGCTATGCATGAATGTGATGAACAAGATGGATGAGAGTTATTGAGCTATTTCCTCCGCTTTTAAAAATCACACACACAGCACGTGCACTTGCATTCTGCATACTTGCATTTTTACCCTGATCTCTCCCTTCTAGTTAGAAGGGGGAACGGTATATTGGTTGTGGGCAAGATACTGTGTCAGTTTCTTCGCCGACGGCCTCTTGATGGTTCCTCCGCTTAGATCACCAACCAATCATGGCACCACCTGAAGGAGTGGGCCTAGGTTTAAAGATTCGGGAACAGAGCCTTTTTAGAATGCATTAGTAAACCCTCAACCTCATGTTCATATAGACACCATGCATAGCCGAACCTCTGCCAGATTTATGACACGCACACCGTTTTCCAAAACCATGGAGGAAAGGGCGACTACTTTTAGTTTCATTTCTACCTGTTTATTCCTATTGTTATAATAACTGTATTCTTACTGTTATAATGCCTGTCTAACTGCTCATGCATGCACGTTTACTTTATCATTGTATTTTCTTTCCTTATACTCTTTGCATCCATATTCATACATTTCAATATTCCATGTCAAGACAAGAGTTCCAGAGTAACTCAAGTCATAGCATCCTCATGCATATGATCAACCCATTGAGAGTGACACTAAGGTCACTCTCCCTTGCATTAAACTTACCCAAACCCTAAGGGTTCCCACGTAACCATAAGGACTCATAGCATGCATTTCAAGTCATTCCATAAGAGAGGCCCCAATCCCTCTATGCTCCTGGAGATAGGGTTGCCAAGAAGACAAGGGGCAATCGATCAACAAGGTCCCTCAGTGACCTCCTCGATATCGAATCCAATGAAGGCGAATCCGAAAACTCAAGAGTAGTTTATGATTTCTTATGTAAAATTAGATAGGTAGAAGTCCAAAAGGAAAATGATCCCCCTCCCCCTAATTAAAATGTACTTTTACTCTTTTATTCAATGAGTTTCCTTATTTTCACGAATTTAGATTCCCGATCAATGGCAAGGTACTTGCATATAGGAGTAGACCCCCCCTATCTCCGAAAATGAGCTAAAAGCCATCACATTTAGTCTCTCTCTTAAATAGGGACAACCCAGGACATGTATTGCATAAAGCTCTCTAAAAACTAGAAACTGACTTGCAATTTGTGTTTTTATTTTTCTGTCTCTTTCTTTTTCATTTACAGAGATCACCCTGCACTGAGTCAACATTGCTCCAAAAAAGGAGCAACGTCCACCTAGGGATCCCATTATCACCCGACAAAGAGCCTCACTGATGGCTGCCAACCCTGAAGAATCAACTCAGGTCTCTCGAGAAGAGGTCAACAAAATGAGAATCAAGATGGATGAAATGCTCAAACTCATTCAAACTATGGCTATGAAGGATACTGCTACAATCCCATCGTCATCCATGACTTTGTCCAAGGACCTTGAACCCGTTAACCCAAGGATCGTGGTTCAACCTGACAATGCTGGGAGGAGCAACGAAGATGCCAAGGGGGTCAACGCTGAAGAGGAGGAGACTATGTTGCTTTCCTCTGCCGTAAAAAGGACTCCTCTAGACCCTCTTAGTCTGAAAATCCAAAGGCTAGAGGATTCACTGCGAAGTGTCCATGGTCATGACACTTACGGGTTCACTTCCTATGACGAGCTCTGTTTCTTTTCGAACCATCCGAGACCTGCTAGGTTCAAAATGCCTGACTTCCAAAAGTATGATGGCACTGGTAACCCCATTGCTCATCTTTGTCTCTATGCTGGAGTGCTGAGCAGTCACGACAATGATCTGAAGCTTCTCATGCAGTTATTCCAACACAACCTCACTAGGTCTGCTCTACAATGGTTCGCCCAACTAGAACTAAGGAAGATCACCACTTGGATAAAGTTAGTCAATGTATTTAAAGCCCAATACCATCACAACATCGACCTCACTTCCGATCGATGGTCCCTGATGACGATGAGTAGAGGTGAGAAAGAAAGCTTCAAGGGATATACCCTGAGATGGAGAGAGGCTACGGCACAAGTCAATCCCCCATTAGAAGAAAAGGAGTACGTGCAAATGTTTGTGCATACTTTCCAAGGTATATACTACGAGAAGCTCTGTACTAGTGTGAGGAAAAGTTTCTCTAAGCTCATCATGTAAGGGGAAATAATAGAAAATGGTCTCAAGACAGAGAGGATCACAAACCCCTACGCCAAGACTGGAGAAAGTTCTGCCATCATAGCCAAGAAGGTGGCTATTACAAAGGGTGTAATCAAGAAGGAAAGTGAAGTGTCTGCCATTCTGCCCGGCCAACCCCCCCCAATACCGTCCACCACTACAATTACACCCTGTCCTGCCCTTACCCACCTTAACCATGCATGTTCCAACCCCTAACTATGGCCCTGCTGGGGCATGACCTAACTTTAATAGACCTGCCCGACGCATCCGTACCTTTGATACCCTAGCTTGCACCCAAACCGAGGCCTACCATAATCTTCTAAAGAACAATATTCTGAAGCCTATACCTGCTCGCCCATTGCCAAGCCCTCTACCCCCAACCTTTAATGTCGCCCTAACTTGTGAATACCATTCGGGTGGCCAAGGGTATGACATCGAAAGCTGCTTCTCTCTCAAGCACAAAATTCAAGACCTGATAGACAATAAGACCATTGATCTGCAACCGGTGAAACCTACTCTAACTCCCAATGTGACCACCAACCCTCTTCCGGACCACACGTAAACATGATATTAATAGAAATGGAAGGCGAGGGAGAGTTTGATGAGCCCAGGGCCAAAGATTATGAGGTAGATTGGGAGACCGATGAAGAGGATGACTGGGAGGAGGATCTCCTATTATGCCCGATTTATCTCTATGACCCTAATGAAGTGCCTGATGCTTCTGACTGGCTAGTTGAGGAGCCAACGTTTTCAAAAGAAGAGCTTGTTGAAAACATGGTTGTGGACAGATGGGGTGTTGAGTTTCTACATCCAAAGTATGTAGTCGCTGAACGTCACTTATTAGAGAACCCTTGGCCCACGAATGAGTACAACTATAAAGACATGGGTTGGGGGCTAGAAGAGCCAAGAGCACAGATAGAGCCATTCGAGTTAGAAGGAGGTGAACTAGCCATCCTATTTCTGGAAGAGCCCACCACCAAGAACAAAAAGGAGGTCAATAAGGCTGACAACTGTGCCATCAACATCAACATATCCGAAGCTCTGGAAGAAGCCTTTGCCTGTCTTGCCTTGGCCAAGGACCCAACTCACGAATGGAATATCAAAGATATGGGCATTGTCCCAAGGCCTTACTGAAATGGATTCTCTTCAAAAGCGTACAAGAAAGGGGTGTTTTCACCCACTTTCTTTCTATCCCTTTCACATTTTGTTCTTAAATTAATATCTGCACTTGTATTTCTTTACAACAGAACTATATGCTTTCTACTTACATAATGAAATGATTAAGTCCTTTTATTCATTGTTGTTATCTTATATGTCTCTTGCGAATGGTGATAACTTCTTATACAATGGGGCACGGTTTATCTTGGGGAACGATTTGACTTGAAGGGATGATAGCATGAGTTAACCACTCGCCAAATGATCAGTTTTCCAAAGAGAGAGAGGATAGGGATGAGTGAGGAAACTACCCAGAGGCAGCACTTACAAGACTCCAAAGCTAAGCGATGTGTGGCCAGACTATCAAGATGAAGAGGAGCCACCTTTCATTTCCCTATGTGAAAGAAACAAATGTGTTTATATTAACTTGCTTAGCCCTAGTGCCTCGCATCAAATGAAGTTTTCCTTGTCAACCTCGATCCAAGACTGTCCTCCCCACACTGGGGCAGACAATAGTCGAGAACTCTAGGAATGATGTCTATTTTCTATCGTGTTAGGGCAGTGTGGAAGGCTCTATGGATCAAGCAATCTAGTTCAAAGTGAAGAGAGGTCTCATTTCATTTCCCATACATCAGAAGTAACCCCTTGTGAAACCCGTTGAGCCATTCATCTTTTTTTGAGAAAACCCCAACCTAGGGATTATCGCCCACATTGGGTTTAGATTGAATTACTAAAGAAAAAGGTTAAGAAAAAAAGGGGGGGGTTGTGAAATTGTTTATTTCATAAAAGGAAAGAAAAGAGATAAAAAGAAAGAAGCGAAGGAAAATAGTTGCCAAGGGACAAGAGGCCAAAAAAGAAAAAAGACAAAAGAAACTATATAAGGAAGGGCCGAAAGAAAACCATGATTGAGCATTCTTGAAAAGCATAATAAGAAGGCCGAAAGAGAACAGAGTCATGTGTATCTCAAAAAGCATACCGAAAGGTTGATAGAAAAAGAGGCATTTTCACCCGTAGTAGCGCCAAGCCAAAAAATGGCCTGGCGCCACTCCTAGTGGTGCCAGTGTAAACTTTGGCCCGGTGCCACTGCAACAGGCGCCAGTGTTGTCCAACCTCTATAAATTCAGAGCCTCATTCAACGTGAAAAGGATCCGTAAATTCAACCTAAAAATCAAATAATTCGATATATAGAGCTCGAGCACCTCCTAAACCCTAGCTTCCCTAGGTTTTCCAAACCCTAGCCACCATACACTAAACCCTAGCCTCCTATACACTCCTATACACCCCCATACACTCATACATTAGCCTTCAACCCTCATTTGAAGACTTGAAGAGCTGAAACCTAAAGCTTGAAGACAACTCTTGAAGATCGAAGACGAAGATCAAGACGAAGATCGAAGAAAGCAAGGGGCGCAAAATAACAAGACATACGGTAGGCTCCCTATTTAAATTTCTACACTTCCCCCCTCTCTCTTCTCTTTTCCAACCCACTTGGGTTTTCTCTATTTTAATCCCCCATCTCTTTCCCCTCCTTTCTTTGCATGCTTGAAACAAGGGGATTCTCGGTCCATGTGTAGGATTGGGTTATTGGAGAGTCACTGTGTCGGGGGCTTTCTTCTAGTCTAACCAGAGACCACGTGGATCCGGCCCTCTTTTGTCGCACCCAGATTTTTCGCACTCAAGGAATACTCACTCAAGCGGGAAAACGCTGTACTCTCTCGTTAAAACTCACCCTCCTAAAAGAATGAGTGCAACTAGGTTTGAATTGAAAATTGGTTTGAATAAAGGGCTTTTAAAAAAGATTCGGAGTCGCCACCTAACTTGATTAAGATGAGTTAGGTCACCTAAAAACTAAGAATAATCCGAAGACTACACTTAGGGTTTTTAGAAAACAATTTGAAAATATCTCCTCAAGAGAGGGTTTTTAAGAAAAATAGGTTGTTTGGCAACCTTTGGAAAACATTTAGCCCTTTTTAGAAAAATAACTCCTTTTTGGTCTTTGAAAACAGTGATTCTAGGTTCGGAGGTTGGTTACGTGTAGGGAAGACGCACTAAGCTATCACCCTACCCCGCCCTTTCGGTACCTACATGTCAATCTATCCTAGATTCACCTATGAGAGTCTTTGACTAACTATAGTTTAACCCTATTCACTTTAGAAAAACAATGCTTAAAAAGAAACTAACATGATGCATGATATGCAAGTGCAAAATAAGAGAGAATTGAAAAATAGATTTGAAAAGAGTTTAATTTGAAATTGATTTGATTTGAAAATAGATTTAAAGAGATGAAATTGAAATTGGAAAGTTTGAAAATTTCAAAATAGAAATTTGAAAACAAAAGTTTGAAAATAGATTGGAATTTGAGATTTGAAAAGATTTTGGAAACCGCACCCATGAGGGTGGAATTGAAAGTTTGAAAAGTATTGTGACCGCACCTATGAAGGTTGCCTACGTATCCTTTTGGGGGAATCAGGTCAGTCGTAGTTCGGACCAGAGTCCGATTGAAAATAGAAGAGTGGATTGAAGAAGGGAATTGAATTGGAAATTGAACTTGATTTGAAATTAGAAGAGGAGATTGGAAATTGGAATTGAGAGGATTGAACTTGCTTTGGAAAGATTGATTTTGGAAAGACTTGGTTTTGGAAAAATGGGGGTTTAGGAAACCTAGACTTAAGAAAGATGAGACCTAGGAAAGACTTGAGAGTTTAAGAAAGATTGGATTGGAATGTTGGATTTGGAAGATTTGGTAAGATTTGGAAACTTGAAATTTAGGAAAGATTTGGGTTAGGAAAGTTTCGAATTAGGAAAATGTTATTTTTGGAAAGTTTCATTTTTGGAAAGTTTTAGATTTAGGAAAGTTTTGAATTAAGAAAGTTTTGGAATTAGGAAAGGTTAGAATTAGGAAAGTTTTGAATTAAGAAAGTTTTGAATTTTGAAATGTTTGAAAAAGGGAAGTTTTGAATTTGGAAAGTTTTGAAAACAAGGAAGTTTTGAAAATAAGAGAGCTTCGTTTTGGGAAAGGTTTGAAAAAGGAAAGTTTTTAGTTTAGGAAATGTTTGAATTAAGAAAGTTTCAACTTAAGAAAGTCTTGAATTAAGAAAGTTTTGAAATTTAGAAAGTTTAACATTTAAAAAGTTTTAGGGTTTTAGGAAATCTTGAAATTAGGAAAGGTTTGAGTTTAGGAAGAGTTTGAAAACTTAGGTTTGAAAAGTTAAGATTTGAAAGGAGGGTAGAATTAGGAAAGGGTTGAATTAGGAAAGATTTTTATGTTCAAGTTTTTGGAAACTTAAGGTTTAGGAAAGTAGAAGTTTAGGAAGGATTTGAATTAGAAAAGGGTTGGATTTTGAAATTTAAGAAAAGGTTTAAAGTTTAAGTTTAGGAAACTTATGGTTTAGGAAGGAATTGGAGTAGGAAAGGTTTGGACTAGGAAGGGATTGGATTTGGTTTCTAAAAGAAAAGATTTGATTTTGTTTCCAAAAACGGAGGACGGGATCTAGTTTCCTAAAGGGGGAGATTTGATTTGGTTTCCTAAAGGGAAGGTAAGATTTGGCTAGGATTTGGAAAGGAAAATTCTAGAAACCCTAGATTTGGAAAAATTGACATTTTGACATAGAAAATAGATTTTGGAAACATATATAGTTTTGATGTAGAAAACAAGAGATTTTGGAAACCTAGGTTTAGGGCAAAGTTTGAAAACTATGTTTTTGGGAAGGAAATCTAGGGTTTCCTAATTGTGGGTTCTAGGGCTTGATTTGGGCTTCTAAGGAAAGAACTTTTGGAAAGTGTGTTTTTGGAAACAAGAGTTTTTCTAGAAGGGAATCCTAGAGATGAGTTTTTAGAAAGATTTTTGGAGAGAGTTTTTGGAAAGATTTTAATGAGAAAGAGTTTTGGAAAGTGTGTTTTTAGAAACGTAGATTTTGGAAGGAAAATCCTAGAGGGGAATTTCTAGAAGGAAAATTTTGGAAAGAGAGTTTTTAGAAAGATTTTTAAGGAGTGTTTTTAGAAAGTGAATTTTGAGGGAAGAGAGTTTTGAAAAAGAGATTTTGGGGAGTTTTTGAAAACAATTTTGAAAAGGAGAGTTTTAGGAAAGTATGTCGAAAAAGAGATTTTTAGGAAGAGATTTTTGAGGAGAGAGAGTTTTTGGAAAGTATGAAAACGTCTCACTTTCCTAAAGCGATTCTAGCCATAAGAGGGCTAGAACCACTTTAAGAAAGTGGTTTTGAAAACAAGGTTTGAAAATATAGACCAAAAGGCCACTTTTAATATAACACTTTCCTAAAGCAACCCTAGCCATGGAAAGGCTAAAATCACCCTAGGATTGTGATTTTGAAAACATGTTTTTGAAAAAGAGCTTTTGATGCAATTTTGAAAACAAGTTTGAAAACGTTTTGAAAAACAACTTTTTGAAAACGAATTTTGGAAGATGCAAGACTATGATATGCACAATACAATTTGGGGTCGTGAACATACAAGGTTAAGGCTTCACCACATAATCAAGGGGGCCGGACCCACGTGGTCTTTGGTTAGACTAGAAGAAAGCCCTCGACACGGTGACTCTCCAATAGTCCAATCCTACACATGGTCTGGGAATCCCCTTGTTTCAAGCATGCAAAGAAAGGGGGGGAAAGAGATGGGGGATTAAAATAGAGAAAACCCAAGTGGGTTGGAGAGAGAAGAGAGAGGGGGGAGTGCGGAAATTTAAAGAGAAAGCCTACCTTGTATCTTCTTTAATTTGCGCGCCGCGCTGTCTTCAATCTTCGGTCTTCGTCTTGATCTTCTTCTTCAACCTTCAAGGGTTGTCTTCAAGCTTTGGATGGCAGCTCTTCAAGTCTTCCAAAGATGGTTGAAGGATAGTGTATGAGTGTATGGGGGTGTGTATGAGTGTATAGGAGGCTAGGGTTTGTGTATAGTGGCTAGGGTTTGGAAACCTAGGGAGGCTATGGTTTTTGAGGTGCTCGAGCTCTGTATATCGAATTATATGATTCTTAGGTTAAGTTTGCAGACCCTTTTCACGTCGAATGAGGCTCTGTATTTATAGAGGGAAGACAAACCTGGCGCCTGTTGCAGTGGCGCCAGGCCAAATTATACACTGGCGCCACTAGGAGTGGCGCCAGGCCATTTTTTGGCTTGGCGCCACTACTAGTGGTGCCAGCCATTTAGGAAACAATTAAGGTCGGCAAGCAACGTATCTTTGACTAGATTTGGGCGCCTGTACTAGTGACTACCATGCAATCTTTAGCTTGGCTTCACTAGGAGTGACTCCGGAAAGTCCGGGAATGATTTGAAGGAGCCGGGAGTGACCCGGAAGGCCGGAAAGGAGCAGGAACACTTGAAATAGTGTCCTGGAGGTATTTGACTTAAAAAGTGAGGACAAAATGTGTCGGAAAGGTTGACCGGGCCTTTAGGGGCAAAACGGTCAATCGGACTGCGAAACTGTCAGGACAGACTCAAACTGTCCTGGAAGAAGACTTGGGATCTGGAAATATTATTTAGAATGTTCCCAGAGGTTGCCGGTTTGATTCCCAGGACCGGCGTGGTCGGAAATGGAGACCGGCCCACCAGGGGTAAAATGGTCATTTTGTACCGGGTTTGCCGGAACTGACTCGGAATGACCTGGAAAGGTAAAGGAAGGTTGAAAACACTATAAAAAGTATTCTCGGGTCATTACCGGTTTGATACCCGGAGCCGGTGTGGTCAAAGAAGGAGACCGGCCCTCCAGGGGTAAAACGGTCATTTTGCACCGGGTTAACCGGAACTGACTCGGAATGATCCGGAAAGGTAAAGGAAGGTTGAAAACACTATAAAAAGTATTCTCGGGACATTACCGGTTTGATACCCAGAGCCAGTGTGGTCCCCGGGGCGTTCGGATGCCTAGGGGCAAAATGGTCATCTTGACCGGAAAGTCTCGGAAAAGGTCCTAAGGGTAGTTTGGTCATTTTCCACCGAAGTGGGCTAACAGCCACTGGTGTTGACCTAGGTTTTGAGTGTTTCCGCCACTCTCACGGTGTGAGTATTTCTGCTACTCGGACGGGGTTTATGATTTGGGAGTATTTCCGCTACTTGGACGGGATTGATGATTTATGAGTATTTCCGCTACTCGGACGGGATTGATGATTTGTGAGTATTTCCACTACTCGGATGGGGTTGATGATTTGTGAGTATTTTCGCTACTCTAACGGCTCTGTGAGTATTTCCGCTACTCTAACGGTTGAGTATTTCCGCTACTCTAACGGCTCTGTGAGTATTTCTGCTACTCTAACGATTCTGTGAGTATTTCCGCTACTCTAACGGTTCTGTGAGTATTTCCGCTACTCTAACGGTTTTGTGAGTAGTTTTGCTACTCCGACCGTCTCGAGGAATAAACTGTCTCGAGAGAGGGATTGGAAATGGGTTTTACCGTCTCCGAAGAGACGTGCCTGGATTGGAACCGTCTCGAGGAATAAACTGTCTCGAGAGAGGGATTGGAAAGGGGTCTTACCGTCTCCGAAGAGACGTGCCTGGATTGTGAGTGTTTCCGCCACTCTAACGATTTTGTGAGTGTTTCCGCCACTCTGACGGTTTTGTGAGTGTTTCCGCCACTCTAACAGTTTTGTGAGTAGTTTTGCTACTCAGACCGTCTCGAGGAATAAACTGTCTCGAGAGAGGGATTGGAAATGGGAATAAGAACGGACAATGCCCCTAAGGGCATTTTGGTCATTTTGCCTCTATTTGGGCCTGATAGGCCCGCGAAGCGATGGAAAGACGAAATTTGGACCTAGAGGATTGGTTTCGATAGGAATATGCCCACAATGACTTGAAAACAAGTCTGGACGGAGTGTAGACTGCCGAGCGGTAAAAAATGGGGTGCTTACATGTTGATTATATGGTGAAGCCTTAACCTTGTATGTTCACGACCCCAAAATTGCATTGTGCATATCATGATCTTGCATCTTTCAAAATTCGTTTTCGAACTAGTCTTCAAAATCGTTTTCAAACTTGTTTTCAACATTGCATCAAAATCTCTTTTTCAAAACATGTTTTCAAAATCACAAACCTAGGGTGATTCTAGCTTTTCCATAGCTAGGATTGCTTTAGGAAAGTGTTACATTTAAAGTGACCAATATGGTCCCTATTTTCAAATCTTGTTGTTTTCAAAACCGCTTTCCTAAAGTGGTTCTAGCCCTCTTATGGTTAGAATCGCTTTAGGAAAGTGAAATGTTTTTACACCTTCTAAAAACTCTCTTTTCAAAAAGTCTTTCTTCCTAAAAATCTTTTTTCAACATACTTTCCTAAAACTCTCTTCTCCAAAATTGTTTTCAAAAACTCCCTCTCAAAATCTATTTTTCAAAACCCCTTTTTTTAACTCCTTTCCAAAATCTTCTCCCCAAAGTCCACTTTCCAAAAACTTTCCCTAGGTCTCTTTCCTAGAAAAACTCTCTCCAAAAATCTTTCTAAAAACTCTCTTCCCAAAATCTTCCTTCTAGAAATTTCCCTATAGGATTTTCTTTCTAAAATCTACGTTTCCAAAAACATGCTTTCCAAAAACTCCTCTTTAAAATCTTTTTCCAAAAACTCTATCTTCAAATTCACTTTCCAAAAACTCCTCCGCAGGATTCCTTTCTAGTAAACCTTCGTTTCCAAAAACGCACTTTCCAAAAATCCTCTTTCCTTAGAGCCCAAGTCAAGCCCTAGAACCCACAATTAGGAAACCCTAGTTTTCTTCCCAAAAACATGGTTTTCAAACTTTGCCCCAAACTTAGGTTTCCAAAACCTCTTGTTTTCACATCCAAACTATACATGTTTCCAAAACTTCTTTTTTACATCCAAACAATAGTTTTCCAAATCTAGGGTTTCTAGAAATCTCCCTTTCCAAATCCTTACCAAATCCAATCTTCCCTTTAGGAAACCAAATCCAATCTCCCCGTTTAGGAAACCAAATCCAATCCTCCGTTTTTGGAAATAAAATCTAACCTTTTCTTTTAGAAACCAAATCTAATCCCTTCCTAATCCAACCTTTTTCCAAATTCAACCCTTTCCTAATTCTATCCCTTTCCAAATCTTAACTTTCCAAATCCGAGTTTTCAAATCTTTCCTAAACTCAAACCTTTCCTAGTCTTAAGATTTTCTAAAACCCTAAAACTTTCTAAATCTTAAACTTTCTAAATTTCAAATCTTTCCAAATTCAATGTTTTGTAAATTCAAAACTTTCTTAAGATAAATCTTTCTAAATTTTCAAACTTTCTAAATTCTAAATTTTCCAAAACTTCAACATCTTTCCAAATCTAAGACTTTTCTAAACTCAAAACTTTCTTAATTCAAACATTTCCTAAATCTAAAACTTTCCTTTTTCAAACCTTTCCAAATTCAAACTTTCCTAAGTTGAAACTTCCATATCTCAAAACTTTCTAAATTTAAAGCTTTTCAATTTCCAAACTTTCCTAAATTCGAAACTTTCCTAATTCGAAACTTTCCTAAATCGGACCTTTCCTAATTCGAACATTTCCTAAAATCCAATCTTTCCAAATCTTCCAAGTCCAACGTTCGAGTCAAATCTTTCTAAATCTCAAGTCTTTCCTAGGTCTCCTATCTTTCCTAAGTCTAGGTTTTCTAAACCTCCATCTTTCCAAAACAAGTCTAAATCTTTCTTCCAAGTTCTATCTTTTCAAAATCAAAAATCCAATCTTTTCAATTCCAAAATTCCAAATTCCAATTTTCAATCTTCCAATCCAAGTTCAATTTCTCAATCTTCCAATTCAATTTCCAATTCAACTTCTTCTTCCAATCAACTCTTCTATTTTCAATCGGACTCTTGTCCGAACTACAACTGACTTGATTCCTCCAAAAGGATACGTAAGCAACCTTCATAGGTGTGGTCACAACTTCTTTTAAATTTCAAATTCCTCCATATCTTCCAAATTTCAAATTCCAAAATCTTTCCAAATCTCCAATCTATTTTCAAATTTTCAATTTCAAATTTCTATTTTTAAATCTCTACTTTCGATTTCCAAAACTTTTCAATTTCAAATCTATCCAATTTCAAATATATTTCAAATCAAATCAATTTCTTTTCAAATTTATTTCCAAATCTATTCTCTAACTCCCTCTTATTTTGCACTTGCATCCCATGCATCATTTCTTTTCAAACATTGTTTTTCAAAGTGGATAGGATTGGTCAATAGTTAGTTGAAGACTCTTGTAGGTGAATCTAGGGTAGATTGACATGTAGGTACCGAAAGGGCAGGGTAGGGTGATGGCTTAGTGCATCTTCCCTACACGTAACCAACCTCCGAACCTAGAGTCACTATTTTCAAAGACCAAAATGGAGTTATTTTTCAAAAAGGGCTAAATATTTTTCAAAGGTTACCAAACAACCTGTTTTCCTAAAAACCCTCTCTTGAGGAGATATTTTCAAAATCGTTTTCCAAAAACCCTAAGTGTAGTCTTCGAATTATTCTTAGTTTTTAGGTGACCTAATTCACCTTAATCAAGTTAGGTGGAGACTCCGAATCTTTTTCAAAAGCCCTTATTTCAAATCGATTTTCAATTCAAACCTAGTCGCACTCATTCTTCTACGAGGGTGAGTTCTAACGAGAGAGTACAACATTTTTTCCGCTTGTGTGAGTATTCCTCGAGTGTAAAAAATCTGGGCGCGACACTAGTAGTGGCGCTTGTAAGGACCCCATTTTTACCCCATCGGTAGTCTCCTGTATGTCCAGACTTGTGTTCAAGTCGATATGGACATATTTTGAGTCAACTCAAATTTTTAAGTCTAATCTAGTCAATTCATCGCTTCGCGGGCTCGCCGGGCCCGCCGGGCCCAAATAGAGGCAAAATGACCAAAATGCTCTTGGGGGCATTGTTTGGTCCAATTCCAATGGGCATGTCTTCTTGAAGACAATAAGTCCCCTTTTCAAATCCAATTCTAATCAAACTTCGAGTCCAATTCCATATTCCAATCCGTCCCTCGAGAAAGTTGATTCCTCGAGGCAGTAAGTCCATCCAATCTAGCATATTTTTCGAAGAAAGTTCTTCGAAATGGTAAGTCCTTTTAAACCTGTAGACTGAGATGAGACTCGAAGTCCTCGAGATGGTAGAACGGTCCACCTTCCACCTTTGGCGCCTGCTAGCCCGCCAATGCATAAATGTCCGTTTTGGCATGCTTTTTGAGAAAGTTGATTCCTCAGGCGCTAAGTCCATCTAGCAGTTTCTCGAGATCAAGTAGTCTTAGGAATGATCGCGAACTGTCAGATTAGCGGAACTACTCGTAAACATCGCAACCGTTAGAGTGGCGGAAATACTCGTAAACAGGTCAATATAGGGAATTGCAACAAACCCTTGTATCACGGGACCGCCGTCAGAGTGGTAGAACACTCAAAATCTAGGTCAACACCGGTGCCTGCTAGCCCACTTCGGTGTAAAATGACCAAACTGCCCTTATGGCCATTTTTGACACGTTTCTCGAGAAAGTACCTGAGTTCTTAGAACGGTAAGTCCACCTTTCTAAGATTATCTTAAAGGCAATACGGCATGATTAGGTGTCTTCTAGTAAGTTTCGGGCTAATTCTGAGACTTTCCGGTCAAGATGACCATTTTGCCCCTAGGCATCCGAACGCCCCAAGAATCACACCGGCTCTGAGTATCAAATCGGTAACCTCCCGAGAATGATTTTTGTAGTATTCCCGACCTTTCGTTATCTCTCCGGATCATTCTGAGTCAATTTTGGCAAATCCGGTGCAAAATCACTGTTTTTTCCTTAGTGGGCCGGTCGCCTTTTCTGACCACACCGGCTCTCAGTATCAAACCAGTAACCTCCTGGGACATTCTAAATAATGTTTCTAAACCTTGAGTATTCTTCTGGGACATTCTGAGTCCGTCCCGACAGCTTTTTGGCCCGGTTGACCGTTTTGCCTCTAATGGCCCGGTCAACCTTTCCAACACATCTTAACATCATTCTTCAAGTCTGTTACCCCCGAAACCCTATTTTAAGGGTTCCTGTCCCTTTTCGGCCTTACGGGTCATTCTCGGCCCCTTCAAATCATTCTCATACCTTCTGGAGCCACTCCTAGTGAAGCTAAGCTAAAAATTACATGGTAGTCACTAGTATAGGCGCCCAAATCTTCTGAGGGTACGTTGCTTGCCGACTTAAAAGCTTTCTTAAGTGGCTGGCGCCACTAGTAGTGGTGCTAAGCCAAAAATTGGCCTGGCACCACTCCTAATGGCGCTAATGTGTTCTTTGGCCTAGCGCCATTACACTAGGCACTAGGTTGTTCTTCTCTCTATAAATATAGAGCCTCTTCCAGCGTGAAAGGGGTCCGCAAACTCAGTCTAAAAACCCTACTCTTCAATATATAGAGCTCATAGCCTCCCTAAACCCTAGTTTTCTTTAGGTTTTCCAAACCCTAGCCCCCATACACAAACCCTATCTAGCTCTTATATACTCCCATACACTCATATACACTCATACACTAGCCTCCAAAGCCGTCATTGAAGACTTGAAGTGCTGTAACCCGAAGCTCTCGAAGAACAAGACAAGTTCTCGAAGATCAAGATGAAGACTGAAGCGAAGACCGAAGCAAAGCAAGAAAAACAAAGCGCGTAAAGCAAAGCAAAATAAAGAAGACACAAGGTAGGTTTTCTATTTAAGTTTACGCATCTTCTCCCTCTCTCTTCTCTCTTTGAACCCACTTGGGTTTTCTTTTATCCCCTATCTTCTTCCCCCCCTTTCTTACATGTTTGAAACAAGTGACTTTTCGGTCCATGTGTAGGATTAGGCTATTGGAGGTCACAGTGTCAAAAGCTTTCTCTTAGTCTAACCAGAGACCACATGGGTTCGGCCCCCTTGATTATGTGGTGAAGCCTTTAACCTTGTATGTTCACGACCCCAACTTGCATTGTGCATATCATGATCTTGCATTCCTTCAAAAGTCGTTTTCAAACTTGTATTAAAATTGTTTTCAAACTTGCATCAAAATCTTCTTTTTCCAAACTTGTTTTTAAAATCACAATCCTAAGGTGATTCTAGCCTTTCCATGGCTAGGGTTGCTTTAGAAAAGTGTTATATTTAACGTGACCAATGTGATCCATATTTTCAAATCTTTATTGTTTTCGAAACCACTATCTTAAAGTGGTTCCAGCCTTCTTATGGTTAGAATCGCTTTAGGAAAGTGAGATATTTTTATGGACTTTTCAAAAACTTTCTTTTTAAAAATCTCTCTTTCTAAAAATCCTCTTTTCCAATACACCTTTTGAAAACTCTCTCCAATCTCCTTTTCAAAATTCCTTTCCAAAATTGTTTTCAAAAACTCCCTTCAAAAATCTACTTTCCAAAACTCTTTTCCCAAAAAGCTCCCTTTAGCATTCACTTTCTAGAAGCATTCCCTAAAATCTCTTTTCGAAGATCGCTTTCCAAAAACTCTCTTTTCAAAATTCGCTTTCCAAAAACTCCTTTTTAAGATCTCCTTCCAAAACCTCTCTTTTCAAAAACTCTCTCAAAGTTTTACTTTCCAAAATCCCTTTCAAAAAACTTTCTTTTCAAAAATTCACTTTCTAAAAACTCGTCTCTAGGATTTCCTTCCAAAAATCTCCCTTTCTAAAAACTCACTTTCCAAAAATCTCTTTTCTTAGAGTCCAAGTTAAACCCTAGAGCTAACAATTAGGAAACCCTAATTTCCTTTCTTAAAACATGATTTCCAATCTTGCATCAAAACCTAGGTTTTCAAAATTTCCTTCTTTACATCTAAATCCTAAGTTTCCAAAACCTATTTTCTACATCAAAACTATAGACTTCCAAATCTAGGGTTTCTAAAAACTTCACCTTCCAAATTCATGCCAAATCCAATCTTCCCTTTAGGAAACCAAATCCAATCTCCCTTTAGGAAACTAGATCCAATCCTCCATTTTTGAAAACAAAATCAAATCACCTCTTTTTAGAAACAAAATCCAATTTTTCGTTTTAAGAAAATAGGAATCTCAATTCTTCCTAGTCTAAACCTTTCCTAATCCACTCTTTCCTAATCTCATACTTTCCTAAACCTTAAGTTTCCAAAACTTAAACATTTAAACCTTTCCTTAAACTTTAAACTTCCAAATCTTTCCTAAATTCCACATCTCTCCAAATTTAAACTTTCCAAATTTATGTTTTCAAATATTTCTTAAACTCAAATCTTTCCTAATTTCAAGTATTTCTAAAACTCAAATTTCAAATCTTTCTAAATCCTAAACTTACTAAAATTCTAAATCTTTCTTAAATTAAACTTTTCCTAATTCATCTCTTTCCAAAAATCAATGCTTTCTTAAAAAGAAGACTTTCCAATTTCAAAACTTTCCAATTTTAATTGTTTCCTAATTTGAAATATTTCCTAAAACGAAACTTTCCTATTTCGAAAACTTTTCTAATTCGAAATTTTCCTAATTCGAAACCTTTCCTAAAATGAAACTTTCCTATTTTGAAATTTTCCTTTTTTGAAACTTCCCTAAATTCGAATCTTTCATAAATCCAATCGTTCCCTAATCTTTCAAGTCCAATGTTCGAGTCAAATCTTTCTTAAACCTCAAGTCTTTTTTAAATCCCATCTTTCCTAAGTCTAGGTTTCCCAAGACTCTATCTTTCCAAATCTAGTCCAAGATCTCTTCCATGGGTCAAATCCTCTTTCAAGTTCAATTATAGGTCTAAGTTCAATCTTGATTTCCTAATCTTCCAATTCAAATTCCAAATCAAAATTTCTTTCTTGCAATCAAAATCTTCTATTTTCAATCAGACTCTTGTTCGAATTATGACTGATCTGATTCCTTAAAAAGGATACGTAGGCAACCCTCATGGGTGCGGTCACAGTCTTTTTCAAATCTCCAATTCCATAACTTCTTTCCAATTTCCAATTCTATGTTCTATTTCCAACTTCCAATTCTAAAAATCTATTTTCAATCCTCAATTTCAATTTCTAAACTTTCTTTCCAATTTCAAACTTCAATTCTTCTTTTCCAAATCTATTTCCAAATCAAAATTTTCTATTGCACTTGTATATCATGCATCATGTTAAATTTCTTTTCAAAATTCTTTTCTAAAGTAGATAGTTTGGACATTTGTTAATCAAAGGCTTTATTAGGTGAATTTAGGGTGAATAGACATGTAGGTACCGCAAGGGCGGGGTAGTGTGATGGCTTAGTGCATCTTCCCTACACGTAACCAACCTCCGAATTTAGATCACTATTTTCAAAGGACCAAAATGGAGTTTATTTTCAAAAAAGGGCTTAAATATTTTTCAAAGGTTGCCAAACAACTTGTTTTCTTAAAAACCCACTATTGAGGAAGTATTTTCAAAATCGTTTTCAAAAACCCTAAGTGTAGTCTTCGAATTGTGCTTAGTTTTTAGGTGACCTAACTCACCTTAATCAAGTTAGGTAGCGACTCCGAATTGTTTTCCAAAACCCCTTTATTCAAATCAACTTTTCATTCAAACATAGTCGCACTCATTCTTCTAGGAGGATGAGTTCTAACGAGAGAGTACAGTATTTTTCTCACTTGTGTGTGTATTCCTTGAGTGCGAAAAATCTGGGTGCGACAGTGGCAAGCCAAAATTTGGCCTGGTGCCATTAGAAGAAAATTTTGCCTAGCGCCACTGCGATAGGCTCCAGGTCATTCATCTCTCTATAAATACAGAGCCTCCTCCAGCGTGAAAAGGGGCCGCAAACTTAGTCTAAAAACTCTCTTCTTTGATATACAGAGCTCGTAGCCTCACTAAACCCTAGTCTTCTTTAGGTTTTCCAAAACCCTAGCCTCCATACACAAACCCTAGTTACTATACACTCACATATACTCCTATACACGCCTACACTAGCCTCCAAAGTCTGCATTGAAGACTTGAAGTGTTGCAACCCGAAGCTCTCAAAGATCAAGACAAGCCCTTGAAGATTGACGCAAAGCAAAGTGAGGACCGAAGCAAAGCAAGAACAACAAAGTGTATAAAGCAAAGCAAATAAAAGAAGACACAAGGTTCGGCCCCCTTAATTATGTGGTGAAGCCTTAACCTTGTATGTTCACGACCCCAACTTGCATTGTGCATATCATGTTCTTGCATTCCTTCAAAATTCATTTTCCAACCTGTTTTCAAAACTTGCATTAAAACCGTTTTCAAAACTTGCGTTAAATCTTCTTCCTCAAAACTTGTTTTCAAAATCACAATCCTAAGGTGATTGTAGCCTTTCCATGGCTAGGGTTGCTTTAGGAAAGTGTTATATTTAAAGTGACCAATATGGTCCATATTTTCAAATCCTTGTTGTTTTCAAAACCACTATCCTAAAGTGGTTCTAGCCTTCTTATGGTTAGAATCGCTTTAGGAAGGTGAGATATTTTTATGGACTTTCTAAAAACTCTCTTTCTAAAAAACCTCTTTTCCAACATACTTTCTAAAAACTCTCTCCAATCTTCTTTTCAAAATTCCTTTCCAAAATTATTTTCTAAAAACTCCTTTCAAAATTCTCTTCAAAATTTGCTTTCCAAAAACTCCTTTTTAAAATGTCCTTCCTAACAATTCCTTCCAAAAATCTTCCTTTCCTAAAAACTATTTTCTAAAAAGCTCTCACAAAATTCACTTTCTAAAAACACTCTCTAAGTTTCCTTCCAATCTTGCCACTTCCCTCCAACCATTTGTAGGAAGTATTCTTTCATGTCCTCAATTACTGTTGTTCTTGCCTACACAGTAAAATTAAACAAAAACAATATTGGACCAATCATGAAAATTAAAATAAAATATATAGCTATAATAAATAATTAAAAGATACTTTTTACCTTAACTTTCCTCCATATCCTCTCCTTGTAATGGTCTGGGACAAGTCGCCAATCAGTGTATCAAAAGGGTGCTAAAATGTAACATTCCTACTCAAAATTATTGGCAGTAAACTAAAAGTAGAGAAACACATTGTCATGCTAATATGCTTACAACAAACAGACACTAATTACGTACACAAATGCAAAAATCATTCAACAAATGAAAAAGATAATAAAAATCCTAAACCTGCCAACAGAAAATAATAACAATAATTTATTACTTGCAATGATAAACCACTGTAATCTTAAAAGAAGCAAAGTGAAGGGGGGATGATTCAAACTCTTTCAAGTTTCTAGTTTTTCCTTCTCTTTATGATCAACCACACCAACCCAACATAAAGTGAGAGAGAGAGAGAGAGAGAGAGAGAGAGAGAGAGAGAGAGAGAGAGAGAGAGAGAGAGAGAGAGATTGTATCTCAGGTTCAAGCCCTTTCCTTCACAAATACATGCACTGTAAGAGATATATTACTGTAACAGAGTCACGAAGTAAGAGAGATAGAGAGAGAAAAAGAAAAAATGATAGTAATTTTGACCTAGTTGCAATGGGCTATGACACAAATTGACAGGGGGCTAAAAGAAAAACCTACAATTCTAAGGATTGACAATGAGCCAAAGAGAAAAATTGAGAGAAAAAAGAGAAACAGGGAGAGAAAGGGGTTAGAAACGAAACTTGCAATCGACGGGGGCTTCACTCTCCACCGACAGGTCAGAACTTCAACGCTGGAGATTGAATTAAGAGGGAAGAGGAACCAAATAGCTTCGGCAATCGGCAAAGTGAGAGGAAGAAAGAGGTGTGAACGTCAAAAGTGAGCCCACAAGCTAGGGCATTTTTATTCCCAAATTAAGATGACAATGTTTTAGAAAATTTGCTGGGTTTATTTTTTAATATTTGAAGGGTTTTTTGAAAAGCACCAGAAATTGTCTTTATTCATAGGGTTTAATAAACCATCAATATTAGAACACTGGAAATAATACCTTTTTTTCTGGGGCTTCCTCTAAATGCTAGGAAAAAAACCATGGGAAAACTCTCTTTTGTTATAGTGAATAATCTTGGCATGATTGCTTGCCTCGAATATCGGTTGATTGTTACTTATGATTCCATGCCATGAATCCTGATTGACTGTTTGATGATATGGATACTACGAGAGTACCTTGGCTAGGATCTTGGGCTTCTAACTAGTGACAGGCTCCCTGACATTAGGTCCAATTAAGTTGGAGGCCAGACAAGGAGGCCTAGTGAGCTTCCTCCTCTGGCCCAGGTATGCCAGATGATAGTGTCCTGGTTTGGAGGCTCAAACGTGTACTCATCACCATCTAAGAGTAAAGTGGATAACTAAGTAGCGCCCCATCAATACCATCCACATGGAAGAGGTGAAGGGTAAATGAGGAACAAAAGTTATGTAACTGACAAAGTCGTAATTGGTAGCCATCGTGCATTAGATGCGCCCCCATGTTTTTCAAAGTAATAATTGGCAAACCTTGCCGAGCCCCTTGAACTTCTGATTTTCTTTGACTGGCGTAACCAACAGCCTAAGAGATAGGGTGCAACTATGTAATAGAATGACCAGACTTGGTTAAGCTCGGCCATGAATGCTCTAACCCAGTCGAGCTCTTCTATGAAGGTTGCGTGGTAGCGACCAAGCTAATACTCCCTTGGTCAAAGATAGCCTATGGCCTAGCTAGATTAAATGATGAA
The DNA here is from genome assembly GCA_033060915.1 of Euryodendron excelsum. Taxonomy (NCBI): domain Eukaryota; kingdom Viridiplantae; phylum Streptophyta; class Magnoliopsida; order Ericales; family Pentaphylacaceae; genus Euryodendron; species Euryodendron excelsum. Next base: position 32,124,782 of record CM065382.1, read on the forward strand.
AATTTAGGGGGATCAAGGTACAAAATCACTAACAATTGAATTTCTCTGTAATTCCATTGTAAAAATATTTCATTGACGTAAGTATAAGGGAGTCTTTGACTAGCACCACACTAGTTAAGAGACCCTTTTTGTTTTATTATTAGCAGGTCCTGTCACTTGTTAGAGCCATCCATCCATCTATCTTTCTGCTTCAACATATTTAGTTTATTGTATATAATCATCAAAATATATTTTTTTATTTTTGCAAGGTTTTTTGTTTATCTTTGTACAAAACTTGGTTTCAACACAAAGGATCATACTCAGGGACAAAACTACCTATGGACAATGGGGGGCTATGGCCACCCCATATTTTGACAAAATTTTATTTAACCCCTATTGATTTGGAGTATTTTAACAATAAGAGTGTATATTGCTCTCCCCCCCCCCCCCCTCTCCTCCTCTCCAAATTTTAAAATTTTCCTTGTGAGCTTCCCAAATTCAAGAATTTTTTCCTTAATCCCAACAAAAATAATTTTTTTTTACCTTAACCTTACAAGAATTCAAGAATCTTTGCTTTAGACCCTCAACAAAATTTAAAAAATTTACCTTAGACTTTTATGCCCCCCCCTAGGCATATCATTTTGATCTGCCTGACTTGGTCCAAATTTGGGCCTGCTAGGCTCAGACCAAGCTTTTTGGTCTCCCGCTTTTTTTTGTTGAGTTGGGCCAAAAATGAAAAATACTAGGCCCAAGCCCAGCCACAGCTCTAAGAGGGGGCTCGAGCTCAAGCTCAGACTTGGGCCTTGTGGGCAAGGTTGATGGACCTTTGGGAGGGCTTGGCCAATTTTTAGTTTTTTGAAAATTTTACTTTTAGATTTTAAACAAGCAATTAACTTGTATAAATGATTAAACTTATAATGTACAACAGTTAATAAGGTATTTATAAATGATTAAACTTACAAAGTATTAATTATTATAAATTTATATACAAGATTATTAATAATATAAAAAATAAACTATTGTTTTGGCTGGACCTCTAGCAGGGCTTTTGGATAGGTTCTTGGGCTTGGGCTACTAGGGGTGAGGCCCAAGCCCACCCATAGGGGGAGCGGGCTCAGGCTAGGCTCAAGCCACCCATGGATCGCAAGCCAAATTTACATCCCTAACCCCCTCAATAAAATTCCTACCTCCGTCTCTAATCATACTACATCTATTCTTTTGATTGGGAATCTGAGATCAGAATGAATGTCCCATATAAATGTTCTGAATGTTTTAATAGAGGTCGGTCCAGAACTCAGGGAAGAAAATAAAAAGTTTTTATCTTTAATTTTTCGTGTTTGATTTTGCAAATGAGGGGTATGAGAGGGAAAAGAAGAAAAATAAAAAAAATCGCTCTCTCTCTCTCTCTCTCTCTCTTCCTCTAACTTTCTTTCATTTTTTTGCGCAAAAAGTAATAAGAAAGATAAAATACCTTCAATTCACTTCGTTCCCCTCACCAAGTCCCAAACAGCCTGTAAGTATCCAAAGAAAAGTCATGCTTCATTCAATGGTGCCAATACGTTCAGAGTCGAAATTTTAGGCCAAACCAAACCCATAATGGCGACAAGACAAAGGAGACTAATCTCTTCAAGGGTTTGATTCCTTTTTAACATTATTTAATTTCTGTCTAGAAATTTATAATTACTTGGGTATTCATTCTGATGCGCCTACGGACGCACCTTACCTACCAAAATAGGAAATTTTGGGCTGGAAACGCAGGCAAGCCCTGTGCTTGATTTTCTTTTGAGATTGCGGTCCTATTCCTCAACTCCTCCTCGCTCTTTGCCTTTTAATTTGACTTTCTGAGAGGCATTTCCCATGCACTGTTACCGTCCACTGCTACGATAACAGCGTAACACACTTCAGAGTCCCAGCTATGGCTTCCGCCAATTTTCTCTGCAGTCACCACCTCTATGGCTGTTCGAATGTTAGAGACTTCCATACCAATTCCTTCACAAAAATTAGTGTATCTTCTTCTTCTTCTTCGTCATACAGACGACATGGGTCGTCTTCTTCGCATAGGATATCACAATTTCAAAGGACCCAATTTATCAGAGCCATGTCTTCTGATTCCAAAACTGGGAAAAAACAAGTAGAGGTACTTCTCTCTCCTTCTGTTATTATCGTTTAAATTGAAATATTTCACAGTTACCTTTTTCCTTGCTTGTTATTTAATACAAATTTTTGGGCTTTTTTCTGCATTTTGGTTTGTGGTTATTAGATAGTGTACGATCCTGATGAGAGGTTGAACAAATTAGCTAATGAGATGGATAAGAATGCTGGACTTTCAAGGCTCACTCTGTTTTCACCTTGCAAGGTAAGCTAATCAAAAATCTATTGCCTCGAGGATTAATTAGTTATATCTTTTTGGGGTTTTCAGATTTGTGTTGATATGATATCCAATGAGATGCAGATAAATGTATTTTTGAGAATAACCAGCAAGAGGGAAGATGGTTTTCATGATTTGGCGTCTCTCTTTCATGTAAGTTCTTCCAATTATACTTTTCAGCTTCAAACTCTTTTTTAACCTTTGATTATCAAGTTTAAATGAGTAAATACACTGAAACCATATATTAGTTGCACATGCTGATTATTGTAATCAGGGTTTTCTTTGTTATTGGATTTCCTTGGTGTTTTATATTAATTTCTTCGAGTCTCTAAACTATACTATTGTTACCCCTTTCTACATCCAGGTAATAAGCCTAGGAGATAAAATTAAATTCTCTTTGGCCCCTTCAAAATCTAAGGATCGTTTGTCAACCAATGTGCCTGGAGTTCCCCTCGATGAAAGAAATTTGGTAAAAACCATTAACTTACTTTGTTGCATTCTATTTATCGTCCTATTTAGGTTATTTCTGTTATGAGTTCATGCTTTTGCTACCTATCTTTTGCAGATCATCAAAGCCCTTAATCTTTACAGAGAAAAGACCGGAACTGACAACTTCTTCTGGGTGAAACCTAAGAACCTAATGGAGAAATTCATCTGTTTAAAGAGAACATTATATCTTGGACATGATTTAATGTTTCTCCATTTAAATCTGTGGACAGATTCATCTTGATAAAAAAGTTCCCACTGGTGCTGGGCTTGGTGGTGGAAGCAGCAATGCTGCAACTGCTCTATGGGCGGCAAATCAGTTCAGCGGTTGTCTTGCTACAGAAGATGAACTCCAAGAATGGTCAAGTGAGATTGGCTCAGATGTTCCGTTCTTTTTCTCTCATGGAGCAGCCTATTGTACAGGTAGAGGTGAGGTATGTCTTAAGTTAACAGATGCAGCTCAAAATTGTCAGGTCTTTACTTTCTCAAGTGCTGTTTTCTTTGCTTGATCTTCAAAAACCATTATTTTGGAGTTGACCAGAATTGACTTGATGTATACAAGGTCGCCATTAGTTGATCTTTCATTCGGTTCATTGCGAATATAGTGAAGTTGGGTTCAGTTCTTGAATGCCTCCAATGTGAATTTCTATGTCATATAACCTTCACTTTGACTCTTTCATGGTTGGATGTATAGGTCTGTTTTCCAATCTTGGTCATAGGTAAGATGTCCCCACTCAGGGGCTAGCTAGAGTGGAAGTTATGCATTGTAGAAAATCATGGCTTTTATTGGGGGGGAGCGGGCATGGGTGATACCATGCAACCAAAGAATAGAGGAAGCATAGTCTATGTTTCTATCTTATTCCTTTTCCCTTCAACTTGAATGATGGTTGTTGCATATGTGGTCGGGGGCGAGGAAGCATACAGATGCAACCAGTGGCAGAATTACAAAGATATGGCACCCTACTGTTTGTCTAACCCTTCTATATGTAACAATGTACATATATAATGACTTAGTAAAAATTTATTCCATTGGCACCCCTTAGGCCCTTACAATTTAAAACCCTTCTTAAGGTCCTAACCTCTCATAATTTAAAATCCTTTTTAAGGTCCTAACTTAATAAAATATCAAAATTTTGTGTAGTAGATTATAAGTTTTACCCATTGTTTTGTACATCCTAAGGTAATAAAATCAACACTCTATTGGTTTTTTGATATGCACCCATCTAACAAGTGAATCTTACCTATTAGATAGAAGCATAAAGATATATTTATGTATATATATATATATATATTAGTATGTTGTATACTAGTTAATATTGGTTCCAAAGCACGAACACATATGTATGCACTAATAAGAAAGTTGTATTGAAGTTTAGTATAGTATCAATCATAGATGATTTTCGGGTTATCAAAGAATATCGAGTTTCTCTTTAATAAATGATTGACTGGGGATGTACTAAGAAACAATTAATTTGTCTTCTTTTTTTTTTAATTATGTATTTTATTGAGGCTAAATAAAATTTAGTTTTATTCTTCATGTAGAAAAATTTAGTCGTACATCTTCATATATTTTTTGTATGTTTTTATTTAGAAATACTCCCAGCACTTAGCCTTGAATTTATGAAGGGTATAACTAAGGACCACCTGACAAGAATGGTGACTCCAAAGGAATTGTCCAAGGAGCCGAACAAATTCTCGCCCTAAATCTAAGGAGGGTGAACGTAGAGAATGACTAATCTTGAAGAACACACATTTTGAAGAGGTAGAGTTGAGCCTCGTATCTGGGAAGCAATGAAATGTTTCTTCGATAATGAAAATACTCCGATATGAGATTAAGTTGGGATTCTTGGCTTAACACACAAAGAGAGTGAGTTCCTTCCTTCGAGAGAGAAACTTTTACTCTAATAGATCCCATGACTGCAGAGTCCAAATGGCAAAGCCTAAGGAGTCCTCATGAAATCCATGGTACAAATGATTTTTAAATTGCGGTATTGACTAATGTAAGATTGCGGTTGCGGTTGCGGTTGTGGTTGCGGTGTAACGGTATTGGGAGTATCAACTAACATTTGAAACTGAACCGTGAATTTTTTTCAAGCTCTAGCAAACACCATATCTACTTATCAATGATAATTATGTTACGAGTTTGTTTATATTGGAATGTTTGAAATGGCTTTTGATCAATATTGTAGCACCTAAAAACATGTTTTCTAAAAGATATTGAATTTTATATTGGTTTTTTGGAGAAAAAAAAGAGTTAGAATCTATGTTACCTGGAACGCAGATCGTTCCGGTACGTGGAACGGGAACGGGAACGGGAACGTGGTATGCCACATGTTCTAAAATATGGTACGTTAGGGGTAGACTTCTATGAAGTATACTACTAGAATTAAAATACTTCTAGAAGAATTTTCTTCAACAATCATACATTTAATAAAACATAATTTATGTTTTTTCAAATTAATCATCTAAAAACACATTCTAGGAGTATTATGACCTATTTTCTTACATATTGTTATACCAAAATTCTATTCTTCCTATATTTTTATTCATTGTAATTGATTTTTTTTCCTCCGTTAGGTGACCTTTAAAGATATAAATTGAAAAAAAGTTTGTGATCGCTTTGCATCGCTAAATTCACCATTTTGGAACGCTAGAGTACCATGTTTCGGAACGCCGTTCCAAAAACGTAATTCGCTAGGGTAGTGGAGTGTTATGGTAACACAGGTTAGAATTCATTAAGGAAATTTCAGTATCCAAAATAATTAGAAATACTACTGACACATATTTCATAGCATAAAGCAAATATAAGCCATTGTTGGTATGGGGTAGTTGAAACAATGGCAATACAAATAATCTAATAGTGCTAGTGAATAACAAAGTATATGCTCATGCTAACATCTATTTCTCCTTAATTCAGGAATTCACAAGTCATACTAAAAAAGAATAGCATGAAGGATCTTGTGCTAGAATTGTTTCTCCATATTAATTTTTGTGTGATTCAAACATAATAGATAGACTTTAGAGTTGGGATCTAGTACATACGTGTTTTATTTTTTGGTTGTGCTCAATTTGTAGTTTTTCACCACACTTCTTAAGCCTTAGTTGTGTTTGGTTTTGTCTAATTTCTCGTGAAGTGAGATATTATGTTTTAGGCTACACTTGTGCACTGGTTTGTCTCTTGCTTCAGAGGCAGGTACCAGATTGTGTCTTAAGCTTCGTTGTATAATTTCTATTTTTAAGTATATTTTTTACACTAGCCTTATGCGCCTATTTGTCTTTGGCTTGGGAGACATGTACCGGATTGTGTCTTAAGCTTCATTTCATAAATTTTACATTTTTAGTAACAAAACTTCTCACTTACAAAAAAAGCTTAATTACTTGTTGCATCAAAATTTTCTATTTGACCAAATTACAAAACTTTCTTCATTACTAGGACATCATATAACTATAGAATTAAAAGGTAAAGGAATAAAACATATAAACAAAGAAAATAGGAAAAAAAGGAAAAATGAATATTTTTCGAAAAAATAATTTTTTAGTGCTGACAAGTCATATGTGCCGTTATAAATAGTTTTTTTTTACTGCTTGGAAGTTGTAACGACGTTTATAACAGCCATATTGGCCGATATGGTGTTGTCTATACCGTAATGGGTTGTAGCAATTGATACGATTGTGATTTTATTTATTACAGGTACATTACCCCCGTATCCATAATAGTAGCTTAACAAAGCGATACACATTGGTAAAATACATAACAGTATTGGCCAATATTTAGAACCCTAACTGCAACATGGCGAACAGCTGTGATGTGGGGCATTATTTGGTCTAGTGGCTAAGAGTGGAGGTGCGTTGGGGGTAAAACGTGCACGTCTGCAAATCCAGCATGAAGTGACACATGGGTGTCCTTGGCCTAACAAAGCAGTGTGGTAGAATATTCCCTTGTGGTCTCTATGACACGCGGTTATCCTCTGGTCATTGCTTGCTGCCCAAGCAGCTCATGCATGGCCTATACAAAGCTGCCTTATCCCTAAGCAAGAGAGAGGATCACTTGGATCATTCTCAAAACTTAAGCGAGAGCCCAGGCAATAGAGGAACACTCTGCCATCTTCTTCTTTGCTCTATTTGCTCCATTCGTCAACCCACATGACCACCTCCATAGTCTTGGCTCACTGTTTGGAATCTTCACCTCTCCAGAGTATAACCTTGAGGGAGATCCATCCTTCTACACTATCATACAACAAAACTCATATTTTAAGTGTCTGTTGTCTCAAAAATGTATACATCCTTGAGCAAATACCATATATGCCGGATCAAATTCTCCAAGAACCCAACTCAATGCCATGAACTTTAGTTATGAGCATTCGGATATGGCATATTTTCAGTTAGTTGAGTTTCTTATTGTTTGGTATGGAAAATTTTTTAGTTTGTCAAGTTCCTAATAAGCATTGCAATAACTTTTACGTAGACATCACAATGCTAATTCGCATTTGCTATTTATCAAATCTTTGTAAAGGCACGCAAAAGAGAAGAGGTTGTATCATAAGGAAAAAAAAAAATACATAATATTTTGGGGCTAAAGAACCCAGTAGTTTGGAAAAGTGCAGTAGTTCAAACGTGCTTTTACCATTGATATGAGAGTCAATATATTGAAGTATAAAGCACATAGGTGTTGCATACAAAATCCATTAGAAGAATGTTGGGCACCTACTATTAGTATTGTAGTGTAGAACTTGTCAAATTTTTTAGTGGTGGACATTTTTGTAAAGAAAAGATTTAGCAAATTGTTTCTGAAACTAGGCATGGAAACAAATAATTACTCTGTGTTGATCATGAACATCTAACCATCTTGAAAGGAATCAATCAAAAGTTGAGGTTATCACCAAACAAAGTGGTTAAAACATAAGGCATTATTATCTCTTAGAATCATAGAAGTAATGTATCCGTGCAATAGTAAGCTGAATTTTAAATGCTCTGAGAGAAACCAAACAAAATGGACTTCATTCAAATGCCACATAGCAAGATTCACGTTTCAGATGGCGGCCACCGGTGGTTCTCTCTTTTATTATTCTTAATATTTCCTAGGATTTGCATGTTCTATTTTCACGGTGTCCTTGATTGGAAAATGAAGAGGTAGATCTCTTAGCTGGGAGTGCTGATAAAAACTTGGAGAATCTTTTAAATTTGGGGTTTTTACTATCCTCTTTACCATCTTCATCTTTTGCCCTTGCCTCTACATGCTAATGTCTTACTCTTTTTCTTCAGAGACCTTCTATTGCTCTTTATCATTGTGGGTATTATATAATTTTCCTTATCCATAATAGAATATTACTCTCTTAGCTTCTAAAGTATTGTGGTGTATTTGTTGAGATCATTGTCTTGGATGTCTTTGAGATTAAATAGTTCCTGTGAGTTTTCTATTCTAAACGGACACATATTTACTCTCTGGTTGTTAATTGTTATAGCTTTCACTCAAAATTTTACAGGATGTGGATAGTTGTGATACAAGGAAATAGGAAAAGTAAAGTTGAATATTGCTTGTATTATTTCTGAGGAAAAAGGTACAAATATATAGAATACAATCACCACTATTTTAGGAAACTAAGACTACACAAAATCAGGAAACAATCCCTAGAAATTAGGTCCTAACTAATATTACCCAAGGAAGGAAATATACGAATTTTACAAGCTGTACAATCTCAAGTTTAAAAGGGAAATAAATTTCCCTATTTATTTTCGAGTCAACTGAATCCCTAAGGATTCGTCAACACTCCCCCTCAAGCTGATGAATAGAAGTTGTCCATTCTCAGTGTGCCTATAATACGTTGAAACAGATGACTCGGTAGTCCTTTAATGAGGATGTCCGCAAGTTGCCCATTTGTTGAGACATAGGGAGTACAAATTAAGCCACTATCTAGATTCTCCTTATGAAGTGCCGATCAATTTCCACATGTTTTGTGCAACTTTGTTGTACCGGATTGTGAGCTATATTGATTGCTGACTTGTTATCGCAGTACAACTTCATGCTTCCTTCCCACTTGATTCCTAAGTCTTCCAAGATAATCTTTAGCCACAAAAGTTCACAAACTCCTTGTGCCATAGCTCTACATTCTACTTCAACACTTGACCTAGCTACTACGGCCTGCTTTTTACTCCTCCAAGTCACCAGATTTCCTCCTAAGAAGGTACAATAACCAGATGTTGACCTACGGTCCACTACTGATCCACCCCAGTCTGCGTCTGTGTAGGCTTCTAGGCTTAGTTCACCATTGTTCTTGAAGATAACGCCTTTCCCAGGGGTAGATTTCAAGTATTGTAGGATCCGGTAAATAGCTTGTACGTGGGAATCCTTCGGAGAGTGCATGAACTGGCTGACAACAGTTACGGCATAGGTAATGTCGGGTCTTGTGTGAGATAAGTAAAGAAGTTTCCCAACTAACCTTTGATATCTCCCCTTGTCTGTCATCACATCATCTGCAGCTTCTCCTAATTTGTGATGTTACTCAATAGGAGTGCCTGAGGGCTTGCAGCCGAGCATACCTATCTCTTTAAGAAGATCAAGGATATATTTCTGTTGAGAAATAAAGATGCCATTTCTAGAGTATACTACTTCAATTCCGAAGAAATATTTCAGTTTTCCTAATTTGTTCATTTCAAATTCTTTGGCTAACTACTTCCTGAATTTCTCAATCTCTTCAAAGTCATCTCCAGTTACAATAATGTCATCAACATAAACAATCAGGATTGTAACTTTACCAATTTTCGATCATTTGATGAAGAGGCTATGGTCACCTTGGCTCTGCTTGAAGTCCATGCTCTTCATTACACTAGTAAATCTCCCAAACCATGCTCTAGGTGACTGCTTTAACCCATATAAGACTTTCTTCAACTTGCATACATTGTTATCTCTAAAATTATCAGTGAAACCTGGAGGTGCCTCCATGTAGACTTCTTCCTCTAAATCACCATGTAAGAACACATTCTTAACATCGAATTGTTGCAAGGACCATCCAAGATTGGCTACTAAAGATAATAATACTCTAATAGTATACATTTTTGCGACTGGAGAAAATGTCTCTTGATAGTCTACTCCATATGTCTGAGTGTAGCCTTTGGCCACAAGCCTAGCTTTATATATTTCTAAGGTCCCATCAGCTTTATACTTTATAGTAAACACCCATTTACACCCTACCAGTTTCTTCTCTTTTGGCAACTCAACTATATCCCATGTTTCATTTTTTTCTAGTGCTCTCATTTCCTCACTTATGGCTTTTTTCCATTTCTCATCCCTAAATGCCTCTTGGACTGTTTGTGGAATTCTAATGGTGTGTAAATCTGTGAGAAATACTTTATGTGGTGGAGAGAGTCTATTAAAGGAGATAAAGTCTGCTATAGGGTGTTAGTGCATTTTCGTTTTTCTTTTCTGAGGGCAATTGGTATATCAAGGTCTGTAAGTTTAGGTTGTGAAGCAAGAGGGTTTGAACATGGAGAAGAATGCACAATACCTGTTACCGGTTTGGCTTCTTGGGCTTGCATCGGTTCAGGCTTAAACTTCTTCCTTCGTGAATACACTTGTAATGACAAAGTAGTACCATCATTCTCTGTTTTCTCATCAGGATTTTTGTTGGTTTCTGCTGGAGACTAGGATGTTTCTGCTGGAACAAGAGAACTAGCAGAAGGAACATGTGTTTCATCAAGATTATCAAAAACAAGATTCAAATCAGACTTATCTTCCAATAAATGCTCCCCTCGAAGAGAAGTTTTACCAAAGAATAACGTGTTTTATGTAAAGGTAACATCCTTGGAGACATAAAACCTTTTTGAATTGGGATGATAACATTTATACCCCTTTTTGGTTGAGGAATAACCACGGAAGATACATTTAAGGGCTCTAGGATCCAATTTATCCCGGTTGTGTGCATGAGTGTGAACATAAGATACACAACCAAATATTCTAGGTGGTAATGGGGTAGACTTGTTGAATTCTGGATAGAATTGAGAAAGGATACTGACTGGAGTTTTATTTCCTAATACCCTTGATGGTAGTTGGTTTATAAGATAAGCTGCAGTCAACACAGCTTCCCCCCAGTGGGATTTAGGCACTTGTTTCTCAAATAAAAGGGCTCTAGTTGTTTTAAGAAGATGATGGTTTTTTTGTTCTGCAACCCCGTTCTGTTATGGAGTAGCAGTACATGAAGATTGGTGGACTATTCCCTCCCTTTGGAAAAATGGTGAAAGAATTTGGTCAAAATATTCTCTCCTGTTGTCTGATCTGATATTTTTTTTATCTCAACACCAAACTGAGTTTGAATCATTTTAAGAAACAGAGGAAATATAGAACTAACATCAGATTTGTTTTTCATAAGTAACAACCAAGAAACTCGAGTGCAGTCATCAATGAAGGAAATAAACTAGCGAGCTCCAGTAATATTTGGAATCCTAGAAGGTCCCCATAAATCAATATGAATCAAAGAGAAAGGATATAAAGATTTATTATCACTTAATGGAAATGAAACATGATGGTGTTTGGCAAACTGACACACTTCACAATGAAAAGACTTATTATCCAAATTATGAAACAAAACAGGAAATAGTCTTTAATACAGAAAACGAAGGATGCCTTAAACAAAAATGATGAAGCCAAATTTGTGCTTTATTTGGCGAGAATTTTTCAAAGAAATGAGACAAAGGTAGATAATTACTGCTCTTGTCATCACAGATATCCAGAACGAGAGTCCTTTCTTCTCTTTAGCAAGCCCAATCGTCCTCCCCATAACTGGTTCCTGAAAGACACAATGATTGGGAAAGAATGTCACTTTACAGTTTAGGTCTTTTGTGGTATGATGTATGGACAAAAGATTTACATAAAGTTTAGGCACATGAAGAACAGATTTTAAAGACAGAGAAGGTGTAAGAGTGATGGTTCCTTTTCCTACCACAGATGCAAAAGTTCCATCAGCAACTCGTATTTTGTAGTTTCCAGGGCATGGGGAGTCTGTTGTGAAATGATGTGGTGAGTTGGTCATATGGTCTGTTGCACCTGAATCTATTACCTAGGTTGCATGCAAATTACAGTCCTTTAAGGCACCAAGAGCATGAGGTATGGAATACTTACCTGAGTGTGCAAATGAATATGAACCAACCGGTTTGTCAATTGAAGTAAGGAAGCTCCGAAGTTTTTCAATTTCTTCCTTTTTTAGTGTCCTAATCTCCGAGCTGCTGCTAGTTAAGTCTTGAGTAGGTTGTTCATCAGCAAGGGCAATATTTACTTGGCTGTCTTGTGTGTTTTAATGCTGCTGAGAGTTGTGGTTTTTGCCAAAAGGTGATTTTCGCCAAAAGGTGGTTTTCCATTCAATTTTCAGCACTTGTCCCTGGTATGCCTTGGCTTCTTGCAATAGGTGCACCAAAGATCCTCTTTATTGACTTGCGGCTTGTTCTTATTGTTTGAGTTCAAGTCGTTGAATTTGTTTGGGTATGATGACTTAACCACAGCCAGAGCAGATCTTTCATCAGGAGGATTGTCTAACATCACAGTCCTCCTTCCCTCTTCAGTGTGTATGATAGAGAATACCTCATTTAAAGAAGGTAAAACTTCCTTTCTTAGCACTTGCATTCGGATTTGATCAAATTTCGCATTGAGGCCTGCCAAGAACTCACAAGTCCTTTCACTTTCTACAAATTTTATCATCATAGTGGCATCCTCACTGCACTTCATCTTAAAGTTCTGATAGTAATTGAGCTCAAGCCATAAACTTTTCTGAGTGTTATAATACTCCGTAACAGACATTGTACCTTGTTTTGTCGAGTGAATCTTGGTTTTTGTTTCATAAACCAAGGCTGCATCCTTAACTTTAGAGTAGGTCTGCTTTACGGTGTCCCATATGTCTTTGGCAGTTGTCAAAAACATGCAGGTTCCACTTATCTGTGGTTGCATCGAATTCCAGAGCCATGACATAATTGAGGAGTCTTCCACATCCCAAGCTTCGAACTTTGGATCATCTTCCCCTGGCACAGGACCAATCAAGTGGCTGAGTTTTCCCTTTCCCTTCACAAATGTCCTCACCCATTGAGACCGCATCAGATAGTTTCTTCCATTGAGTTGATATGATGGTTGTATATTCTGAAATTCGCCATGTGAGGTTTGAATAGGTTGGTTTAATTTAGAGTTGGTCAAAATGGTAGTTTTAGATGTGACAGACATCGTGGGATTTAGGCAAAAAGATTGAATCACTTGAAGGTTATAAAAGATCAGTGGTTACAGGCAATGAAAGCCAAAGAGATATTCTGCAATCAGCAAAGAAGGTTGTGCTGAAAAAACACTGTAAATGGGTATCGGCAATTAAGGCCAATGGTCTGTGTTGGTAATAGAAAAAAACAGAGGAGACCAATAACCCCAAAAATAAAAAAACTCTGAATACCAGCAAAGAAGGCTGATAATCCAGACAAATTCCTCAAAGATTTTTGAATTTCAAAAGAAAAGCTCTGATACCATGAAGTTGAATATTGCTTGTATTATTTCTGAGGAAAAAGGTACAAATATATAGAACACAATCACCACTATTTTAGAAAACTAAGACTACACAAAATCAGGAAACAATCCCTAGAAATTAGGTCCTAACTAACAACACCCAAGGAAGGAAATATACAAATTTTACAGGCTGTACAATCTCAAGTTTAAAAGGGAAATAAATTTCCCTATTTATTTTCGAGTCAACTGAATCCCTAAGGATTCGTCAACAAAAAGGAAAGAGAACATCGTAAACCACACATTCAATTGTGATATTGGGGGTTGGCTTATGTAGATCTCAGTTTGTATGTGACAAGATTGTTATAATTATGAGTCTCATACTATTGGTGTTTTACCTTTCATACTGGTGAACAAAGTAATTTTGTCCATGTGGTGATAAGCAAAATGAGAGGTAGACACTTACATGCCCACATGCCTCTTGTTCTGTATCATCTTTAAAAGTATCATCAGTTTTGGATGCTACATGTTAAACATTATGTCATATGCATGAACATGCATAGATACTTACATTTGAGTTTACAAACATGAAACTCGTATTTGCTAGACCAATAATGCAGTAATTAAGATTGACTTTGCTGATGATTTCATTTTATCCTAGCTATTTCCCTCTGATATTCTTGGAGGTGAGTTGTCATATGGTGACTTTCATTACAAAAACCTGTGTATACACTCACATGCATATCAAGGAAAAAAGCAAAAACATGAAAAAGAAATAAAAAAGGATCCTATTTTATAATCAACCCAATCCCCTTTCACGTTTTTTCTTTTTCTTATCAATGAATAGATCTCTTTACTTGTATGACTTAGATGTCTCGTATTTCTTGAGTGATTCAATTGATGATGAAGAAAGAGAATTCTTGGTTCAATTCTCTACCTTAATGATAGAAAAAACGATTGATCAAATTCTATCGAGTTTGACTCAAAGTGATCATTTATCAAAGAATGATTTTATTTTATCATAGCTATTTCCCTCTGATATTCTTGGAGGTAAGTTGTCATATGGTGACTTTCATTACAAAAACCTGTGTATACACTCACATGCACGAGGAAAAAAGCAACAACACGAAAAAGATATAAAAAAGGATTCTATTTTATCATCAACACAATCCCCTTTCACGTTTTGTCTTTTTCTTCTCAATGAATAGATCTCTTTATTTGTATGACTTAGATGTCTCATATTTCTCGAGTGATTCTATTGATGATGAAGAAAGAGAATTCTTGGTTCAGTTCTCCACCTTAAAGATAGAAAAAATGATTGATCAGATTCTATTGAGTCTGACTCATAGTGATCATTCATCAAAGGATGATTTCATTTTATCGTAGCTATTTCCCTCTAATATTCTTGGAAATGAGTTGTCATATGGTGACTAACCTATGTATACACTCACATACTTATTGAGGAAATAAACAAAAACACGATAAGAAATAAAAAAATCCGTACTCGCAGTGAAAGAGTGGCAATTGTACTATTTCTGACTTTCTTAAATGATGTTGCACCTCTACAATGGGTCTTACTTGAATTATGCTTTGGTTTATCCAGGACGTTCAAGATATTCCCCCACCAATTCCTTTGGAACTGCCAATGGTTCTTATAAAGCCTCAGCAGGCATGTTCAACAGCTGAAGTTTACAAGGTAATATTTATCTGAAGTTGATAAACAAATTAAACAGTACAGTTGCCTTAGCCTTCTCCCAAAACCATTTCTCTGAGTACAATTTTTTGATTTGTCAGTGCCTTCAGTTGGATCAAACTAGTAAGATTGATCCTTTAACCTTGCTGGAGAAAATCTCAAGACACGGAATATCTCAAGATGTTTGTGTTAATGATTTGGGTATGAATTCAAAACCAATACTCAACATGCCTTCTATATGTTTGTCCTTTAAATTTGTTTAGGTTAAGGAGGTTAAATAGCAGGTTGATTGTGTAGCCTTCCCAGCACTGACTGCTGTGTTTAATACATTTGTAAATGGGCTTGGTTCAGTTTAGGCTGGTAACCTGACCTAAATTAACTGCGGGATCAGTTTTATTATGCATCTGGAAAATCCTGTGTGCATAGTCCAAGTTTGATGTAATGCCCTGGCAAACCAGTTGAGTTTGGGGCAGTGTTAGAATGGCTTTTACATAGTTAGCAATGCCATTCCATACCGGACAAAAAATGGTACAAAGAAGGGCAAGTTCCATACCGAGTAGTATATCGGCCTATACTAGTTGTACTAAATATACAGGACTATACCAGAATTTGTATATATATATATATATATTCTATAATAATTTATTTTGTTATGATTTTATGATAGATGTCTATTAGAACTTGTGCTAGACATGTACTAGACAATTGATATGACTTTTTTGATATTTTTGAATATCTACTTGTGTTGGATAATATGTTTATGTTATGCTAAAATAATTTAGTGTTGAATAATACTTGATGTAGGAAATGTCATTCTATGTACATAAAATTTTGTAAGAATATATAGTTTATTGTATATTATATTTATAGTGATAAATCCGATACGGTACATGGAAGCAAACCAATACCGGTATATATCATACCAATGGAAAAATGGTACAGTGGTCAGTATGGGATTTGACATATGTGGTTTTTTATGCACTTAATCCTACAGTTGGGCTTTTACTGTTAGAATAGATTTGGCACTTTGACGATGCCATCTTACTCCAAAGTCCAGGCAGTCAGTTAACTTGATTTCTTGTGGTCTTGCAGAACCTCCTGCATTTGAAGTGCTTCCATCTCTAAAAAGATTAAAACAACGCGTGATTGCTGCAAGCCGTGGTCAATATGATGCTGTTTTCATGTCTGGAAGGTACAAAGGCATTTTTGCATAGCCTGTTTAAAATTTAATTTTGAGTCTTTATTTAGTACAAATTGAATATTTTATACTGTTCATGCTAGTGATTGTTTTGTGAAATGTGAGACTTCAAGTGGCAAAGCTCACTAATGAGCAGGATGTCCTCATGATTTCTTATTTTATTATTTTTCTTGATTTCTGTCTGTATGGTAAGATACATTAAACTTATAAGGTTAACTTAAGCATTGAAGTTACTCAAATGATCAAGAATGGTGAAGGATGAGCCAGTAAACAATTGCATCGCAGAATTTGTGTGGTATCTTAAACTTGAGTATGATCATCAGTTGTCACTTGGAACAGCTCACTGATGAGGAACAATTCTATTAGAATCTTGTACTGTGTAATGACACCATAGAAAAAGGTACAGCTATTAATATCCGATGCAAACTTTACAAACCCAATCTCCTAAAGTACTCAACTCAAGAAATTGTATTGCTTTGCTAGTTCAATACAGAAACTAAACTGAAAGAGATGGCTACCCAAACCATTGTTCTTGAACAAGTATTGATAACTTCTCTGAAGTTTTTGGAACCTAAAGGACTGTATGAGAATCCCTTAAAAGTTGGATTATCTTATTTTAGGCCAGATTCACTTGATGTTTGCTGTTTGGTATGCTTCCTTTAACTGGAGGGGAATTTAATCAACAAAAGAAACCGTTACCTGAAGTTTATTTGTTTTATTGTTCAAGGTAAATGGTATATGAATGACGAACATGCAAACATCCCCTAGCCAAATACCTAATTCAAGCAAAAGGAAAGCAGTAGAAGTTGAAAAAAATACTCATTCCGACCATGGGACTTGTAATGGGCTAATATTGACTTCGTGCTTATGCCAACTCATGGTTGGTTTAGATGAGAACCGTACTACTGTAGGTAATAAAACATTATCGAAAGAATACTCCCCTTGATCTGAAGATATCTTGATTTGAAGTTTAATGAATATCGATATGATTTCAGATGCTGAGCTGATTTGCCTCTGTAGAACAGGCTTAGTGATGCCTCAATACATTCTTGAATGTTCCAAGTATAAAGTGCAGCATCTCGTACCATGAGTTTGGCACTACATGGCCTATTGAGTTTATCATCCTATATTACAACCTTATGATGCAAATACCAATTCCTTTTGGGGTTTTGGATGCTTAGGTTGGAGTAGGTTTGTTGAATCACCAGATGGGAAACATGGAACTAAGATGAGTAATAATGGCTGAAGCTCCACCTGCAAATTGGATAAACAAGAACTATAAAGGACCCAGGGAGGGTGATGGTTGCATTCTTTTAGAAAGGGAGGACATCATTTTGTTAGCCATATACATCTTTTTGCTGAAGTGTCGAAATACTTTCTGGCACACCATTACCTAGTTGTGTATAGGCAGTTGCCTGCTATCCAGACAGTGATAGCCCAATTTACTGCCTGTTTGGAACTCAGGAAGGGGAAGGGGAAGGGAAGGGAAAGAAAATGAAAGGAAAATGGAAGAGAGAGAGAGAGAGAGAGAGAGAGAGAGAGAGAGAGATTATTTACTCTTTCCCTTGCTTTCCCTTCCCTTTCTCTACTAGGTAGAATCAAACAGGGGAAGGAAAGAAAATAATAATTTTCCCTTCCTTTCCCCAAGTTCCGAACAGGCTGTTACTGTCATTTTATATTTCACAACTCACAAAGAGAAACAGCATTCACTGACCCACAACCATATGGTCAGTGGAATGATATACCATCATTATGATTGATTCTTGAAAGTGAATGCACCCACATCCCAACCAAACAACCTCTCCCTAAACACCCACCCCCCCCCCCCCCCCCCCCCCCCCCCCCCCCGGCGTCTGGATAGTTGATGAGAGAGTGTGCAGAAATGGTGATTGACTTCTTGCTGATCAACTTAGTGCAAGCCCTTTGAAGTTGAATTTGTAAAGTAAGGTACTCAAAAGTATCAAAACTTGTAACTGTGGCCACAAGTGCTCCTATTATGTAGGCTTACATGTATGATATAGCTTTACAGCTTTACAAATCTATGTGCAATCTGGCAACATGGAGTGATACAAGATTTTAATTTTATTCCTGCTGGTGTTATCCTCTCATTAATATCTTTGTGAAGTTCATTACAAGTGGTCTTGAGCATTCCAACTAGAAACTTCAGCCTATGAAGAATTAGAAAGTCACAATCTTCTGACATTCAATTTGGAGGTTTTTGGTAAGCATGAGGAAGTAAACTGATATGCAGTGTAGTTTTAATGATATAAATACGGGTGTAGTTGAAATTTGTGGCCAAGATCTTGGATCTATCATCTAGAGAGCAAGATGAATAATGTGGAAAAGTGCTTATACAATGTTGTGATCATTGGATACTTACAAGTTTAGGAGGAGAATTGTTACAAATTGACTGTTAGACTGTACTATATGATATGGAATATTTGGTTATGAGGTAAAATGTCAAGATTTGATTGTAGCCATGGTGAAGATCCTATGATGTAAGAGTGGCAGTAGAATAGTATACGAAATGAATGCATTTGTGAAATGTTTAGGTGTTAGCTGCTGACTTTAGAGGGTGGCATAATCTAAAACAAAATGAGGAAAAGTGGTCTGAGGGTTTCCTAGTGTGCAACATAGACCAACGAGTGCACCTATATGTAGGAAAGGTTCAATTCAAGTTGCAGCACTGAAAAGGATAAGACAAGTCCCAGTAAAAATTATGGGTAGGCTGCGAAAAGACAGGACTACAATGCCGAATGATGAGAATAATTTTCCTTGAACCCAAGTGGTTGGGGTTAAGGCTTTACTGAGTTGAAGACCTGAAAAGTTTAACTTGGGAAGTTGGACTTGTTTTGGAAGTATGGATGTGTTAAAAAGTGGATGAATTAAGCAAATCATAGTCTATGCACTTGGCATCTACCTATAAAATTGAAGAGAATGTCTTGTAAGACATCTATGAGACCAAGCATGCTCTATGGTCCTAGATGTTGGGAGTAATTGGTCATAGATTTGTGACTAAATTGAGTACGTTGAGGTTGGTGATTGCTAATATTGGAAGAGTTATAACTGGAAATGAATTCATTTGTGCGTAAATTGGAGAAAGCACTACTTTAGGACAAGATAAGAGAAACTAATTAGATGCTTTTGCCTTGTCCAGCGAAAACCAGCAACCTTTTCCACTGAGGAGTGACAAAAGTTCAAGTTGAAGATGCTGCAAGGGTGGGGAAGGAGATATTTCTGTGTCATAAGAAGAAATATGGCACTAAATACAATGGAATGACAAAATGCAGTTTCTTCCTTCGACCTCAAATAGATGGCACGATGGGTTAGTGAGCTGAGTTTGGTCTTTACAGAAATTTATAGCTACATATGGAATTGAGACTTTTACTCCGCCACCTCCACCTCCCCCTTCAGTTACAAAACTAGTTAAGATATGGAACACTAGAGAGGAAAGCTTTTGGAAGTTCTTTGAGTCTCTCTTGCTCTTCCAGTTTCCAGCCCCAATCCACACCATGCGTGCACTCCAAACAAAGACAATTATTGTTGCATAATGTTGTTTGGACATGTGCTCATGCTCATCGCATGGTTTTGTTAGAGTTCTGTGCAGGGAGAATGATCATCTCTCTCTCTCTCTCTCTCTCTCTCTCTCTCTCTCTCTCATGTGCTGGCCATTTTCATAATCTCACTGCCCAAGTAAAAAATATAAGATGACTAAGAGAGCAATAAGTGCTACCAGATTTTTGACTTACTCAGTTGTTGTCCTTGAAAGAGGTCAATCTTGCTTTGGAATAATTTCATATCCATAAAAATGTTTTTGATGCAATGTGATAGTGTGAAAAAAAATGAAGGGAAGAGACGATAATAAGACGGAAAAAAGTCAGTGAAAATAAGATAGGCTATAATTCTTGGACATATGTTTTCCTAAATTTGAATGGATGTGCTATTACTTCTTCCCACGCAAGGTCTTAACAGCTCGATGGTCTAATGTGAGTGCTTAAAAAATTGTTCTGAGTGACACACTGTATTAAGAAAAATTAACAAGGTAGAGAACACTGCATAAGTTGTCCTAATATTCATTTGTGTGGTGTTGAATATTGTTTTTCCTATATCTTTCTTCCTCACCTTATGTATATATATACATGTATTTATATTTTTGTTTGCATACATGTATTTCTGCATGTCCATTACTCTCGAACAGAAGAAGATAATAGAATAGTTTGCTACATTTTCGTCTTCCAGTTCTGTAGATACTTGACTGTCTTCTCAACGTCTTTGATGCAGTGGTAGCACTATAGTTGGGATTGGTTCTCCAGATCCCCCACAATTTATTTATGATGATGATGAATACAAAGAGGTGTTTTTGTCAGGTAAGCAAGTAAGCCACAAGACTGTGCCCATGTTACTCATCAATTTACGTCTGGCAGCTAACTAGCTTTGCATAGCCTCAATGCTACATCTGGATACAATCAAAGACATCTCAATATCCATGAAACAGATATTATTTTAATCTCTTAATTAGATGCCATTAACATTTTACACATTCTACGAACTTATGAGACATTTACTGGGCAACTTGATAGCTTCTTTTATTTTAATGATCTACAAATTCGCACTTGCTTTATGAAATTTCATAGATTACTAATCCTATTTACCTACATATTTTCTGAAATGTTTTACAGGCCTCTTAATGGGTTATGGTACTTTCTAGAATCAATCACCAACACCCCCCGCCTCCCCCCCCCAAAAAAAAAAAGGCAATACAAAGAAAAAGGAAAAAAACAAACAAATAAACATGCCACCCTCAATTCTCTCTCTGGTCATAGTGTCCTTGGGTGTGCTTTCATTAAATCTTCATATCAACACTACTAATTGGTAAGTCAAAGCACAATGACAGCCTAAAGAAAGAAATGCAAAAAATAAATACTTTGCAGAAAACCTTTTCACTTTTTCTCCTAATGATAAGGAATTGTCTACATGAGGTTTAAAAAAAAAAACAGACACATTACCTGCCATAGGGTTAATTTCATACTCCCTTGTACTTAGCTCCAAAATCACATAAACTCCCTCAACTTTGAAAACCTGAACTTACACCCCTCTTAGTTTAGGGTAAAGTGCAAAATGCTAATGGGGTTAACGAACAATTTGTATAAATTTACTCTACCATGTCCAACACTCTTTGAGAGAGAGAACCAGAGGAAAAAAGAAAAAAAAAAAAAAAAACAGAGAGCAGCCACTACCTGCCAACGTTGTTTTCTTTTCTACCACAGCCACTAGCCACTCTCTCTCTCTCTCTCTCTCTCTCTCTCTCTCTCATCTCTTCCCCCTCTCCTTCTTACTTCTCTCTCTATAAAACATCATCTTGAGACAGGAGACGTGCTGGGTCACGTGAAGCTCTTGAGCTTGAACACTAGAAAATTATGGAAACCAGTTAACAATGTATGATGGTGATTGTTATCTATAATAGAGATCAAGACTTCAAACATATCAAATACCAAAAGAGTGATAGTAGAAAAGTTGGGCAGTCTTGGCTTTTGGTGTGTACCTGCCATATTTGATTATGGTGTCAGAAACTAATTCTAACAGTTCTTTTGGTTAAAGAGTGATTGTAGAAAAGTTGGGCAGTCTTGGCTTTTGGTGTATACCTGCCATGTTTGATTTATGGTGTTAGAAACTAATTCTAACAGTTCTTTTGGTTGCAATTGAAACGATCTCCCATAGAAAAACAATAAACTACTAACAGAGTTCAAATTGTGATGATGCAATAATTTCTCCTCACTCTGGACGCAGATGACTTGTGCTTGAACTTCAATTAAAATAGCATCTGGATGAGTAATGAAATTAACATGGTTCAATAGGTTTTCCAATGTATATTATTTAGACTATCAGTTCTTTTAAATAATATGCTGAAACAAAATTATCTTCAAAATTTTATTCTACATGCAACATGTAGAGCCCAAGAAAAAAATCTGGAACTAGCATATTAATTATTGCTGTTCCAACGAAACCAAGACTGGTTAGCCACCATGGATGCCATAACCGAACCACTGACACCACCACAGCCACTATCACCTTCGTCCTTTTTATTACTGATGGGTCATGGCTGAACCTCTCTCTCTCTCTCTCTCTCTCTCTGTGTTTAGCCACCTGCCGAACCAGCTAACCCACTACTACTCTTACCCATCACATCTGAACCACCATGGTGGGTTTCGACTATGGTGATTGAGAGCCTTTAAAATTAATTGGCTTATTCAAATATTTGTGTACATATATACACACATACATATATATGTGCAGAGACGGAACTTAAAATTTCTTTATTTTCGGACTTAACCTTGCTGTAGTTGTGGCAACCATAGCCAATGGTGTTTTAGGCCATTGGTGATGGATTTGCTTATGGGCTGCCATGCGTATTGATAATCTGTCTCGTGCCAGCTATACATGGCAGCCATGGGTAGGGACGGGTAGGAAACGATGATGGTAGGGGAGAAAGAAGGAAAAAAATAAGTTAAATTGAAGGGTATAGAAGACATTTTAACCTTAAAAAAACAAAGCAAAACTGCACTTATGCTGCATGGAATACACACGACATTATTTTAGATGGAAAAATTAACTGTTGCACTTTACCTCGGACTAGGAGGGGTGTGAGTATAGGTTTTTGACGTTGAGGGAATATATGTCATTTTGGAGTTAAGTAAACAAAGGGCAAAGTGAAATCAATCATAAAAATAAAATATATACTAGAATTCAGACATTAAAGCCATTGCATTTCTTTTTTCACAACCAATTTCAAGAATAAAATTTTTTAGATAGTGCAGTTTGCACCCCTAATTCTTTTTACCATTTTCTTGGTACACTCGTTTGTCCTCCTTGTGTTTGTCATTAATGGACTCCATGAATCAGTGTATATGAAAAGTACATCAATATAAGATCCAAGAGAACATGCATGTACTTAAATAAACTTAATCTTTATATGGTAAGATTTTGCGAAAAGGGGAAGTAATATTACCGAGACTGAGAAAAAGGTGCATATGATAACTGGGAGCCTGGCAATTGTAATGATTTAAGTCATGCACCTGGGTATATATCTCACAGTTACACTCATTTGGAGAACTATGAGGTTTTATTTACCTCAGATCTGAGGAATATTGCTTGCCTACAATATACAATATGGTTTGCCATGCAAGTGTGAATGTATGGAAAGAGCACGGGGCATATAAGAAGGAATGAATATGCCCTCACGGTTCATGTCAAGAGCTCCATAGAACATGTTGTCTGTTTTTTATTTTTGGCAATTCTTTATGTTACTGGTAACTTTGCTCCGTATGACTGACTTTATTGGCCCTATATATATGATATGTAATACATTGTCTATGCAGAAGCCAGCTTTATCACCCGTGCAGCTAATCAGTGGTATACAGAACCCGTTTCAACAAGTGCTGGTACAGCTATGGATCATTCGCTGCCAGATGAATAGTAGGTCCGGTCTGTTCATGTTGTCGATGTAACTGGGTAAAATGGAAGACGATTTTGTCAATTGTCCCAGTGATTTGGTGTACAAACTTCAAATTCACGTCACATCTTTCTTTTTTATCAATGTTGTGATGGTTTAAATATGAGAGTGCTGCTGATGGACTTAAAACAGGAAGAGGCAGGTGATAAGATGTATGTATTGAAATCAGAAAATGCAGTTGGAATTTGCCACCCTTAGTATGTTTTGCCTCTCAGAGGTTAGGGTTTTCTTTGTTAGTAATGTTTGGCTTTCGATTTTTTCTATTCCTATCTAATCGCGCCCTTCGCTCCAAAGAGCAGGCTGTCAGTGTCAGGAACAAAGTGACATGATGACGCCCTTTTAATTCTGTACGCCCTCACAAAATGTAGAAAGAGATTAACAGGTGTGTATACACATACATACATACATACATACATACATACATACTTATAGTTATAGATGATGAGGCATTCATATCCTCAGTGAACCCTAAGACTCTCTGCATCTTCAATCGCATACCAGTCGGAACCCCTTAGTAGCGTAGAACAGTTACAAGAGTATTTACTTGCCACAAATTATACACACAGAAAAAAAAAAAAAAAAATTGTATTCGTTCATTTTCAACTTTTACTTCCCCATTCTATTCTACTTTTTGATGATGCAATAAATTTGTGTGATTTCCCTGAGCTTTGGTGTGAATGGCTGAAGGAATTTTCGACTGTGGATACCGTTGTGATGTCTGCTAAGGATACTCCGATGATAAAATTAGGCTAGAGTATTTGGACAAAGTAATAAGACTTAAAGATTTTTTGTTTTGTACCTTCTTTCAGATATGGTGACTATTATTTATACAGTGATGTTAGTAGGGAGTGTGCCTTGGATCGTGGATTGTGGGAGTTAATTGTACTCCCGGATTAAGCATAGTGGATTAGAAAACATGGATCGTGCTTCTAGTCATGGGAGTAACCATTTTAATGATGGGGTCATGGGAGTTGATATTCAGGCAAGAAACTCGGAGTACACCTCTGATGGCGGTCGGTGCATCGCTCTGGTGTGGCCTGCCCGATGTAGCTGGTTAGAGGGGTATTTAAGGGTGGTCTTGGTCTGGACACCTCAGGGCTGCTTAGGAAGGACAGACTGGCTGCTTAGTTTTATTCCTATCATTTGTCCCCAATTCTTTTGGGCAGCTCTGGTCTGCTTAAGGGAATTCGAACGTCATCTTCGAGGTGCATTTATGGTGTCGTAATCTGTAATGATTACGGTAGCTATCGAATCAGTGTAACCCTTGGGGTGTTTGCCACGTGGCTTTTTCGAGTTAGTTCTGAGTCCGTGATGGGACACTTTGAAGGATGGCCGTTGATCTTGAATCACGGAGGCGATCTTGTCCGTTGCTTTCAAAGCGAGGGGTTTTAAGACTTGGCGGTTTGCCAGAAAACCCCTCACTTTACACCCTTCGAACTCCTAGTAATTGGCTATACCATTCTCTCTGAAAGTTCTTTAATCTTTGTTCTTGTGACCACGTTCAAGGAAATTCCAAGCTCTTTTCTCTCGACCATCCCAACTTTGGTAAGGTGTTGTGTTTGTTGAGTAGGGTTTTATGTTTTGGCTCTTGCAAAATGTCATTTTGTAATATTCCGAGCCTCTATTTATTTATATTAATGTGAATTTCTAGTGTTTGAATTGTTTAATGTTAGTTATTACATCTTTTGGGTAAAAAATGACTAATAAGAGCTTATATTGTAATTTAAGCCCTTGGAGTGAGACCCATGAAATTATTTTTCATGTATATCATCCTTATACACCCATGTATACACACACACACACACACACAAAAAAACACACCCACACATCTAGTTGAGGGAGAAAAGAGAGGGAAAAAAGGAGAAGAGAAAGAGGAAATGGAAGATTGAAAGAAGAGGAAGCTTGGAGAGTCTCCACTCAAGCCAAGAGAAGCCAGTGAAGGATTTGGGCAAGCTTGAAGAAAGGTAAGATTTCATCTCTTTCTACAATTGTATGTATATGTATTTATCTTGGTGGGTTGTATTGTTGGGTTGTAATAGGTGACTCTTTTGAGTCCCATTCGGCTAGATTTTAAAGCCTTATAAACTTATATTAAGGGTTTGAGATAATGGTTTGTAAAACCCACAAATTTGTACATGATGGGTTTGAAATTTCAAACCCTAAATCACTTTGATTTACTTGTTTAAAGTATTTCATTTTGAGTTATTGTGGTCTTCTTGAGTCAATTTTTGGACTCTAGAAGCATTGAAAGAGTTTGTGAGAGTTTTGATGGAGTTTGGGTGAGATTTAGGAATTTGTCGGGTGAGTTTTCATTTTTCCCAGGTAATGTGTCGACACCTTGGCCTTATGTGTCGACACATCTATCCAGAGGACTCCCAAATTCACTTCTTTAGCTCATGTGTTGACACATTGCTTCATGTATCGACACATCACAGATTCGCTTTTTCAACTCTGATATTATTTAATAAAACTGGCATAACTTTCTCTAAAAAATTCAAATTGATGCATCGTTTAAAGCACTGGAAAGTAGACTCATAGATATTTGTATCCATATAAAGTTTGTACTCTAATTCCTTATAGATTGGGAGATATGAAATTTTAAAGTTGACCCAAAATTTCTGCCAACAACATTGTTTTTCAGAATTTTAATTCATCTTTCACGAGACCTAACTTTTTCACTCGAAATGTGTTTTTGACCCATGACCTATCAAATTAAAGGCCTTTAAGCCTATTTTCAAATGAAACTAGCTTAGAGTATAAACTCATCTTTGAGAGGTGGTTGAGATGCGATGAATGAGTCGATGTTCCAGCTTTCATGTTCGAACCTTAACCTTTATGTCCTTGTTTTACATTGGGGCTTTGTCCTAGAGTTTAGCCTTGTTCTCCCGTTGTGAGAGTGAAGTGTTAATTAGTTGGGGTTGAGGGACTTATTTGCTTAGTCTCGGTTTATGTGTTATCACTTTGCCTTAGAATCTTGTATTGATGTTTTTATGCTTCCATGTGAATTTTGTGTATGAAAATCTTGTTTAGCACCCGTTCTTTTGAATAGAGGTAAGTAATGATATGCCATAAGTAAAACTCTATTATTTTCTCAAATGTTTTAAGTTTAACCTTACATCATGTAATGTTTTTCATATATTTCAATGCATCAATGTTATGTTCAATTATGAATGTCATGTATTAAACGCATGCATGTTATACTCATGTTATGAATTAAACTCCATGGACTAAAATGATCAAATGAAAAAGATGCTAAGTTTTCAATATATGGTACCAACTCGAGTCTTCTCGTGGCAAGACTTTAATCTTGCTCGATAATCTTACGATAGGGGACATGAAATAAACTATCTAAGTTGGGAGACGTCCCTAGTCTAAAGAGTCTTTGCATGACCTACAATGTTACTATAGAGCTTAGCTTATATGTCGGGTTGTAGTACACTTATGATTTAGAACAAGAATCAAGACATGTTTAAATGCTTATGATGAGTTATATATGTCGCATCTCTCTTTTATGATATTATGGTTTGAAACGGCGCAAGGTTTCAATACGATGCTCACAAACTATACGCATAACGTTTATCCATTGATTTATATGTTAGTTATCATTGTTAGTCCATGGTGATTTCATGCTTATGCATCATTGTTATTCATTAATTATTAGCTTACTTTTCTCAAATGTTTTCAGGTAGCCAATCCGAGAGGCCCTAGAGCGAGGCCATACGTGGATTTTGAGCTACGGCCTATGGGCCTATGTTTTGTAGTATGTTTGAGGATTGGACCCTAATGTTTTGTAACGGTATAAATTCTATAACTTTGGCGGGCCTTGATTAGGCCCATATGTATGTTATGTTTTGGATTAGGCACAACTCTGCCATATATGACACAAGTTATGTTTTCAAGTTATAAAAATTCTATTTTCGCAATTATGCATCATTTTAATGATTATGCATAGGTAATCAACCGATTTATGTAATGCGGCCTTGAGTAGCCTTGCTACTAGCCGGTCATGTACCCTAAATCCATATAGGTCAGGTTATGGGGTGTGACGGTTTGGTATTAGAGCTATAGGTTGACACCATATGATTGAGTCCTGCTTAGATAGAATTCTAGGTTTGACTTGAGTATGTGCTATGCGTGTATATATGTAAGCTATGTGTATAATGACATGCCAAGGTGTAATACATATAGTACTATGTTATATGCTTAATGTTTTGTTATGCACGTAAAGTTAGCCATGCCGCCAAGAAGAGATGGTCGTAGGGGGACCGGAGGGCCCGAAGACTGAATTGATCGCATAGAAAGGATCTTAGTTGGACTTGTCCAAGTGGGCTTGTTACGGGTGTGGCCAGGAGTGTCACCAAGTGAAGGACTGTCCGAAAAAGAACAAAGGACAGGGATCTGGGGCATCAGCATCAGCCTCAGTTTAGCAATCTACAGCTAATCGAAGGGAAAATCAATTATGGCAAGACCGAGCTTTTGCACTTATTCCGATAAACACCCCAGCTACCGACTCTGTAGTGTTAGGTATACTTCCTATTTGTGGTCGACCTGCACACGTCCTTTCAGTTCCACGCACTCATTTGTCTCGTATCTTTTTACTCAATAATTGTATACATCTTCGGTACCTCTTGATTATGCTTTGGTAGTATCCTTGGCATTCGGGGATTCCATGTTATGTGATAGGATTTACAATTCTTGTGAGATTCTTGTTAACGATGTGCCCATGTTTGTAAATCTCATTCCCCTAGAAATGCACGGCTTTGATGTCATCTTAGGAATAGATTGGTTGTCCTCTCATCGTGCTATCATTGAGTGTGAGCTTAAACAAGTCGTGTTTCATTCTTCTACCCATTTGGGGCTTGTATTTAAGAGAGTTGGTATCGTGCCTCCACCCTATCTCATTTCATTTATGCAAGCACATCGTTTAATTCAAAAAGGGAATCTTGCATTCTTGTGTAGCTTTTTTGACACACGTTTCTCCACTGCCCTTTGGTAGACTGGGAGATTGAGTTTCACATTGATCTTAATTCGGGTACTAGACTCATTTCTAAAGCTCCTTACCGTATGTTCCCTTTAGAGTTGAAGGAGTTGAAGGTCTAACTCCAAGACTTGTTAGAAAAGAGATTCATCCATCCTTGTGTCTAACCTTAGGGTGCCCTAGTGTTATTTGTGAAAAAGAAGGATGGAACCATGAGATTATGCATTGATTATCGGGAATTGAACAAAGTCACCATTAAGAATAAGTATCCATAGCCAAGGGTGGATGATTTGTTTGATCAACTACAAAGCGTGCATGTATTTTCGAAGATCGACCTAAGGTCGGGTTATCACCAACTAAAGGTGAGGGTAAGTGATGTGGCGAAGACGGCCTTCCGAACTAGAGATAGTCATTACGAGTTTTTGTTTATACCGTTTGGAGTCATAAATGCACCAGCTACATTCATGAATTTGATGAATCAGGTTTTTAAACCCTTCCTTGATGATTTTGTAATTGTGTTTATTGATGACATCTTAGTGTATTCTAGAAGTATTGCAGAACACGAGCATCACTTGAGAGCGATCCTTCAGACACTACAAAACAAAAGATTATATGCCAAGCTGAAATAGTGTGAATTTTGGCTACCAAGTGTAGCATTTTTAGGACACATCATTAGTGTGGATGGAGTGTCTATTGATCCTTATAAGGTTAAAGCCATTGTGAATTGGCCAACACCGACGAATTGAAGTCAGAAGTTTTATGGGCTTAGTTGGGTATTACTGAAGATTTGTGAAGGATTTCTCCAAGATTGCGACTCCTTTAACATAGCTCATTCGGAAGAGCACACCATTTGGGTGGAATGAAAGGAGGCAACGAAGCTTCTAAGAATTGAAGAACCGATTGGTGTCCGCACTAATTCTAGCCTTGCATACCAGGATTGACGGGTTCTCCATCTACAGTGACGCTTCGCATAGAGGACTGGGATGTGTATTGATGTAACATGGTAAGGTAATTGCATATGCCTTGAGACAATTAAGACCACATGAGAAGAATTACCTGACCCATGATCTTGAATTAGTAGCGGTGGTGTTTGATTTGAAGATTTGGCGCCACTATTTGTATGGAGTCATGTGTGAGATCTTCACAAACCACAAGAGTTTGAAATAACTTTTCACAGAGAAGGAGCTAAACATGAGACAGAGAAGATGACTTGAGTTGATCAAAGACTACGACGTTCTCATTCAGTACCATCCGGGCAAGGCCAATGTGGTGGCCGATGCCTTGAGTCAGAAGTCCACCGCCAACCTAGCATGCCTTGTTACATTACAACGTCCCTTGCTCCTTGACATGGAGAGATCAGAGATTGAGATTGTCGCATCAGGTACCAATACGATGCTTACCACCATGATCGCCGAACTGACGTTGATAGAAGTTTTAAAATAATGGTAACCTAAAGATCCTTACTTGTGGAAGATCTATGAAGAGATGGCTGAAAATGAAGAAGGAAATAGCCGAGTTCGTATCATGATGCCTACAAAGCCAACAGATCAAAGCAGAACATCATAGATTGGCAGGACTACTTCAACCTTTACCGATACCGGAATGGAAGTGGGAGTATATCACCATGGATTTTATTGTAGGATTACCGAGATCACCGCGGGGTTGTGATGCTATATGGGTTATTGTTGATCGCCTCACCAAGTCTGCACATTTTTTACCAGTGAAGACTACGTACTCCTTATCAAAGCATGCGACCCTCTACATTGCGGAGATTGTTCAATTACACGGTATGCCAGTTTTGATAGTGTTCGATCGAGACCTGAGATTTGTGTCAAAATTTTGGAAGAGTTTGCAAAGGGCTTTAGGCATCAAATTGAAGTTCAGCACGACTTTTCACCCACAAACAGATGGACAATCAGAAAGGACCATTCAGACCCTAGAAACATGTTGCAGTTATGTGTCCTTGAGTTTCAAGGAAGCTGGGAGGTTCATCTACCATTAGTGAAATTCGCCTACAATAACAATTTTCATGCAAGCATTGGAATGGCACCTTATGAAACACTTTACGGGAGGAAGTGTAGATCTCCAGTTTGTTGCGCTGAAGTCGGAAAGAGAAAGATTCTTGGGCCAGAGATTGTGCAACTGACCACCGACAAGATCAAGTTGATTCAGTAACGACTATAAATTGCTTAAAGTCGCCAAAAGAGTTATGCGGACGTGCGAAGGCGGGACTCAGAGTTTGATGAATGGAGTCGCGTGTTCTTGAAGGTATCTCCTTCTAAGGGGATAAATCGTTTTGGCAAGAAGGGAAAGCTTAGTCTAAGGTACATTAGACCATTTGAAGCTCTTGAAAGGGTTGGACCCGTTACTTATCGTATTGTTGTTCCTCCAAAACTTTTGCAAGTTCGCAATGTCTCTCATGTTTCGATACTACGGAGGTATGTTCATGACCCAACGCACGTGATTGATCATTATCCTTTGGCCGTGAATGAAGATTTACGTTAAGGGACCGATTGAGATTCTTGATCGCCGTGACCAAGTTCTTAGGAACAAGATCATTCCATTGGTATGCATTTTATGGCCGAACCACTCTTGGGAGGAATCTACTTGGGAACGTGAGGATGAGATCCAGGAGCGTTATCATTTTTTGTTTGAATGATAGCTTGTATCAAGTTTGAGGACCAAACTTATTTAAGGAGAAAGGATGTAATATTCCGAGCCTCTATTTATTTATATTAATGTTAATTTCTAGTGTTTGCATTGTTTAATGTTAGTTATTATATCTTTTGAGTAAAAAATGATCAATAAGAGCTTATGTTGTAACTTAAGCCCATGGAGTGAGACATATAGAATTATTTTCCATGTGTATCATCCTTATACACCCTGTATACACATACACACACACAAAAGCACACCCACACAACTGGTTGAGGGAGAGAAGAGAGAGAAAAGAGAAGAAGAGAAAGAGGAAAGGGAAGATTGAAGGAAGAGGAAGCTTGGAGAGTCTCTATCCAAGCCAAGGGAAGCCATTGAAGGACTTGGGCAAGCTTAAAGAAAGGTAAGGTTTCATCTCTTTCTACAATTGTATATGTTTATGTATTTATCTTGGTGGGTTGTGTTGTTGGGTTGTTATAGGTGACTCCTTTGAGTCCCATTCGGCTAGATTTTAAAGCCTCATAAGCTAATATTAAGGGTTTGAGGTGAGGGTTTGTAAAATTTTCAAATTTGTACATGATGGGTTTGAAATTTCAAACCCTAAATCCCTTTGATTTACTTGTTTAAAGTATTTCATTTTGAGTTATTGTGGTCTTCTTGGGTGAATTTTTGGACCCTAGAAACATTGAAAGAGTTTGTGAGAGTTTTGATAGAGTTTGGGTGAGATTTAGGGATTTTTCGGGTGGATTTTCATTTTTCTCAAGTAATGTGTCAACACCTTTACCTCATGAGTTGACACATCCATCAAGAGGACTCCCAGATTCGTTTCTTCAGCTTATGTGTCGACACCTTACTTTATGTGTCGACACATCCCGGATTCGCTTTTTTAGCTCTGACACTATTTAGAAAAACGGGCATAACTTTCTCTGAAAAATGCAAATTGATGCACCCTTTGAAGCATTGGAAAGTAGACTCATAGACCATTGTATCCATATAATGTTTGTACTCTAACTCCTTATAGATTGGGAGATATGGAATTTTAAAGTTGAACCAAAAGTTTTGCTAACAACATTGTTTTCCAGAATTTTAATCCATCTTTCACGAGACCTAACTTCTTCACCCGAAATATGTTTTTAACCCATGATCAATCAAATTAAAGGCCTTTAAGAGTGTTTTCAAATGGAACTAGCCTAGAGTGTGAACTCATCTTTAAGAGGTGGTTGGGACGCGATAAAGGAGTCGATGTTTCAGTTTTTATATTCGAACCTCAACCTTTATGTCCTTGTTTTACATTGGGGATTTGTCCTAGAGTTTAGCCTTTTTTTTCCGTTCTGAGAGTGAGGTGTTGATGAGTCAGGGTTGAGGGACTTATGTGCTTAGTCTCGGTTTATGTGTTATCACTTTGCCTTAGAATCTTATATTGATGTTTCTATACTTCTATGTTCATTTTGTGTAGGAATATCTTGTTTAGCACCCGTTCTTTTGGATAGGGATGAGTACCATTATGACATGAGCCAAACTCTATTATTTTCTCAAATGTTTTAAGTTCAACATCACATCATGCAATGTTTTTCATATATTTCAACGCATCAATGTTATGTTCAATTACGAATGTCATATTTTAAACGCATGCATGTTGTACTCTTGTTATGAATTAAACCCCATGGACTACAATGTTTAAATGAAAGAGATGCTAAGTTTTCAATGTATGGTGCCAACTCGGGTCTTCTTGTGGCAAGACCTTAATCTAACCCGATAGTCCTATAATAGGGGATGTGAAATAAACTATCTATGTTGGAAGATGTCCCTAGCCTAAAGAGCCTTAGCATGACCTACAAGGTTATTGTGAAGCCTAGCTCATATGTCGGGTTGTAGTATACTTATGATTTAGAACAAGAACCAAGATATGTGTAAATGCTTATGATTGAGTTATATATATCGTATCTCTCTTCTATGATAGTATGGTTTGAAACGGCAGAAGGTTTCAATATGATGCTCACGCTTTATACGTATAACTTTAATCCATTGATTTATACGTTAGTTATAACTGTTAGTCCATGGTAATTTTATGCTTATGCATCATTGTTATTCACTAAGTATTAGCTTACGTTTTTTGAAATGTTTTCAGGTAGCCACTTCGGGAGGCCCTCGAGCGAGGCCATATGTGGATTTTGAGTTACGGCTCACATGCTTATGTTTTATAGTATGTTTGAGGGCTGTACCCCAATGTTTTGTAATGGTATAATGTTATAACTTTGGCGGGTCTTGATTAGGCCCATATGTATGTTATGTTTTGGATTAGGCACAACTCTGCCATGTATGATACAAGTTATATTTTCAAGTTATAAAAATTATATTTCTGTAATTATGCATCATTTTAATGATTATGCACCGGTGATTAACTGGTTTATATAATGCGGCCTTGGGTAGCTTTGCTACTAGTCGGTCATGTACCCTAAATCCGTATAGGTCGGGTTATGGGGCGTGACACATTTGGTATTACGAGTGGAGGATTAAGGCTTCGTACCCCTTAACGTTTGTAGGTATTCCTCCCCTTGTTAAGTCAGTGTACTGGGGTGTTCTAGAGGCGTCGAGAATTGCCTTTGAGACTCTTTGTGAGATTAAAGACCCTAGGATCATGAACCCCATCCTATTGATCTTTCGACCAGTTCAGAGCACACAGTGTCGACCGATTTGGATAGGGTGAGGCCAGATGAGACTTCTAGTGCCTCTGTTAATTATTCTGGGGCATATATCGAAGACGTCACCTGAGAAACGAGACCCGGGGGGGGGGGGGAGGGGGGGCAAGGAGCTTTGTGGCCATAGTGGACGCCTTCAAGGACGTTTCCATGGATGACACTGAGGAGGCAATGCCCCTAGCCTTAGAGTGTAAGTATGAGGCGAGGAACATTGCCTCTATCTTAGATGGGCCGAAAATAAGCCAGTTTTGGTCTGTCTATCAATTCCCCCCATCCATGAGCTATAAGGTCTCTGGGGGTGTGACAGAGCTTGCTTCCCTCGCCATGGGGAGATAACAGTGTATGAAAGTGCTTTATCAGGGGGGCTGAGGTTTTCCATTGCTTCCCCCCATTAGGGGGGTTCTGAGTAGATATGGACTGGCCCTAGGCAAATCTTGTCCAATTCGTGGCGTATCCTGGTAAGCTGTGCTGCTTTATGGCCCTCGGCTACTAGAGGAGAGGAGTACCTGACCCCTGAGGACTTTTTCTTCAAAAGTGAAGGCTCAGTTTTCTACTACTTCTCGGCCAGGGAAGGTTAGCTTGCCCTGGTTTTTGGTCTTCCTGTCTCCCACAAGCGTTGGAAAGAAAAGTTTTTCTTTGTGTATGGCGAGGGCATGGACATTGTCCAATAAGAGGAGGTGACTGATCAGACTCCTTGCGTACCCAGACAATAGGGGGGACCAGGTAAGAAGGGTATGCTTCCCTTGTACTTTTGTACTTTTGAGGTTTTATTTTCAGTAGTGGTCTGACCAAATCTTGTTTTGCGCTCAACACGTCTTCCTGTGCTGTGAGGACAAGGTAAGAAAGGCTCGAGTAGAGAGGGTGAGGAAGCACACGGTTACATTTTGGGCTCGTCTTATGGCAGGTGAGACTTTAACTGCGTACCTCTTAGGTCCAGACCCTTCTGTCGAGGCCATCCAGGCTGAGGGAGAGAGGAGTGAGTCTGGTATTTTAATTTTTGTTGCTGTATCAGATGTGTTCTTACTCTTGCTATGTTCTCTTGTGTAGATTGAGGTTTTGCCATGGCTTTCAATAAGAAGAACTTGAGAGGTGGCTCCAAGAAGTTTGAAGACTTGGAGAAGGCTAAGGTTGCAGGGGAGAAGCCTAGTAAACGCCCCCAGATTAGCTCTGGGAACAAACTTGCTGAGACCTAAACCAACAAGGGTCTTACCTTACCAGTTGGCCCATCCAAGGGAGCCCTGGCCCCTCCTGCTTCTAAGGCGCTACGGCAGACCACTACTTCTAGAGCCGGCATGCCCCCTCCTGCTGCCATGGAGCCCTCTGCCCAAACTCCTATAGATTAGAGGGGCAAACCTTTATTGGTGGAGGATATGCAAGTTGCCTGGTAGAGGATGCAACAGTTTATTAGTATGGACAACATCATCCTTTTTAACGACTAGACCAATGCCCAGCTGACTAGGAGTATGAATCATGACGCTCTCAGGGTAAGGTCTCTGGTTGATTTTCCTTTTCATTGTCGTCATCTAATTTGCTTGTTGGGCTAACCCATTCGTTGGGTGTTATGCAGTTGCACGTTAAGGCGTTGTGCATGTCCACCGGCCTGAAGGCGAAAACAACCGAGAGTATCAAGAAGGTTCAAGTGATTGAGACCCTGGCCTAGTCTAACTAAGGTTTGGAGAAAAGGTTGAAGACCTTTGAGGAAGCCTTAGAGATTGCGAAGGTAGAGAAATCTGCTGTGATGGACGAGGTGAATGAGCTTAGATAGAAGAATAAGGACCTGACCTCTAAGGCTTAGACCTTTGAAGTTATTAAGGCCTCCCTTGCCATGAAGGTGGTTTAGCTGGAGGAGTAGCTGAAGACAACCCAAGAGAGAGTTGTTAAGGAGTTCAAAGCTGGGTCGACTTTTCAGGACGAGGTCGTTGAAGCTTATATAAAGGGTTTCGTCGATGCTAAGGTTACGACCAAGAAACTTTTCCCTAATCTAGACTTTTTTGCCTTGAAACTCGTGGATGACACCACCTCTCAGGCTGTTGGTGGGGAAGGCCAGACCACTGTTGGAGAGGTTAAGGACAATGCTCAGTCTTGAACTCTACAGGGGTCTTTTGTAACTTTTTTTTTGTTATACTCATCACTTCATTAATAAAGAAGCTTTTGTTTCTCTCGGTGTTCCTTGTTTTTACGTTTTAGTTGTGATTGACAATATGCGCTTGTTTCTCAAATTATTGCACACGACGGATTGGTAAGTTGCATGAGCCGACCAACTATACTTGGCCTTGGATAGTAGCCTTTTTTGTCCAACAGCTCATCTGTTAAGTCTTCGTAGGCTGATCGGTTAGGCTTTTAGTGCCTTTCTGGCCTTTTGCTAAGGTGGTCAGTCTCATGGACTAACTAATAGGGTGTGGTAACCTTTTTGACCTTTTGGCTTGTCTGGTAGTCTCGTGGACTGACCAGGTTGGCTTAGTAACCTTTTTGGCCTTTCGGCTTATCTGGTTTGACTAGGTGGACTTAGTAGCCTTTTGGGCCTTTCGGCTTGTCTAGTCAGTCTCGTGGACTGACCAGTTGGGCTAAGTAGCCTTTTTGGCTTTTCGGCTTATCTAGTCAGTCTCGTGGACTAACCAGGTGGGCTTAGTAGCCTTTTTGGCCTTTTGAATTGTCTGGTCAGTCTCGTGGACTGACCTGGTGGGCTTAGTAGCCTTTTTGGCCTTCCGGCTTGTCTGGTCAGTCTCGTGGATTGACTAGTTGGGCTTAGTAGCCTTTTTGGCCTTTCAGCTTGTCTGGTCAGTCTCGTGTACTGACCAGGTGGGCTTAGTAGCCTTTTGCTTCGTGCAAGTAGATGAGATCATTTGGGGCTTCGAAAACTAGGAATTTCATTAACGAAGGTGGATTACAGCATACAAAATATTTTCTTAGGTGCTCAGCATGCCAAGGATTGGGTAAGTCCTTGTTGTCTAGTCCGGTTAACCAATAGGTCCCTTTTCGGGAAAACCCTTTTAACTCTGTATGGCTCTTCCTAATTTGGCCCAAGTTTGCCGTCACAGAGCTTCTTGGTGGATTGATTAACTTTCTTAAGGACCAGATCTCCTACCTTGAATGTCCTGGGCTTCATTCTAGAGTCATGGTATTTGCGCATCTTCTGCTAGTAGGTTGCTATTTCCATGGCTGCTTACAATTTTTTTTTCTTTAAGTAGGTCTAGGCTTACCTCCAGGGCCTCGTTGTTAGCCTCCGGTTCGTAGTGTTTGACCTTGGGGCTATGTAGACCTATCTCTACTGGGATGATTGCTTCTGCTCCAAACATTAAAGAGAAGGGGGTGTGACCAGTCGCTACCCTTTTAGTTGTCTGGTAGGCCCACAAAATGTTGGAAATCTCCTCAGCCCATAAGCCTTTCGCTTTTTCCAACTTGGCCTTGATGATGTTAAACAGGGTTCTGTTAGTGACTTCTACTTGGCTATTGGCTTGGGGATGCTTTGAAGAAGAGAAATGATGGCTGATCTGGAGATCTGTGCACATTTGTCTGAACTGACCGCTTTTGAATTGTTTTTCATTGTCCGTGATAATCACCTTGGGGATTCCGAACCTATAGATGATGTTCTTCCATAGAAAATTCTTTATTCTTTGTTTGGTGATGGTAACGACGGCTTCAGCCTTGGCCCACTTGGTAAAGTAGTCTACTGCCACCACCGCGAATTTGGTCTAGCCTTTTTCCAAAGGCAAGGGCCCACAATGTTGATCCCCCATTGGGTGAAAGGCCACGGGCTTTGGATGGGTGTTAGCTCCTGGGGCGGTTGCCTTGGGATGTTGGAAAACATTTGATGCTTGTCACACTTTCTTATAAAATCTTAGACATCTTTCTCCATTGTGGGCTAGTAGTAGGCTGCTTTGAGTATCTTTTTGGCCAGAGTTTTTCCTCCTGAGTGGTTGTCGTAGACCTCTTCATGCACCTCTCTTATAATATAGTCAGCGTTTGGTTTTCTTGTACATCTAAGCCAAGGCAGGGTGTACCCCCTTTTGTATAAGATGCCATCGATTAGGGCATATCTACTAGCTCTGTACTGAATCCTTCTAGTAAGACCCCTTGCTCTAAGTAGTTTCTGATTGGGGTTACCCACTCAACTTCTTACTCTACCTGATGTATTTTTGGGCTCTAAATACTTGGCAAATCTAGCACCTCCATGGGGACTCCTGGGTCGTCCTCTTGGGATGAGGCTATTCTGGCCAGTCGATCTGCCTCCTCGTTCTGTAGCTTGGGTACTCTTTCTAATAGTACTTTGGAGAATCTCCTGGCTAGGTTCTTGGCCTTCTAGTAGTACTCTTGCATCTTTTCTCCTTTGACCTCATAATCGCCTTGGACCTGTTCTACCACAAGTTGAGAATTGTTACGTACCAGGATATGTTCTACCCCCATTCGCCGAGCCATTCCGAGACTAGCTAATAAAGCTTCATATTCAACTTCATTGTTGGAGGCGAGGAACTTAAATTTAACTGCGTATTCGAGTTTATGTCCTTCAGGTGTGACTAGAACAACACCGGCGTTACTTGATTTATCGGTGGAGGAGCCATTAACATTGAGGATCCATTGGGGTTCCAGAGAGTTATCATCAGGGAGGGTCGTTGGGTGGGTGAACTCAGCAATGAAATTTGCTATAGCTTGTCATTTGATTGCCAGTCTTGGTCTATAGTGAATGTCAAATTGACTGAGTTTTATGGATCATTTGACAAGTCTGCCCGAAGTCTCTAGTTTATGGAGGATCTTCTTCAATAGCTGGTCGGTCAGAATGACTATGGTGTGTGCCTAGAAGTATGGCCTCAACCTTCGTG
Organism: Euryodendron excelsum; assembly: GCA_033060915.1. Classification (NCBI taxonomy): domain Eukaryota; kingdom Viridiplantae; phylum Streptophyta; class Magnoliopsida; order Ericales; family Pentaphylacaceae; genus Euryodendron; species Euryodendron excelsum. Next base: position 32,163,627 of record CM065382.1, read on the forward strand.
TTGAAGTCACTAGGGCAAGGGCCAACATCTCTATGTTGGGGTACTGCTCTTTTGTGCCCCTTAGGGATCTGCTAGTCTAATAGAGTAGCGTCTAGACTCCACCCTTTTGTCTAACCAAAGCTGAGCTTACTGCTGTGGCAGACACTGCGAGGTAGAGATAAAGTTCTTCACCTTCAGTAGTCCTACTCAACAGTGGTACTGAGCTTAGGTATTTTTTGAGTTGCTGGAAGGCCTGTTCACATTCAGTGGTCCACTCAAAAGGCTTTCATAAAATTTTAACGAAAGGAAGGCACTTATTTATGGATCTAGAGAAAAATCTATTCAGTGCTGCCACTCTGCCTGCCAATCTCTAGACCTCCTTGGTGGACGTTGGGGACTGCATGTCTAGTATTGCTCTGATTTTTTCTGAGTTTGCCTCTATCCCCCGGTTGGAGACTATGAACCCCAAGAATTTGCCAAATGCTATCCCAAATGTGCACTTGGCAAGGTTCAGCTTTATCTTTTAGGCCCTCAAATTCTGGAATGTATTTTCTAGATCTGTTAAGTGACTGGTTGCTTGTTTGCTTTTTACTAACATGTCATCGACGTACACCTCCATGTTTTTGCCAATCTGAGTGCTGAACATGCAGTTGACAAGCCTTTGATATGTTGCTCCGGTGTTCTTTAGGCCAAAAGGCATTATTTTGTAGTAGTATAAGCCTCTGTCTATCACGAACGCCGTGTGTTCCTTGTCATGATCCGCCATCTTTATCTAGTTATAACCTAAGAAAGTGTCTATAAAGGTTAGCATCTCATACCCCGCGTTGAATCCATTAGTTGATCTATCATGGGCAAGGGGAAGCTATCCTCGGGACAGGCCCTGTTCAAATTTGTGAAGTCTACACACATTCTCCATTTTCCGTTTGCTTTCTTGACCATGACCACGTTGGACAGGCAGGAGGGGTACGGGGCTTCCTTTATGAAGTCGGCTTTGGTCAGTTTCTCCACCTTTTCAGTTACTGCCTCGTTGTGCTCTGACGTGAAACTCCTTTTCTGTCTTACTGGTTTTACCGTTGGGTCTATATTCAGATGATGGATAATGATTCGGGTATCGATGCCTGGCATGTCCTCATGAGACTTAGCAAAGATATCGGCGTTCTGTCTGAGGAAGGACCTTAGTCCATCCTTGAATTCCTCTGGTGCCACTGTCCTCATCTTCATTACTCTGGTCTGATCTTGTGTTCCAACCACGACCTCCTAGAGTTCTTCCACTGGCTCTCCCCTTCTGTTCTCCTCCTCATCTCGGACCTCCAATTCCTTAATCAGCATGACCTCCTTGGTCTCCCCTCTAAGGGATGTCATGTAACATTCTTTAGCAGTTTGTTGGTCACCCCTGGCTTCTTCAGCTCCTTTAGGTATGGGGAACTTGACCTTTAAGTGGTAGGTGGATGGTATAGTCTTGAACTCATTGAGGGTTGTTCTGTCCACAATGATGTTGTAGGCTGAAGGGTAGTCCACTACTAAGAAGGTCACCATTTTGGTGGCTTGTTGCAGTGCGGTCCCTAGGGTCACTAGCAGGGCTATAGAACCCAAAGGGGTAACTCTGTCGCCAGTGAAACCGACCAGGGTGGAGTTGACCGGTTACAGTTTTTCCATGCCCACCTTCAATTGCTCGAAGGCCTTTAGGAAGAGGAAGTCTGCCAAGCTGCCACTATCCACAAGGATTCTTCGTATCAAGAAGTTGGATACTACTGCTGATATGACTAGGGGATCGTCATAGGGTTGACATAGGATCTCTGCCTCTTCATCGATGAATGTGATGGGGGTATATTCTGCCTTAGACCTTTTGATCGATCGGTCTATGGACATGACTTTTCTTTGATTCCGGGTCTCCCTAGCGTGCCATTTCCTGGCAGATGAAGATTCATCATAGCCTGCGAATCCTCTAGAAATGACCTGTATCTCTCCTATAGGTTGCTAATTCTGCCTTTCCCTCTTAGGGTTGCGTTGTTCGGCCTGCCAGGGCGGCTGGTCTCAACTCTTGTCGCGCCTACCCCCTACTATATATCTTTCCAACCTCCTTTACTTGATCAGGTTCTCCACCTGTTGCTTGAGGCCGTAATAATCTTCTATATCATGGTCATGGTCCTGGTGGAATCAGCACCACTTATGGGTCAGCCTCTTCTCTGGTGGCGACCTCATTCGTCCTGGCCATTTTAACACTGGGTGCCCCTTGATTTCGTAGAGCACCTAATCCAGGAAAGTATTTAGGGGGGTAAAGTGTTGGTTGTATTTGGCTGGCTTGGCCCTATTGCCCTCTGTCTTGGGCTTCTGCTCAGTTAGTTTAGGGGCTTTTGCTGCCCTGTCATCTTTCTTCTCCTCAGTTAGTCTCTTTTTGTCTACGCTTAGACTGACATTCTCTAGGTCTTCCCTGCCTTTGAGGGTGTTTCTGCGTTCATGTATTTCTACACTAGAAGCATCAGCGCATTTATGGCCTTGGGCGCCTCCTTAGCTAGAGAGAAAAGCAACTTGGGGGTTTTGACCCTTGCAATAAAAGCCGCTACCGCCACTTTCTGGTCCAGATCGTCCACGTAGAGAGTCTCCTAGTTGAAACGAGTGACAAACTCGCGTAGAGTATGCTTTTTGCGCTGTTTAGTGTTAAACAAGAAAGTGGAGGGCCTTCTTTGCCTCTGCCCTTCAATGTAGTGGCTGAAAAACAATTTGCTCAGATCCACGAATTTGCTTATGGTCCCGGGGGAAAGTCTATGGAACCAAATCCGGGTTAGGCTTTTGAGAGTTGTAAAAAATGCCCTGCACATAATTTTGTCGGGGATAGCCTGGAGGTCCATCAGGGCTTTATATGTCTCCAGATAATCCAGAGGGTCTTTCATGCCATCAAAAGACTCTAAAGTGGGCATTTTGAACTTTGGAGGTAAGGGTACCCTCATTACTACTAGTGTGAAAGGTGTGTCTGTCATGTTCACCAGTTCTTCCATCGTGCTGGGGCCTTTCTCCTTCATGGCTGCAATTACTCTAGCTAGTGAAGCCTGTATCTCCTTTAACTATTCGTCCCATACTGAACGAGTTTCGCCAGTGTGCTTTGGAAGCACCATTATCCCTGCCTTGGATTTGGCCATATGGCTCTAGGCTTCATCGGCATTGGCTCCAGCCCCCCTCTAAGGAGGGTTTCCCCTGGGGAGTGCTGGGTCCTCTGCTTCTTTACCGGTGTTGCCTTCCTCATTCTTTGTTGCTGGTGGGTATGCAGGCATCAGAGGGTCCTCTGGTGGTAGAGGGTCCACTACTACCGGCGCTATCGGTGGCGGAGGTAGTCTCCTTTCCAACTCCTGATTTCGAGCTTGGAGCTGATTCATGGCATTCATCATTTCGATGATTTGTTGCTGTAAGGCAACAATCCTAGTAGTGCTTTGTTCGTTCGTTATTTTGTCTAGCTTGATTGATAGAGCACCAGATCGGGTCAAGATCATGAAATAACCAAAATGTCGTTCTCATAGACGGCACCAACTAATGATGCAGTAAATTTGTGTGATCTCCCCGAGCTCTGGTGTGGATGGCTGGAAGAAACCTTCGACTGTGGATACTGGTGTGGTGCCTGCCAAGGACACTCCGATGATAAAATTAGACTAGAGTATTTGAGCAAAGTAATGAGGCTTAAGACTTTTTTGTTTCGTACCTTCTTTTGGAAATGGTGACTGCCATTTATACAGTGATATTAGCAGGGAGTGTGCCTTAAATTGTGGATTGTGGGCGTCAATTGTGCCCTCGGATTAAGCATAATGGATAAAAGATATGGATCCTGCTTCTAGTCATGGGAGTAACCGTCCCAATGATAGGGTCGTGGGAGCTGATATTCAAGCAGGAAACTCTGAGTACACCTCTAATGGCGCTTGGTGCATCGCCGTGGTGTGACCTGTCCAGATCTATCTGGTGTAGCTGGTTAGAGGGGTATGCAAGGGTAGTCTTGGTTTGGACACCTCAGGGCTACCTAGAAAGGACAGACTAGCTACTCAGTTTTACCCCTATCACTTTTTATTTAGTTTTCTTTTTTAGAGAGCAGGCAAAAAATAGAAAAGAAAATCCATCCATTAGAAGAGGCTGATTGATCCAAATAGCGATAGGCTCCAATCGAAAGGATAGGACTGAGGGGTACGCTAGAAAGACGTATATGCAAGCCTTTCTTTATGATCATTGGGAGAGAATGAGTGCTTCCTTATATCCACACACAATGAGCCAAGAGGCCAAACTGAAGTTGCTCCATAGGGGCACGCCCAAATAATTTTTTTTATTTCTTTAAAGAGGTTAAGTTTATATGTACATACATATGAACAACTCCTTAAAATGAGAAGCTTGGGAATGTGGATGACCAAATATCACTTAATTAGGTAAGCTTTTAAAGGTGACCTCTCTCTCTCTCTCTCTCTCTGTGCCCAAGCATGAGCCCATGCGTGACCTTGTCTAGACCAAACCGATGGAGGACAAATAAGTTTCCAAAAATAAAAAAAGTGGCAGAAAACATAGGAAGCTTACATGATTTTTCCACCAAAGATTGACCATATCTACATCACAATCATGAACACAGCAGCAGCATCATAATCCAGGGATTGGCTATTAATTTCATGTGGAGTACTGACTCGTGTCATCCTCTCTGCTTCCCTTCCCTGGATGATTATCTTGTAGTACCAACATATAGAGAGATTGAAAGTACGATATATATCGAGACTACTCATGAGTTTATTGCTCTTAATTTCTCATCTTCTTCTGTTAATTAGTTTCATTTGTTGCTGGTACCAGAAAAGCTGGCTACTGGCCGGCTTCTTCCTAACTGAGATGCCCTAATATAATATACAAGCTATATATATATATATATATATGCTCACCAACCATTAATTAAGCTTGAGAGTTGAGAGACTGCAATACCTAGAACAATCACTTGAAAAATACAAGCTGTTCCTCAAAACCTCTTTTGTATACCCTGCAACATAAAACAAGGAAATCTACAGATATAAACAATACAATTGGTTGAAGCTGCAAAAATTTCTTGTAGGTAGGTGCCATTTGGAATCGTTTCCTAAAAAGTTTCTCCTAAAATTAATTTTATAAGATCTAGAGTTTCAATTCCGTAAAAGCAGACGTGTTTCCCCTCTCGAAAAGAGTACTTTCCTGGTGAGGACACTGGCAGGTTTTGCAATATCCCATGAGAACTTCTTTTTTCATTCCAGCCACTATTACTAATTAATTAGTTTGCAGGAAGCTGCTGCATTGCATTGCATGCAACAATCTAGTCCAAGTATATATAGCAGCAAAAATTGCAAAATATCATTCAAAAGCAAGTAACACCTCACCTGCTATCTCATTCTGACCACTACTATCAAAGACAATTTGGAACAAGCTTACAGGCCGGCCCTAACATTTGGATTAATTGAGTTCAACCCCGAACATGGTTGCCTTCTTACTATTAATTCATTATCAAAAAACAAAAAAAGCCAAAATCAAGGTTACATTGCTGGGCTTATCCCTGGGCCGGCCCTGCATGCCCCTGAGTGGCCCTGCATACCAGCCTGCCCCCATCGAATGTTGACTACTTTTACTATCTTTCATTTCTTCTCAAGCTGCCAGCAGCACGTACACACATACAAATTGTCATTTCCTATTCAAAAAATTGCTGTCCCGGCTTTCACAATATCACACTCATTTAATCAAAATCTTCATTAACTCATTTTCGCAATGCATTTCATCATAACATATATAAGAGAGTTTTTATGTGCAAGTGTGCGTGACCTAGCTAAACCAAATCAACCATCCAAATCATGCCCACACACAAAAGGAATTATATGTCCATTAACTTCAGTGCCTTCTTTTAGTTAGTAAAACGAATTAGATCAGCCCGCCACCCTGAAAAGAAGTGCCGTAGTTGGGGAAAAGATATATATTTATATATATATATATATATATAGAGAGAGAGAGAGAGAGAGAGAGCTTTGAAGAGAATGCTTTTGAAGAACAAAAAAAAAAAAAGGGAACATGACAGAAGAAAATTAGGTGGACTCAATTTAGAAAGATAGCAAATCCACTGCTTTTTTTTACCAAACAAAGGCAATTTTTTAAAGTTATTTCTCGAAGAAAACTTTTCACAAATTGAATTCTAGAATCATGTAAAGCGGTCTTGTGAAACACACTTTACATAAAGCACCATCTTCAAAGGCATGTGATCTACCTTTTGATATTTCACTTTTAACCACAAATGATTTATATAATTATATTAAAACTCCAAAATAAAGCTCTATTTATATAAAGTTTCTTTCTCTTTATATATATATATTTTATTGATATAAACACTTATTTATATATATTTATGGTTTACTAATTAGCCTTAGATATTATGTTTTTATAATCTTCTTAGATTATGCTAATATATAAGATATTATAGGGTTCCCTATGCTTCTATATGCAAATAGTTTTTACTCATACTAACCTTTATGCGGATAAACTTTGATTATTCAAAATTTCCTACTCCAGACCTAGCAGCCACCGCTTGTTGGCCAATCTCAAAATGAGATCTGCTCAAACGTTCTTACACAACTCTCAAGTTACCCGAACTTAGAGCAATAATACATGATACAACAATCAAAAGTTTGTTTGTTTCGAGGAATTCTGAGCAAAAAGAATAGAAGGATTTGAATATTCAAAATGAAAATACTTTTATTACCACTGTTGAAGAAAGATTATAATACAACACACAACATCTTTGGCTTCTAAAGACTTAGAAAGCTATAGATAGCTAACACACTTACAAAATTATTACAAAGCTCACACAAAACACTCAAAAAACTTACACAAGCTCACCCTACATAAGATTCTTTAAAGATCAATGCCCATAGAGTGAAGCAAGGCCTCTGTTTATAGTAGAGGTTTCAGACTTTAAATTCCTCTAGGTAGATCAGACTTTAGCAACAATTCATAATTTTATCTCTAGGACCCATACTGGTTGGTTATTCAAGAAGATAAGATAAGATTCAGAAATAACATGACTACATTATTGAGTAGAGTAGTGGGGCATGTGTTGGATAAGGCTGCATTCATTTGTCCACTTGCTCAACTAACTGTCAGAACATATCCCTCCATCATATTTTTGATGTTATGCCATTCTTCTTCTAATAGGTTATTCCACCAACTTGTATCATACCTTTCATCAGTTGCATATACCTTTTCATAAAACTCTTATTCCATACCGAAAAGTTTTAACATCTTTGGCGCAATCTTGACTCCTAGAAAGATGGCTAAAGGATCACAAGCACTAATAGCAATATTTTTTGTTGAAAGCTAGTTTTTTCTCTTTACATTGTCCATAATGATCATAATCTGGATAGAACGTGCTCGTTCCCATTTTTCTTTTGTAAGACATTGGCAATGTTTTCTTTTACAAAATCAAGGGAACGGGGTAGAATGAAACTCAATCACTTGAAATCTTAACTTAATTTTTCCAACTGGTTGAACTTTCACTCTAGTGGATGTAACATTTAACTGAATAGTTCCATATATATAAGTAAAATAACTTAATATAATAATTTACCATATTAGGTAATCATGGAATAGATTTAGTAGTAACTAATTCTCCAATATACCCCAAGTGCAACAACTGAGTTAAATTCCAGTCGGGTTTATCAAATTTCTATAGTATAGAGAGTATGTTATAAGACCAATCAATTAGCATGTTGCAGATGCTATCATGACTGTTAAACCAATCTGCCATCTAATCTACTTCATGTATTTTTTGTAGTGTGACTAGCTTCAATATAATATTTTTCTTGTCTGGAAGATTATTATATAGATTCCAAAATACTTTCTCTGGACTTTTTGTACTCCGTGGATTAAATAAATCCCAAAGGTCTTCAAGGTGTAGATAGACCTTTTTCCATTCTTGCATAAGCAGTGAGTCTTCATCCCCTGAGACAATCCATTTGGACATAATTTGTAAAACCAAGTCTAAAGTATTTTCAGTGTGTTGCAACAATAGTCTATGATCAGCAAATATATGTTGTAGTTCTTTACTCCTTCTAGTGTCTTGGTTAGTCACTTGGCATTGATTCTTTGTAAACATTTAAACAAAGATTTTTGAATCATTTCTTCACCCATTAAAGGCATTGAATCTAGGATTTCTTGGTTTAACTCTATTTTTTCGTGGGAGTATTCCACGTCATAGTTATTATCGTGCCTATGAGTCACGGAATTTCTTTTATCCGGCAAATTTCTGTTCCGGAAACTCTTTCCATATGGAGTTAAGGGGGCTGAGATCGATCCCACATAAAAACTACTTTTAGGTCGGTTCTGAGCCATCAAGTCCTCCGGTAATTACAGAATACTACAACAAATAGTGTTTAGTCCCAAGTGTTTTCCTACTTGAATCTGCTGCACCAAACAGTCGGTCTTCTTGATTAATCTGTACTGAATCAACTGGAATATATCGAGTTAGTGTATCAGGAAAATGATTAGTATTTCCTTTAATATATTCAACAGTGAATCTATAATTACATAACCATTTGACATCTAATCAATGTACCATTAGATACAGTTCTGTTTAGTTTAGCTTTCATGAAATATGTAAATTTTTATTATTAGTTCTAACTAGAAATTCTTTATGAATTAAAAAGATTTCAAATCTTTTAATAGTTTTAATAATAGCTAAAATTTCTTTATCTTGAGAATAATAATTTAATTCTTCATTTATAAAAGTTCCTGACGTATATTTGCATATTCTTTCTTTTCCTTTTTTATCTTTACATTTTAATATTCCTCCCCGACATTCATCTGACGCTTCAGTTTCTATGATAGAAAATTAATCTTCTTTTAGGAATGTTAATTTTGTCAGATTTTCTAATTTTTCTTTTATATATTTTACTATTTTGATATCTTCTTCTTTAAACTTCCACTAACAACCTTTTTAAAATTTTTTTCTGTAGTGTTAATCTTAATTTGGCCAAGTCATGTATAAAGTCTGTGGCATAGTTCAAACATGCTAAAAATGATTGTAACTATTTTGGATATTTAATGTAATCAGAAAAATTTTGTAACTTTTTTAATATATGTGGTTGTAATACTACTTTTCCTCTATCTATAGTTTACCCTAAAAATTATATTTTTTCTTTAAAAGTTTTTATTTTCTTTTCTCCTATAACTATTCCATGAGTCTTTATTTCTTCTAAAATAGCTAGTAAATGCTTTTTGTGTTTCTCTCTAGTTTCCCTAAATACTAACATATTGTCTACATATACTACACAATATTGTGAATGTTTTTCGCTTGTCATGCATAAATAAAAGTAAAATCAATCACACACAAAACAAAACACTCAATCTTTAGCGTGAAAAATCTTTATTTGGGTAATAATCATGGGACCTAGTCCAAGCAACCAAGCACTATGAAGAATTAATATAAAAGAGTCAACTTACAACCTAACCCTAGATAGTCTTAATCCTCAGATGCTGAATCCACACACTTGCATGCATGCTCTTGTGATTTTGACCGAATCCCATGATTACGTATCTATTATTTGATAGGATTCTTCCATGCTTAATTGAGTGTTGAACTCCATAACACCTTTGGAGTCCTCCAAAAACTGAACAAAAATCCACCACTGCATAGAATTTTTTCAAGACAACAACTAATGAAGAAAAAACGTTGATTTTGATAAGAATCAAGGTGAGAGCCTCTTCTAGTTTTTTAAAAACCTTTAGAATACTTTTCTGAGAGAACTTAGTCTTGTATTTTGGCCTTCCCATAGTCTCAAATTTATAATGGAGGTATTCTAGAATTTTTGGAGTTCCATACTAGTCAAAGTCCTTGCAAAACACACTTACCCGAGTTTCCAAGTACAACAGTGTCACAAGCTTCGCTCAAGAAACAGGAAGCAAAATCAATTTCGTTGGAGCAATTGAAAGTGAATTTGACAAACAAAAACCCTTCTTTAAATCTCCAAGCGAAGTGAAGCCAAGGAAAGCAACTAGAGGCAAAATTAGCTAGCTTACTTCAAATCTGTTGTTAAGTGCACCCATACACTGTTGACTTAATTCCTTGATTTTGATGATAACAAAACTTGAGTTAATGATCCAATAATTCTACTAAAGTGTGCAGATTAATTATTAGATTTCTATCATAACTTGAAGCTTATCATAATGGGAACTTGTGATGCAAAAATTAGAATGAAGGTTGATAAGCATGATGAGAGAACATATTCAGCAAAGCTAATCTTATAAGAGAATGAAAGAATTTCAAGATGATGAAAATCTTGGATTGAAGATTGATAAGCATGAAGGAATGGCATATTCAACAATGGTGATCTTATAAAGAATGATGAAATTTCAAGATGATGGATGTTAATGAAGAAGATTGAAAATGCTCAAAGCCTTAAATAAAAAGAAGAAGCCATATCTTTTGAAGAATCCTTAAAAATTAGTTGAAACACGAAGATCTTAAGTCTTGGAAGCTCTCTTGAATATCTTGAAGAAAACTTGAATCAATGGATGAAGCAATGATGATTGAAGAGCTCTACAAGTAATTAAAATGGAGTTGATTTCATATTGAAAGATTGAAGATGTTCTTGAAGTCATCAAGCCTTAAAAGAAGTATTTGCAAGCCTCCAAAAGCTTATTTGGATGATTTTTGAAAAGATTGGAGACTTTGGAGAAGAATGGAGAAAACCTGCAAAAACAAGTTTTCTAGTGAAAAGAGTTGACCCCTCAAGTTTCAAGAGTCGACTCATTCAAACAGAGGCTGAAAATTCTGATGGAACTCAAAAAGAGTCGACCCCTCAAGCAAAAGAGTCGACTCATTGAGACATAGAGTTGAAATTTGAGAATTAGCCAAAAAAGAGTCGACCCTTGCAGTAAAAGAGTTGACTCATTTGGACAGAGCCTTGAAAAATCTGCTGAAACATAAAAAGAGTCGACCCTTGTAACAAAAGAGTCGACTCATTTACATAAATGGCTCTATTTTTGAACGTTATACTCCGTCGTTCTTGCATCAAATGGTATCCCATCCACTACCAACGGCTAGAATCAATCCATGGCTATAAATACACGATTTCTATAGCTTCTAAAGAGAAGGAAGTGTGATTATACCTGCTATATCAAGAGTAAAAAGCTGAAAATCTGTTGTGCCCTCATTACTATATTTTTTGCTGAGTGATTAAGGTTATCTATTGAGCTATTCTTGTTTATCTACTCATTAGGAGAGTTATCATTTGTAAAACCATTATTCATTTCACTTGGGTGGGTTTGTAAACCTGTGAGTTTGAGTGTTCTTGGATAAAAACACTTGTAAGTTTGAGTGAAGCTTGGACAAAATCACTTGTAAGTTTGAGAGAAGCTTGGACAAATCTCTTGGGTTGTGAGAGCTTGGGGAAGACCTCTTGTAGGAGTGAACTGGGCACTTGTAGCAAAACTAGCAGCTATGTAAAGGACTTTACATAGTGGAATACCTTCGAAAGGATCGAAGAAGAGATGACGTAGGCAAGGTTGATCGAAACTCTATAAATCTGGTGCTCTTTTATTCTTGCTCTGTTTTGTTTATTTTCTCACTATACTTGCTTGCATTATAGTCCATTATTTGCTTGCTTGATTTATACTTTGATTAAACATTGTTGAAGTACTTAAATTCTTTTTAGTTGTATCATTTGATATAAATTTTATAAAACCCAATTCATCCCCCTTCTTGGGTTGTCTTCTTGGGCCAACATACACTTCTTAGCATACGTATGGATGATAAACAGTTTAGCTCACATACTAGCCTTTATTTTTTGTAATTTATAACACCTCAAACACTAGAATTTAAGATTACAATGAAAAAATATGGAGTACAAGTAAAATGTTTTAGTCTATGAAATTAGCTAACTAACATATGACATAACTGTCTCCTCCTTTAGCAATTTCAGGACAAAACACACTAAGTTATGGGACAAAAAGAAATAGCTAGAATTACAATTTGAACTCGTATCACAAGAATCAAGTGACTAGTACTTGACATCTACCGCTACATCAGAACTCAAACACGAACCTGTAAAATGAATGTGAGGTATAAATCAATGTAAAACATATAGCACAGGTATAGAAACATGTTTCTCCCCCTTAATAATGTATTCCTTTTTTTTTTGGGTAGGCTTAACAAGATATTCTCTTGTTAATAACACGTTAGCACATATATTTCTCTCCCCCTTTTGTCTCAAATTAACAAATGATTATCAATTAATGTAGCAATGCTCTCCTTATATAAGATAATTAAAAAAACCAAAAAAGGAAAATAGTTTAAACTAGACCAAACAACCAAAATATTTTTAACAAGCTTGCTTAGTATAACACAAAAGCAAAAAGCAAAAACAAAACAGCTACTCACGTATGCACCATTTGTTAGAGATGAAACTAGACTTCCCAAAAATTTCAATTTTCTATAGCCAACAATTTAGTTACTCACATAAAAATATAGATAAAGTCCTAAATCTGCCCCTGCTGCTACTTCCACACAACACAAACACCTTTCAATAATTTGGCCATAACTCATTCTACAAAATTTGAAACAACGCATTGTTAGTTGGGTAAGAAACTAGACTTGTGTATCTTTCCAACCATGTATGCCAACAAACCAAAAAATCACTAGTAAAATTAGATTTCATTAAAAAGTGACTATATTTTTTGGTCTACAAAATCAACCAGTATTGACACCCTACAACTATTCAACCAGTATTGACACCCTACAACTATTTTTGAAAAATATTTTATGAAAAAATATTTATAGTAGCTCAATCAAATCAAACAATGTATTAACATACTTTAGAATACATGAGGAGTACGCTAGAAGAAATTGGATCATCAGCAAACTTCCTACCGCTGCCACAGGCCACCACCTACACGAGGGGCTTGACCCATGACATTGTTCTTTTTCAAGCTTTGGACAGATTGCCCTATTTCGCAACTAACCCACCCTTTAAACTTCAGACCTAGTTTTCTTCTTTGTCTCTCATCCAAATGTTGCAAAATTTGAGTCTAAATTGATCTATTTTTTGGGCCTGGTCTACCCATATTCTCAAAATTCAGTTTCATGGAGATTTGATCTCTCGAAAGTTGTTACACCTGGTAATTTTGCAAGAGATTTTTCCCAAACTTTAATCCACATTTCCTTGGCCAATTGTCAACCTAATTAGGTAAAATTTGAGCCTAAACCATGTGTTTTTCCAAGTTCTTCTACCAGGTACACTTGATTTCTTTATCAGAGCCTAGTTTAGCCTTTGAAATTGGGGCTAAATATCACTGTGCAGAACCATCCTATACATAGTGACCTGCAATCCTTGGTTTTTCTCTATTCCATTTTCAACACTACCCACTTTTCTAGACCTACAGAACTCCATATCAATGTGTTACTTATCCTCCCAAACCTTTTTACACATTTAAAACTCATAACAACTTATGATTTCTTTGTGCAAGAGTGCATCAAGCCTTATTGTACAAATTCTAGTTACAAAACTTCGATCAGACTTTTAAACCCCTATAACTTTATGAAATTCTTTCCTTAAAACATTATGAAGTGTTTCTATTTACCAAAATAAGATGGATTCCAACATGTTCTCTCTTTTGAAATTTTCTTTAAAACTTACACTACACAGGAAATTGTGGATTTTAACGATACCTTCGGTCATTTCTAATGCCGATCTTGGTGCCTTGGAGGTACTAGATATTCCTCCACTGGGAGATTTAGCTTATCATCCTAGCGTGTACTCCTAACAACACTTGCCTCTGCCCCTGGTATATGCATCGTTCAGAGGGTCTATTCATCTTGTTTTTGGCACTATGCAGCGGGCGGCTCCATCTTACCGGGCCTTCTTGGCGGAGATCGTGTTTAGAGCATTTATGGACTACAGGCTAATCGCCTGAGCAGACATCTGGTGCTGGCCTTGATTGAGAAGTGGTTTGGCAAGACGGTTACTTTCCATTTTGTGGGCTTTGAGCTGTGTCCTACTCCATTGGATTGGGCCATCATTACGGGGCTTTTTTTCGTCGGTCGACAAATCACCCTACAATCAGTTAGCAGGGCCGATGCATGTGCTTTGTTGGACCTGACACCTCTTGAGCTTTCCGCCTTTCCAGTGTCTTGGCTTAATCGGGATGAGAGTGCCTTTGCTGTTGAGCCACAACCTGCCCAGCGAGATATCATGAGGCGATGCCTTGTTTTGTACATCATTTTTAGCTGCTTTTGCAACAACAACTGGTCGCTTGTCCCTTTTCGATTAGTGCTCATAGTAGCTGATCTCGGAGCTTTATCTGAGCTGGACTGGGGGTCTTTTTCCTTTGGTTGCTTCCTTCGGTCCATGTGAGTTTGGACTACCTCTCGCTGGGGCAGCGTGATTGGTTTTTGGCCTTTTCTTGTCTGGTAGAGTAATGAGTACTTGCCGGTCCGCCATCCCAAGGCTATTGAGACTGATCTTTATCCCGGAGTCTTGAGGTGGGCTCGCGATTAGGTAGCCCAGTGGTCTAAGATTACTAACCTTGTGACGATACGGGCAAACTTAGAGTTGATCGAGGCGAGGGATGTGACTTGGTGGCCTTTTGTCAGATCAGTTCATTATGAGGCAGTCAGGTACTTGGTCCCGTTATCTCTATCGAGGGTTTCCTTTCTTAGCGATGATTCATAGGAGTCCTATTTGGGGGACCGGCATTAGTGTCAGTTTCATGAAGAGTTTTGTTCAGCAGGGGATCCACCAGAGTACATGTTCAGAGTCTTGGTCGAGGGAGTTCCTATTCCATATTAGGAGCGTCATCCAGGTGTCGGTTTCCTACTTCTTCCAGAGATTGACTATGCAGTACATTTCGGGCCCCATTCTGTAGGTACTTTCACTCAGTTTGAGGTGGTGGTCAATGGGTACGCCGTTCGTTAGGAGGTGGTGGACTTGTGGCGTCGAGCCGGAGGATATGTGCCCCAGGCTGAGTTCACTACTGTGAGGGATCAGAGGGACCGGTATCAGACTGAGAGGGACTAGTTCTAGATGGAGAGGGATCATTTCCAGGTCGAGGTAGCTACTTTGACCGCTCGGTTAGCTCAGATAGGAGGCAGCGGGGTATTTTGTCCTTTCTTTCTTCTTCTTCTTCTTCTTGTTGTTTTGGAGTTGTTTAGTTATTCATCTACTTTTGCTGATCCTAACTTTTCCTGCTTGTAGGATGCTGGTGCTTCCAGTAGCCGTCCGCTTCCTCTAGAGCCAAGTTTCCGAGACTTTGACTAGACATTGACTTTGATCTGTAATGAGTCTCCCTTGCCATAAGCTCAGATTCTCTTCTATATTCTATCCTGAAGATGTATTTAGTTTCATTGTTAGGCAGTTTATCTTATAAATTTTGTATAGAATGGACATTTATGATTCAAATAGTTAGATGTGTGTATTAATGGATGGACAGGCAGGGATATTTATGATTTATGTAGCTAGATATATGGACAGATGCATGTATAGGGATGATAACGATGTATATTTATTACATGAGATGATATTAAACTGCTTTGGTGACTTCTGTGTCTACATGGAGCTATGTTCTATGTATGCGAAGCTCATGCCAAAATTTTATCAAAATATATACACATGTTAGGGATGCAAAAGTTAATATAATGAATGGGGTACTGTCAAATTATACATCCTTGAAATGGAAACTCCTTCTTTGTCAGGAGTTTGATCTCTCTTTTGGCTCAACCCTACCTTGAATAGATGATAGCATTTTGTACCTCTCTCAACCTTTTGACCGACTCAGATTTTCTACCTTGGGTTAGTGTATGGGATCATTTAGCTTGAACTCTCAACCCTTGGGGCTTTGGCAACTACTTACCTGACCTTTAGCAGAGTGATGAGTAGCCAATCTTTCAATCTGAGGAGACTTTGTTGTAGGACCATAATGTAGGCTAAGTTATGAGATTTTGAAACAACCAGATATGCAGGCTCAAATTTGATGTCGCTTTCGGCAGGGTGTAGATCCATATCATCCTTAATTGTTTTTCCAGCAGGTTAGCATCCTTCTTTAGCTTTAGCAACACATTTGGCTTATTTAGACCAAGCAATCTATTGCCAATCGGAGTGGACTTAAATAGGGTTGTAATGACTCTTTTCTCCTCTGGCTATAGGCTCTTTAAGATGGCACAAAATAACTTTCTTCAGGCCTTTTCTCAGATATGCTTTTTTTTTTTTGGCCTCTTGCCCCTTGGCGACTTCTTTCTCTTTGCTTTCCTTTTTTCCTTCCATTTCTTTTTGCTTTTTATAAGACAAATACTTCTACAAACTCTTTTTCCTCTCAGATCTTTTCCTTAGCACTTCCATCTAACCCATTGTGGGTGGTGATCCCTAGGTTGGGATTTTTCTTGAAAGGGAAAGTGACCAGCTCAAAAGGTTTGACAATGGTTTCTTTTGACTGTATGGAAAATGAAACAAGGGCCTCTCTTCACTTTGAACTAGATTGCTTGACCCACAGAGCCATTACGTTGCTTCACCGTGATAAAGGATGAATGACATGCTTTGCAGAGTTCTTAGTTATCTGCTTGCCTCAGTGTGGGGCGACGGTCTTGGATCAGGGTTTGACATGAAATCTTCGCTTTCTGCGAGCCACTAGTGGTTTAAGCAAAGGGAATATAAACACTTTTATTTTTCTTTTTTTTTTTTTATGGGAAAATGAAAGATGGCTCCTCTTCCTTTTGATAGTCTGGCCACACATCGCTTAGCTTCGGTGTCTTACAAGTATTGCTTTTGGGTAATTTTCTCACTCATCCTCATCCTTTCTCTTTTTGGAAAGTTGATCAGTCGACGAGTGGTTAACTCATGCTATCATACCCTTCAAGTCAGGTCCTCCATAAGATAGTCCATGCCTCTTTTGTATGAAGCATTTAGCATTCATAAGGAAAATATAAGATAATAGCAATTGAGTGAAAAGACTATCATTTTATTCTCTTAATGAAAGGCATAGAGTTCTTAAGCAATATAGAAATGCAAACATCAATTTAAAGATGCAAAATAAAAGGGATAGAAAGAAAGTCGATAAAAACATCCCTCTCTTATACGTTTTTTTGATGAGAATCCCTCTCAGTATGGTTTTAGGATGATGCCCACAACTTTGATGCTCCATCCATCATTGAGATCCTCAGCCAAGGCAAGGCCAGCAAAGACTTCTTCTAAGGTTTTGGGTGTGTTGATAGTAGCAGTGCAGTTGTCAGCCTCATTGACCTCCTTATTGTCCTTGGCAGCAGGTTCTTCCATAAATAGGGTGGCTAGCTCGCCTCCCTCCAACTCGAACAACCTTGTTTGTGCTTTTGACTCTTTTAGCTCCCTACCCATGCCTTCATAATTAAACTCAAATGCAGGCCAGGGGTTTTCTAATAAGTGACGCTCAGTTGCGGCATACTTAGGGTACAAAAATTCCTCACCCCAACCATCAACGACCATTTCTTTGGAGGGGACCCCCTCCATGGGTGCAAATTCTTCAACGGACCGTTTAGAGGGATCATGTATTTTGTCAGGATCATAGAGGTAGATTGGGCATGCCAGGAAATCTTCTTCCCAATCACATTCTTCGTCAGTCTCCCAATCCCCATCATAGTTTTCAATCACGGCTTCTTCCACCCTATCATCGTCTCTTATTTCCTCCAATATCAGGTTGATGGTGTGATCCGATAGAGGATTGGTGGTTATATTGGGAGAAGAAGGAGGTTTCACCGGTTATACGTTAATGGTTTTATTATCTATTAGGTCTTGGAGTTTGTGCTTGAGGGCAGAACAATCTTCGGTGTCATGCCCTTGTCCTCCTGAGTGGTATTCGCAAATTGCCGGATCAAAGTTGAGTGGTAAGGGATTGGGCAGAGGTTGATAGAGTATAGGTTTCAAGTATCTAATTGCTAAAAGGTCTTAATAGGCAGTGGTTTGTGTGCAAGCAAGTTTAGTAAAGAATCGGTCTTTTCCAGTTCCCCTCCTAGATCGAAAAGGTGTCTTAGATGTCATGGAAGGTCGAGGGTGCATTTCTAGCATGATATCGGTATGGTTGATGGCTTGGAAATCAAAGAAGTTTTGGATTTTGCGTTTCAAAGTAGGACCATTTTTCGGATCATGGCCAGGTGAGTTAGAATGGCATTCATACGATTGATTGTATGATTAGGGTGTTCGGTTAAAGGCTGGCCTGGGAGGTATTAGAACAAGGTGGTTGGCTCGACAAAGATGTTGGCAGTTCAATGTGGGTAGTCCAATGGAATGTAAGCTTGGTCCTCTCCCTCGGTTCTTTTTTGTAGGATAGCATGCCCCTTATAGATTTGGTCTTGAAGAGCCTCTGCCTGCTCATTGGTTGTCATACCCTCATGCGATAGGAGTAAGGAGAGCATTGTTTCTATTTTGGTCATCCTTTTCCCAAGTACTCTTATTTCTTCTAATATATGGGCCTGGTTTTGTTCGAGGATCAAACTTGGTGGCTCATTAAGTGGCTCCATTGAGGTGTAATCTTTCTAAAAGAAAGGGAAGAACAGAAAAACAAGAACACAAACCACAAATTAGTTTTTGATATTTGGAAAGTTTTATGCAATGTATGCCTTAGGAGTTTTCCTTTTTGAGAGGGAGACTAATCATGATGGATTTGTGCTCATTTTTTTGGAGATAGGGGGTTTGCCCTTGTATGCAGATACCTTACCGTTTAAGTGGGAACATACATTCATTCATTCAAAGATAAAGAAGTACATTGAACTTTAGAGTTTAAATACAACGGAATTGAAATATATTTTAATAGGGGGAGATGAAAAAAATTTCCTTAGGACTTCCACCTATATACTTTTATATTTGAAATCCTAAACTACTCTTGAGTCCTTGAATTTGCTTTCTTTGAGTTTGATGTTGAGGAGGTCATTAAGAGACCTTGTTTGATTCCCCTTGTCTCATTGGCAACCTTATCTCCTTGAGTATAGAGGGATTGGGGCTCTTCTTATAGAATCACTTAAAATGCATGCTATGAGTCCTTAGGGTTACATGGGAACCCTTAGAGTTTTGGTAGGTTTAACGTAAGGGAGAGTGAACTTGGTGTCATTCTCTTTGGGTTGATCATATGCATGAAGATGCAATGACTTGAGTTGCTTTGCAACTCTTGTCTTGACATGAAATATTGAATGCATGAACATGGATGCATAGAGTAGATAGAGAGAATGCAATTGTAAAGTAAACATGAATGCATGAGCAATTATACAGACATTATAACAATAGGAATAGATAAGTTTAAAGAAAAGTAAAGCAGTCACCCTTTCCTCCATGGTTTTGAAATTGATGTGCGTGTCTTAAATCTGGTAGAGGTTTGGCTATGCATGGTTTCTACATAAGATTGATGTTGAGGGTTTACTAATACTTCCTAAAAAGGCTCAGTTTTCAAATTTTCAAACTCAGGCCCACTCCTCAAGGTGGTGCCATTATTGGTTGGTGATCCGAATGGGGGAACCATCAAGAGGCCGTAGGCGAAGAAACTGACACATCATCTTGCCCGCAACCAATACACCGTTCCTTCTTCTAACTAGAAGGGACATATTCAGGCAGAGAATGCAAATATGCAAATCCTTGTGCACAATGCAGTGTGTGTGCGAAAGGACCTAACAACTCCCATCCATCATGTCCATTCCATACATTCATTCATACATGACAGTTAAAATAACATGAAATAAATTTGTGAACAAAGATTCACTTACAAAAATAAAGATGCAAAATTCAATACTTGAATGACAAACTTAATGCAAGATTGAATAATTAAATATGAATTGAATGAAAACAATGACATGTATTTGAAAGCAGCTTTCAAAATTTTGATTTTGAAAATTTGAAGTGGATAGAATGAGACAAATTAATCAAAGACTCCAGTCGGGTGAGGGTGAAGAGACATGACAACGGCCTAATACTCTAAGCGTCCCCGGCGGAGTCACCAGCTGACGCACCTTGATTTTTCATACTGGAAAAAGACAAATGAGAAAAACACAATACTCTCTCGTTATAACTCATCCTCCTAAAAGGACGAGTGCGGCTAGGTTTGAATTTGAAATTGATTTTGAATAAGGGCGTTTGGAAAAGATTTTGGAGTCACCACCTAACTTGATTAAGGTGAGTTAGGTCATCTAAAACTAAGCACAATCCGAAGATTACACTTAGGGTTTTTAAAATGGTTTTGAAAACTTTCTCATGAGAGGGTTTTTAAGAAAATAGGTTGTTTGGCAACCTTTGGAAAGATTTAAGCCCTTTTAAAAAATAGCTCCATTTTGGTCTTTGAAAATAGTGATCTAGGTTCGGAGGTTGGTTACGTGTAGGGAGGACGCACTAAGCCATCACCTTACCCCGCCCTTTCAGTACCTACATGTCTATTCACCCTAGGTTTACTCATTTAGAATCTTTGATTAATAAATATCTAATACCATCCACTTTTTAAAAAAACTATGTGATGCATGATATGCAAGTGTAAGAAAAAGGTTTTGATTTTGAAAATGGACTTTAAAAGACTTGATTTGAAATTTGAAAGAAGCTTTTGAAAATTGGAATTGGAGATTTGAAAATAGATTTTGGAATTAGAAACTTGAAAAAGGTTATGACCGGACCCATGAGGGTTGCCTACGTTTCCCTTTTTGAAAATCAGGTTAGTCGTAGTTCGAACAAGAGTCCGATTAAAAATAGACACTTTGAGGTTTTTGAAAAGTTTAATTTGAAATGATTTGATTTGAAAAGAGTTTGATTTGAACTTTGAATAGAAGATTTCAAATTGAACTTAGACTTAGGATTGGACTTGGAAGAGAGTTTGAACTTGATTTGGAAAGATTGTGATTTTGAAAACATCTTGATTTAGATTGAAATTTGAAAATCATCTTGGTTTAGAAAAGAGTTGGAGCTTACTAACTTAGGATTAGGGTTGAACTCGGGTTTAGGTATCCTAGCGTGGAAGCGACCTAAGATTAGAACCTGTAGTTGAATTAGGAATGTTTGATTTAGACTTGAAAAGCTTGATTTTAGAAAGTTGGATTTAGGAAAGTTGGATTTAAGAAAGATTTGAAGAGAGATTTGATTTGATTTATAAACACTTGACTTAATCACTTGATTTGAATGAATTTAGAAAGTTAGGATTTAGGAAAGATTAGATTTTAGAAATCTTTGAATTCGGAAAGTTTTGAAATTGGAAAGTTCCATTTAGAAAAGTGCCAAATTAGGAAAGTTTTAAATTTAGAAAGGTTTGAATTAAGAAAGATTTGATTCCTATTTCCTAAAGTAGAAGATTAGATTTTATTTTCAAAAAAGGATGATTTGATTTTGTTTCCAAAATCAGAGGATTTGATTCAGTTTTCTAAATGGGAAGATTTGATCTAGTTTTCTAATTTGAAAGATTGGATTTGACGTGGAATTAGAAATGTTGAATTTTGAAATTCTAGGATTTGTTAAGCTATGATTTGGTGTAGGAAAAGAGATTTTGAAAATATAGGATTTGATGTAGAAAGTAGTTTTTGAAAACCTATGATTTGAAGAAAAAGTGGAAGTCATGTTTTTAGGAAATAAAATTAAGGTTTCCTAACCATGGAATCTAGGACTTGACTTGGATTTCAAGATAAACAATTTTTGGAAAGTAGACCTTTTCAAGAGAGTTTTTAGGAAGAAGACTTGAAGAGAGTTTTTAGAAACTGGATTGTTGAAAGGAAGTTTAAAAAATAGTTTTTAGAAAGTAGATCTTTGAAAAGAGTTTTTAGCAAGAAGTTTGAAAAGTAATTTTGAAAAGGGGCTTGAATATGAACTTTTGAAATCTTTTGAATGCCTCACTTTCATAAAACGATTCTAACCATGAAGAGATTAGAACCATTCTAAGTTGGTGGTCTTGAAAATAACATGGATTTGAAATATGGACCAATATGATCCTATTGACTTTCACACTTTCCTAAAACAACCCTAACCATGGAATGGCTAGAATCATCTTAAAATGGTGATTTTGATGAAAAATAATTTAGGGTTTACACCCAAAATATGGACCTTGATGGTCACAATGAATATAACACTTTCTTAAAGCAACCCTGACTATGGAATGGCTAGGATCACTCTAGGATTGTGATTTTGAAAATAAGTTTGAAAAAAAGATTTTGAATGCAAGCTTGAAAGATGATTTTGATGCAAACTTTAAAAGTAACTTTTGAAAACAAATTTTGAAGAGATGTATGAATATGACATGCATAATGCAAGTCAGGTCGTGAACATATAAGGTTGGCTTCACCATATAAGCAAGAGGGCTGAATCCACACGGTCTAAGGTTGAACTAAAAGAAAGCCCCTGACACGGTGACTTTCAACAGTCCTTCTTAAACATGAATCGAGGAGTTCCTTGTTTCAAGCATGCAAGAAAGGGGGGTAGAAGATAGCGAATTAAAATAGGAGAAAACCCAAGTGAGTTAGGTGGAAGAAGAGAGAGGGGGGGGGGGGGGGGGGAAGTATATAAACATAAAGATAAAGCCTACCTCGTTTTCTTCTTGTTTTGCTTGCTTTATTTACTTTGCCTTACTTGATCCTTGAGAGCTTTCAAGTTGCAGCACTTTAAGTCTTTAATGGAGGCTTTGGAGGCTTGTGTATAAGTGTATCAAGTGTATGGATGTTAGGGTTTAAGTGTATAAAGTCTAGGGTTTGGAGAGACTAGAGGGAGCTAGGGTTTGAAGAGACTTGGAGCTTTGTAATTTGAAAAGTAAAGTTTTTGGACTGAGTTTACAGATCTTTTTCACGCAAGGAGAGGCTCTGTATTTGTAGACATAAGACTAGCCTGACGCCTGTTGAAGTGGCGCCAAGGCAATTTCCTTACTAGCGCCACTAGGAGTAGTGTTAGGCCAAATTTTGGCTTGGCGCCACTGCTAGTGGTGCCAACCACTTAGGAAAGTTTTAAGGGCGGCAAGAAATGTATCTTTCAACGCTTGATATGCAAGGAAAAAGATTTGAGCGCTTGTATTAGTAATTACCATGCCATTTTTGGCTTGGCTCTACTAGGAGTGACTCTGGGAGGTCCGCGAATGTTCCGGGAGGCCAAGAATGGTCAAGAAGGCCAGAAATGGGTAAAAACCCTTGGAATTGTGTCCCGAAGGTAATGGACTTGAAAAACAAGGTCGGGATTGTCAAAATGGTCGGTCGAGCCCTTAGGGGCAAAATGGTCAACTAGATCAAAAAATCATCGGAATAGATTTGGAATGACTTATGAGAGGACTTAAAGGTTGGAAACACTATCTAGAGTGTTTCGGGGCATTTCCGGTTTGATAACCAGAGTTTGTGTGGTTAAAAAAGGCGACCGGCCCACTGAGACAAAACAATCATTTTGTACCGAATTACCTAGAATGAACTCGGAATGTTCCAAAAAGGGGTTAGAAGATTGAGAATACTATTAGAAGTATTATCAAGAAGTAACCGGTTTGATACCTAGAGCTGGTGTGGTTTCCAGAGGAGATCAGATGCTTTGGGGCAAAATGATCATTTTGACCGGATGGTCCCAGAATTGGTTCGGAACCGATTAGGATGCATTTGAACATGTTGGATCGTCTTTGAGACAATCTTGAAAGGGTGAAATTAGCACTCTAAGTACTTAGGTACTTTTTTAAGAAGCGTGCCAAAAAAGGCCCAAGGGGCAATTTGGTCATTTTTCACTAGAGTGAGCTAACAGGCACTAGTGTTGACTCTGGTTTTGAGTGTTTCTGCCACTTTGACGGTCTATGATGAATTGGTTTCCAAAGGTATGTCATCCTTTGGTAAACGTGTCACGACCAATAGGCGAGTTCGGTCCGTGACATATGGGGCTTGTTGGCAATTCCTAATGTCGGCCTGTTTGCTAGTGTTTCTGCCACTTTGACGGTTGCGATGTTTGCCAGTGTTTTTGCCACTCTGACGGTGCACATTCATTCCTGAGACTGCCTGATCTCAGAAAGTTGCTAGGTGGACTTATCGTATGAGGAATCAACTTTGTCGAAAGACGTGCCAAATAATGGACATTCTTCATTGGCGGGCTAGCAGGCACCAACGGTGAGGCGTTCTACCATCTCGGGGACTTGGGTTCCGTCTCGGTTGACGAGTTTGAAGGGACTTACTATTCTGAAGAGTTTTTTCAAAAAATGTGTTGGACTAGATGGACTTACCGCCTGAGGGATTAACTTTCTTGAAAGGCATGCGAGATTTGATTTGAATTGGAATTAGATTTGAAATTAAAATGGGGACTTATCGTCTTTAGGAAGACGTGCCAACTAGAATAAGACAGAGTAATGCCACAAGGGCATTTTGGTCATTTTGCCTTTGTTGGGCCCGGTGGGTCTGCGAAGTGATTGATTGCTTGGATTGAGATTGAAAATTGGTTTTGACTTGAATGTGTCGGTTTGAATGTGAGTCCGGTTAGACCAGAGATTGCCGAGCGGCCAAAAATGGGGTGCTTACGTTAAGGTTTACTAAATTGGGTTAGGTTGACCTAGCGTTAATTAACTTAGGTTAGGTTGACCTAGGGTTTAGTAACTTGGATTAGGTTAACCTAAGATTTTGGAAGTCTAGAGTGAGGAACTAGAGTTTTGGAAACATAGAGAGGAGCTAGGGTTTTGAAAACCTAGAGAGAGAAACTAGGGTTTTGGAACCTAGTGGTTTCGATGGATGGTTTTGTACTAGGATTTTGAATCTAGTGGTTTTAAAATGTGGTTTTGAACTAGGATTTTAAACCTAGTGGTTTTGAAAGGTTTGCAAAGAGTCATTCTATGCACAATACTTGAAGGTGTGTTTTAGAAAACTATGATTTCATGTGAAAACCTCATGATTTTATGTAAAAAACTTATGATTTTATGTGAAAAACTTTAAGAAAGTGTTATTTCATGTAAGAAAGTTATGATTTCATATGAAACCCTTTTAAGAAACCAACTTAAGAGAGTTGTGGGTTTTGAAAATCATTTTTGTGCAAACTCAAGAGAGTAAAATTTTAGAAAACCACTCAAGAGAGGGTTGTTTTGAAAATCAATGTAACACTAACTCAAGAGAGCAACACTTTGAAAAACCACTCAAGAGAGGGGTTATTTTTGTTGGCCTGGATATGCAACCCACGAAGGGGGCTAAATTGAGTTTCTCAAAATTAATAGCAAATAATGCAATTAAAAACTAAATAATCAATGGAACAGTAACTTAGCAAAGTATGATCAATACAAGTAGGTGACAAATTGAAAGGAATAAAAATATAGTACAATGAATACCAAGATTTACCGAGATTCAGCCACAACGTATGACCTACGTCTTGACCCCTAAGATTCCTTTCAAAGCATTCCACTATGCAAACACTCTTTTACACAGCAGCTAGTTGCCCAAGTGCCCAGCTTACTTTTTATAAGGGTTCTTCCCAAGCTCTCAAAAAATTCAAGTGATTTTGTCCAAGCTTCACTCAAACTTATAAGTGTTTTTACCAAGAACACTCAAACTCACAGGTTTATAAACCCACATAAGTGAAATAAATGAGGTTTATACAATGGGTAACTTTTAACAAGAGTAGATAATAATGTTCAAACTTAATAAATAACCCCAATCACTCAGCAAAATGGATATAGCAGTTAGGGCTCAGATTTTCTCAACTTTTCTCTTTGATTTAGCACTTAAGTCCTTGGATGCACTTAAGTCATTGGTGGTGGTTGGAAATGCATTAAATGCAAGATCACGTTGATAGGATGTTAAAAAAACTAGTTGTTAAAGCTAATATGTCTACCATTTTTTTGAAGGAGTTGGCCCTTTTTGTTCTGGTGCTAGGGTCCTCAACTCTCTATCCAAATGTGTCAACCCCTGAGAATTAGGAATCGACCCTTTTTTATTTTCACCAAACTTCAACAAGGCTCTGTCCAAATGTGTCAGCTCTTAACAAGTAGTCGACCATTTTTGGACCTTCTTTAAGACTTTGCATTCTAGACCAATGTGTCGACTCCTAAGTTGGAGGGATTGACTTTTTTTACCAGAATACTCTTGTCCAGTTCCACTGTTTGAATGTGTCAACCTTGAGTAAACTCTTTTTGCTCATTGCCTTCAATTTTTACAAATCTTCAAACTTCTCCAAAGCCTTCAAGCTCTTAAAAAATTGTCCAACTGAGGCTTCTAAAGCTTAAAATGACTTCTTCAAAGTGTGTTGATCTCCAAGAACACATTCCATCTCTTCGATTTTGATAACTTGTAGGGCTCTTCAATCAACATATCTTCTTCCATTGATTCAAGACTTCCTCAACATCTTCAAGTGAGCATCCAAGTCTTGTGATCTGCCCTTCGACTGATCTTCTATTCTTCCAAGACATCTTCAAATTCTTTAAAGAAAGCTTCCATGTCTTGTATAGATCTTTATTATCTTTGAGCACCTTCAATCTCTTCGAGATAAGAGTATGAACATAATCTTGTTGAAAGGTCTTTCATCAATGTGTCAACCCATCATGGCTTCAGCAACCTTCAACAAACTTGGTAACTTGTAACACACAAACTCTTTAACATCTTCCAATGTGTTAAGCTTCAAGTCACAATCCTAAGAGAGATTAAGGTATGATATAGTCTGCACACTAAGTATTGCCATTAGATCCTTAACACAATGTTTTGTTATCATTAAAATCAAGGCATGGAGTCAACAATCTTTCCTTTTTTATGATAACAAAACCTTAAACAACATGAACATAATATACAATATCTAATGAACTTGGCTATGTGCAATATTAGAAAATTCTAAAATGTGTTACCTACTTGGAGTACCAAAAGTTTTCTGCCCCTTTCATTTGTACTCAATGCATCAAATCATTTCTAGGTTCAAAACAATGATGCATTTCTAGTAAGATAGGTTCAGAGAAAAACTAAAACATTTATTACTCCCCCATTCTTATGCAATGTAGCACTTTATGTTGTTACAATATTTTCTCAAAGGTTCTTTCAGATATCATCTTTCAAATAACCAACACTCAAACAAACATTCAGATATCAATACATCTAAGCCAATAATGCTTCACTAATGTAATATTCTCTCCCCCTTTATGTTGTCAACTCATATAGCAACTTATATCTTTATCTCAATGTTCAATATTCTTTTCCTCCTTTTTGTCAACTCATTAGAAAGAGAAATACATAAAGAATAAGAAAGGTACAATAGCAAAAAATCTTAAAACAAGAATAATGCTATTCTTAGGTTAGCAACCAAAGCAACCATTGTATCAAAATCATCAATAATTTGAGCATATATAATAATAGGTATCTATAAAAGTTAGAACAACATTCACAAAACATTACAACATATTGTTTTAAAGCATAACACACCATCCTATTGTTTAGAAAATACAAATGTGAATGACAATGCAAGTGCAAGGATGCTCATTTCGCTTTGGAAGATGGGGTTTAGGCGAGGTCAATAGGGTCATTAGCAGTGTTGGTGAATTTTGGAGGCTGGATTCCTTTGCCTCAAATCATACTTGTAAGAGCTTGTTGATGGTTTTGAAGTGATTTGGTGTCGCACCCCATTTTTTGGATGCCGAACCGAGCCTTCTTGGCCCGGGAACATGCACGGTGCTCTCTCATTAGAACTCATCTTTGTAGAAGGACAAGTGTGACGGGATTTGAATTTTTGAAATGGAAATGATTAGGGCTTTTCAAAAAGGTCTTTGGGGTCGCCACCTAACATTTTTAAAGATGTGCTAGGTCATCTATGCTAAGCGAAAATCGAAGGTTAAAATTAGGTTTTGAAAAATGTCCTCATGAGAGGGTTTTAGAAGGTAGGTTTGTTTGACAATTCTAAAAATGTTTGAAAGCCATTTTAAAAATTGACTCCAGTTTTGGTCTTTGAAACAGAAATTCTTAAGTCTGGGGATTGGTTATGTGTAGGGAAGATGTCCTAAGACTATCACCTTATCCCATTTTTGCAGTACCTATATGTCTATTCACCTTTTACTCACCTAATTATGACTCACTGGTTACCTATGTTTAATACTATCCACTTAGAAAACTTTTGAAAACAAAGTTTAAAAAAGAGTTTGAAAGATGGAGTTGAATTTGAAAATGGTTATGGAATTCGAAATTTGAAAAGCTTTGTGACCGTACACCGTGAGGGGTTGCCTATGTACCTCCTTAAAGAGGATCAGGTCAGCCATAGTTCAGACAAGTGTCCGAAAGAGTTGAAATTTTGAAATGGGTTTCAATTTCTAGAAAGTTTCCATTTTTAGAAGGTTTCCTTTTCAGGAAAGTTTGAGTTTGAAAGTGTTCCCTTTTCAGGAAAGTTTGACTTTGAAAGATTTCCTTTTCAGGAAGATTGGATTTTGAAAAATGTTTCCTTTTTAGAAAGATTTGATTTTTGAAATGTTTCCATTTCAAATAGACAGGATTTGAAAACGTTTCATTTTCGGGAAGACTGTATTTGATTTGAAAAGACTGAATGATTTTATTTGATTTGAAAAGATTTGATCTGAGAATTTTGAAAAGATTTTATTTCCTATTTGGAAAAGATTTGTTTCCTTTTTTTAGAAAAAAGATTTGATTTGTTTCCTTTCGGAAAGATTTGAAAAGATTTGGAAAGGTTTTGTTTCCTTTTTGAAAAAGATTTGATTTGATTTGCTTGAAAAAGGTAAGTTTGAATTATTTCCAAAACTGGAGGAATAGATTTAGGGTTTAAATTTGGAAGGATTGAAAAAGGAGTGATTTGAGGGATTTGAAATGGAAGGTTTTGATTTGATTGATTTTAAAAAGGAAAGTTTGGAAAAGAAAAATTTTGATTGACTTAGAAATTGAGGATTTTGAGGGTTTGAAAAATGTATGATTTTGGCTTAAAAAGGAAAGTTTTCGAGTTGGCGAAAACGTGATTTTCCTAGGATTGGACTTCTAGGGTTTAACAAATGCGAGTTTTGTAAATGGTTTGAAAACTAAGTCTTTTGAAAACAAGTTTTAGGGCCCGAAACCCTAACTTCGATTTTAGACATCCAAATGAATATCGCACTTTGCCTAAAGCCATTCTAGCCATTGAAAGACTAGAATCGCTTTAGGCTTGTGGCTAAACAACAAAGGCACGAAGCTGAAAATGTAGACCTTTTCGGGTCATTTTGAATGTCACACGTTCCCTGAGACAACCTTAGTCATGAAATAACTAGGATTGTTCCAGGGTTGTGTTTTTGAAAAGAACACAATATAGCCTATATGGAGCCATTTCAAATGTCACACTTTTTTTAGGAAAACCCTAACCATGAAAGGGTTAGGATCAACCTAGAATTGTGGTTTTTAGAAAATAAATTTGAAAATGGTTTTAGGGGATTAAGAGATGCAAGAATGCAAATGCATGATAGCGATAATAACGGCATGAAACATACAAGGTTAGGTATCACCACATTACAAGAGGACCCTAAGGTCATACTGTGAAACAAGTGAAGGCCAAGAAGGGAGTTTCGATTGGTAATCCCCTCTTGTTCACTCTCGACATGGACTTAACATCCTCTTGTTGCAAGCATGTAAGAAAGGGGGGTTCAGAGATAGGGGATTAAAAAAAAGAAGAATCTAAGTGGGTTCAGAGGAAGAAGAGCGAGTGAGGGAATACGAAAAGTAAACTAAGGATTTACCTTATCTCATTTCTTCTTTCTTGGATGCAGGCTTGGGCCTAGGACTCAGGAAGACTTTGGGAGCTTCCGGGTAGCAGGGCGAACCTTTGGCAGAGCTCAGAGGCTAAGGCTTCGAAGCCTCAGGCTAGGGCTCGGTCGGTAGAACTGAGAGAGAGAGAGAGAGAGAGAGAGAGGGCTCTAAGAGTTGTTTAGAATAGAGGGGGAGAGTTTCTGGATAAATTGTTTGAGACCAAAATAGTGAGGGGGGAGGTTTGTACTTATAGTGCAAAAAATGGGGGGTTGTGCGCATGCTTTGTGATTGGCTGTGCTCTACTACGAGTGGCACATGGACACTTATGATGGCTTTAAAAAAGGCTGGATATATGGTTAGTTTAATGTTGGTCGATTTGTAACTGCTTTTAACAGCCTGGGGGGTTGGTGTGCGCCTCTAGAAGTGGCTCAAGGCTAAAAAATGGTCATGCTTCACTCGAAGTGGAGCAGGGAGATTCTGGTTCAGAAAGGAAAGTGCCGGACAGCGGGGCCTGGCCCAAAATGGAAGGGAATACTCTGGAAAGTGCTCTGGAGGTTGCCTATTTGATTCCCAGAGCCGGTATCATTGAAAAGAGTGACTAGATGATGGTCACCTCATCCCGGGAGCTTTGGGGTTGACCAAGATTGACTGCGGTTGACCAGAGTTGATTGGGGTTGACCAAGGTTGACTGGGGTTAACCAGTGTTGACTGGAGTTGCCCAAGATTGACTGGGTTGACCAGAGTTGACTAGAGTTGCCTAGGGTTGACTGGGTTGACCAGAGTTGACTAGAGTTGCCTAGGGTTGACTGGGTTGACCAGAGTTGACTGGGTTGGCCAGAGTTGACTGGAGTGTTGCCGGTTTGATACCCAGAGCCTGTGTGATTTCCTAGGGTATTTAGATGCCTAGGGGCAAAATGGTCAGTTTGACTGGAGAACCTCCAGGAAAAGACTGGGGTTGAATAGATCGCACTGGACATGCCAGACTGTCTAGGGACGACCTTGGAAGGTGGTCTTACCGTTTTAAAGACATGGTACTTTCTTGAAGAACGTGTTGGGCCCGCAAGGGGTAAAATGGTCATTTTTCATCGAGACGGGCTAGTAGGCATCGGCGTTGAGCAGTCTGGATCTGGTCTGGACTTTTGTCTAAAGAATTGGTACTTTCTCGGTGGACAAGTTTAAAAGGGCCTTATCGCCTTAAGAAATAAACTTTCTCGAAGGTCGTGCTATACTTGGACGGTCTTCTGTTCCTAAGGGGTTTGTGCTTTCTCAAAGAACATGCCGGATTAGCGGACATTCTACATTGGCGGGCTAGCAAGTGCCAGAAGTGAACCACTCTTCCATCTCGGGGACTTAGGATCTAGAAAGCCGATTTAGGCTTGAGTATGCTTGTGCCAGTTTGTAAGTACTTCCAATCAGGCCGAAGATTGCCAAGTGGCCAAAATGGGGTGCTAACATATGGTCAAAGGGATAAGATTATTCTACAAGTGATGGCTGAGATAGATAGGAAAGGTGTTAGCTCTTTCAGTAGATCCATCCATCGCATCAGTGCTAGAGTCCTCGTCTGTAAACTTTGCCACTTCAGGGTAGAGAGGTTTATACTTTTCTCCAATAATTTTCTTGATGTATTTTCCAATGTGCTAAGTTGAGACAGCAATGTCATTGGAGATTTCCTCTTTCAGCTTGTTTCCTTCAGTTATAAAGGCCTTACTCATTTCCCTTACCTTCTTCTCAGTTTGTAGCAGCCTCATTGCTCCATTATCAATCTTTTTGTCAAGCTCGGTGAACATCTCTTCTTTCATTTCTTTCATCATGTTCATTAAGATTTCCATCTACACAAAACTGTTGCTAGGCACAATGTCCATAGGAAAAAGTTTCCTTTGAGTTCCAGAGGATTCACCTCTCTCAAAAGTTCTTACCCTTGGGGTTGTACTTTTTCCCACACTCTTTTCATTCTTTGGGGTCCATTTCTTGGGTTGTGGATCAAAGAAGTACCTCATCCTAGACAAGGCCTTGTTGTATTCATCAGAGTTAGGGTCAAGTGTTCTCTTTTGCTTATTGGATAAGTCAATCTTGAAGTGTTTGAAGACTTTGGTCAGAAAAATTCCTTAAGGCAGACTCACTTTTGTCCTTGTTACCTTAAGAATGTGGTTCAAAATAAAGTTAGCCATGTCAACCTTGGTCTCAGTCAAGTAAGTCTATATGAAGAACAAATCTTTCTCAGAAATATACTAAAACTTCCCACCTTTAGGAATAAAATTGTGGCACACAAAGTGATGGACAATTCTCAATTCCAATGGGAGTTCATTGATAATGGGTTGGAAATATCATTAATGACTTCCTTCCTTAGGCGAATAGTGAGGGATGCACATCTATCCATGTTTTCCTTCTCAATTTCTCCACCAACACTTATATCCAAAATTTGACAGATTACACTCTTAGTAAGATCAATAGAAACACCCTTGATATAGCTAAAAACATTTACACTAGTCCTCTACTTCTTGGCATGGGCATAAAATTGCCTAACCAACTCAAGGTAGACATCATCTTTCAATAATATCATGGGTTTCCATTCAACTTTCTCAAGTTTGGGTTCAAAAGTAAACTTCTCTTTGGCAAAAAAAAGCATAATCAATCTATTTACCATTCAAAATATCTCTAGATAAGAAATCCTGATCATACTTGTCTTGGTTGGATTGTTTTTCGAAGTAGACATCACCCTCAAGGAAATCCTCTTCTTCCTCAATAACTTGTTTCCCTTTCCCTTTCCTCAATACTTGTCTTGGTTGGATTTTTTTTGGAAGACTCCCCTTTGTCTTGCCGCCTTTAGATTTTGGAGTCAACTCCATTAGGGTTTTCTTTTCTTTATTTGGTTTAGCTGTTTTAGGAGCCATTGGAGGTTGAAATGGAAGTTATAGGCAGTTGGGGAATGATCTTGGTGGTTCGAATATGGGATTTATAATGGTTAGATGAGAAATTTTTGAAGATTTGGCAGTTGGGATGACGATTGATCGAGAGAGAGTGAAACTGATCGATTTGGGGCAAAATAGAGGTTTAAGTAGCTGTCTGAGCATGTGTGCAAATGGGTCGACAGCTGCCTTCGAGGGGTCAACTCTTTTTTTGCCTAGAGTTGTTATTTGCTTTCTGTTAAAATGGGTCGACTCATGAAACATGAGTGGTCGACTCTTTTCAACAGAAGTCATTAGAAGCCATTTCCAGAAATCATGGGTTAACTCTATAAAGCCAGGGGTCGACTCATTTTCTGATGAAGTGTAGAAATGACTTGCAGATGACATGTAGTAAAGCACAAAAACATGCAATCAAATTTAAATGATTCAAATACACAAATCAACATATGTAATTAAGATAATCAATCAAGATAATGGATTGCACAATCTCAATTTTCTCCTAATCATGCAAAATTTATCATCACTTAATGGTTTTGTGAAGATATCAGCTAATTGATGTTCAATGCTCACAAAATCAAGTTTAATATTACCTTTTTGCACATACTCACGAATAAAGTGATGTCTAATTTCAATATGCTTTGTGTGAGAATGTTGAATAGGATACTTGGTCAGATTGATGGCACTTGTGTTGTCACATTGTAAGCACCATAGTTTTGCCCGCTCGGCAATCTCTGACACCAAACTTATATTCAAACCGACATAGGCACATTCAAGCCCAAATTAGTTTTTTAGACTTAATCCAGTCAATCAATGGCTTCGTAGGCCCGCCAGGCCTAATAGAGGCTAAATGACCAAAATGCCTTTTGGGCATTGCTCGGTCCAATTTCAGTTGGCACATCTATCTAAAGATGGTAAGTCCCTATTTCAACCTCAATTCCAGTTCCAATTCCAGTCTACACCAATCGAACTCAATCTAGCACGTCTTTCGAAAAATTTGATCCCTTAAATGGTAAGTCCATCCAATCCGACATGTTTTTCAAAAAAACACCTTGGAACGATAAGTCCCTTCAAACCCGTCAACTGGGTAGGAACCCAAGTCCCTGAAATAGTAGAACGGTTCACCTTTGGCGGCTGCTAGTCTGCCAATGTAGAATGTTCGTTATCCGACACGTCTTTCGAGAAAGTTGATCCCTCAGACAATAACACCATCCAGAAGCCTCTCGAGATTAGGCAGTCTCTTAAATGAACGCGCACTGTCAAAGTGACAAAATACTCATAAACATCGCAACCATCAGAGTGGCAGAAACACTAGTAAATAGGTTGACATTGGGAATTGCCATCAAAACCCCAATGTCACAGGACCAAACACGCCTCTTGGCAGTGACACATTTACCGAAGAATGGGATACCTTTGGAAACCAACTCGTTGTCGCGCCCAGATTTTTCACACTCGAGGAATACACACACAAGCGAGAAAAACACTGTACTCTCTCGTTAGAACTCACCCTCCTAAAAGAATGAGTGCGACTATGTTTGAATTGAAACTTGGTTTGAATAAAAGGCTTTTGAAAAAAGTTTGGAGTCGCCACCTAACTTGATTAAGGTGAGTTAAATCACCTAAAAACTAAGCACAATCCGAAAACTACACTTAGGGTTTTTGAAAACGATTTTTGAAAATACTTCCTCTAGAGAGGGTTTTTAAGAAAATAGGTTATTTGGCAACCTTTAGAAAACATTTAAGCCCTTTTTGAAAATAAACTCCATTTTGGTCTTTGAAAACAGTGATCCTAGGTTCGGAGGTTGGTTACATGTAGAAAAGACGCACTAAGCCATCGCCCTACCTCGCCCTTGCAGTACC
Source organism: Euryodendron excelsum (assembly GCA_033060915.1). Classification (NCBI taxonomy): domain Eukaryota; kingdom Viridiplantae; phylum Streptophyta; class Magnoliopsida; order Ericales; family Pentaphylacaceae; genus Euryodendron; species Euryodendron excelsum. The sequence goes on from CM065382.1 coordinate 32,197,983, forward strand.
TACATGTCTATTTACCCTAAATTCACCTATGAGAGTCTTCAACTAACAAATGTTCAATCCTATTCACTTTAGAAAATAATTTTGAAAAGAATGATGCATGAGATGTAAGTGCAAGAAAAAGAGAATTGGAAATTAGATTTGGAAATAGGAGAATTGAAGTTTGAAATTGGAAAAAAGTTTAGAAATTGAAATTGGGGATTGAAAATAGATTTCTTGAATTGGAAGTTGGAAAGAGATTTGAAAAGAGTTGTGACCGTACCCATGAGGGTTGCCTACGTATCCTTTTGGAGAAATTAGGTGAGTCGTAGTTCGGACAAGAGTCTGATAGAAAATAGAAGGTTGGATTGGAAGAAAGAAATTTTGATTGGAAAAAGGATTTAATTTGAACTTAGAATAGAGGATTGAAGATTGGAATTTAGAATTTTGAAATTAAAACAATTGGATTTTAATTTGGAAAGATAGAACTTAGAAGAAAGATTTAGACTTGTTTTGGAAAGATGGAGGTTTAAGAAACCTAGACTTAGGAAAAAGAGGAGACTTAAGAAAAATTTGACTTGGAAGGGTTTAAGAAAGATTCGACTTGACTCGAAAGAGTTTTAGAAAAGATTAGATTTAGGAAAGCTCGAATTAGGAAAGTTTCGTTTTAGGAAAGTGTCACTTTAGGAAGGTTCCGTTTTAGGAAAGTTTTGATTTAGGGAAGTTTCGAATTAGGAAAGTGTCATTTTTGGAAAGTTTCATTTTAGGAAAGTTTTAATTTAGGAAAGTGTTCAAATTAGGAAAGTTTTCATTTTAGGAAAGGTTTTGAAATTAGAAAGTTTTGAAAGTTGGAGAGTTTAGAATTTAGAAAGTTTCAACTTAAGAAAGTTTCGAATTTAGAAAGTTTTGGATTTGGAAAGATTTGAAATTTAGGAAGTTTAGAATTTTAGAAAGATTTAAATTTAAGAAAGTTTAGAGTTTTGGAAAGATTTGAATTTAAGAAAGATTTGAAGATTTAGATTTGGAAAGTTAAGATTTGGAAAGGGATGAAATTAGGAAATGGTTAAATTAAGAAAGATTTGGATTAAGAAAGATTTGGAAGTTCAATGTTTGAGGAAAGATTTAAAAGTTTAAGTTTAGGAAAGTACTAGATTAGGAAAGAGTTGAATTAGGAAAGATTTGGGCTTGGAAGGATTGAGATTTCTATTTCCTAAAGCAAGGGATTGGATTTTGTTTCTAAAAAGAGATATTTTGATTTTGTTTCCAAAAACGGAGGATAGGATCTAGTTTCCTAAAGGAGAGATTGGGTTTGGTTCCCTAAAGGGGAAGATTAGATTTTGGCATGGATTTGGAAAGGGGAGTTTTAGAAACCCTAGATTTGGAAGACTATAGTTTTGACGTAGAAAAGAGATTTTGGAAATATATATATAGTTTTGATGTAGATAAGAGGTTTTGGAAACCTAGGTTTTGAGGCCAAAATAATGGGATTAGAAATCATGTTTTTGAGAAGGAAAATTAGGGTTTCATAATTGTGGGTTCTAGGGTTTAACTTTGGCTCTAAGGAAAGAGTTTTTGGAAAGTGAATTTTTTGGAAAGAGGGATTTTTGAAAAGAAAACCTAGAGATGAGTTTCTAGAAAGTCAATTTCGAAAAGAAAGAGTTTTTGAAAAGAAATCCTAGTGAGGAGTTTTTAGAAAGAGACTTTTGGAAAGAGTTGTTTAGGAAGGAAACGTAAGGAGCATCTTTGGAGAGTGAACTTTGAGAAAAGAGTTTTTGGAAAGAAGCTTTTGGGAAAGATGTTTTTGAAAAGAAATTGTTGGAAAGGAGTTGTTGAAAACAATTTTGGAAAGGAGATTGAAGAAAGTTTTCTAAGAAGAAAACCTAGGGAGTGTTTTTAGGAAAGGAATTTTAAAAAGGGTGTTTTGGAAAGGAGTTGAAAAAGAAGTTTTGAAAACAGATTTTTGGAGGGAGTTTTTGAAAAATAATTTTGGAAAGGAATTTGAAAAAGGAGATTGGAGAGCGTTTTTAGAAAGTATGTTGAAAAAGTGGTTTTTGGAAGGAGGGATTTGAAAAGAGAGTTTTTGGGAAAGTATGAAAATGTCTCACTTTCCTAAAGCGATTCTAACCATAAGAAGGCTAGAACCACTTTAAGAAAGTGGTTTTGAAAACAACAAGGAGTTAAAAAAATGGACCATATTGGCCACTTTAAATATAACACTTTTCTAAAGTAACCCTAGTCATGGAAAGGCTAGAATCGCCTTAAGATTGTGATTTTGAAAACAAGTTTTGAAAAAGAGGATTTCGATGCAAATTTGAAAACAATGTTAATGTAAGCTTTGAAAACGAGTTTGAAAACGAATTTTGGAAGAATGCAAGATCATGATATGCACAATGCAAAGAAGGTCGTGAATATATAAGGTTAAAGGCTTCACCACATAATCAAGTGGGCCGAACCCACGTAGTCTCCGGTTAGACTAACAGAAAGCCCTCGACACGGTGACTCTCCAATAGCCTAATCCTCCACATGGACTGGGAATTCCCTTGTTTCAAGTATGCAAGAAGGGGGGGAAGAAGATGGGGGATTAAAATAGAAGAAAATCCAAGTGGGCTAGGAGAGAGAAGAGAGGGGGAAGATGCGTAAACTTAAAGAGAAAGCCTACCTTGTGTCTCCTTTATTTCGCTTAGCTTTGCGCGCTTTGCTTTGTTTGTCTTGTTTCGGTCTTCACTTCAATCTTCAAGAGTTTGTCTTTAATCTTCAAAGCTTCAGATTGTAGCACTACAAATCTTCAAAGGAGGCTTTAAAGGCTAGTGTATGAGTGTATAGAAGTGTATGTGAGTGTATAGGAAGCTAGGGCTTGTGTATGGAGGCTGTAAGCACCCCATTTTTGACCGCTCGGCGGTTTGCAGTCTGTACAGACTTGTACTCAAGTCAATATGGACGTATTCCAATGGGAATCAACTCTCTAAGTCTAATCCCGTCTATTCATCGCTTCGTGGGCCCACTAGGCCCAAATAGAGGCAAAATGACCAAAATGCCCCTGGTGGCATCTTTCGGTCCAATCCTAAATCAGGCACGTCTTTCCGAAGATGGTAAGTCCCCTTTCTAATTTCAAATCAGGCGCGTCTTTCCGAAAACTGTAAGTCCCCTTTCCAATTCCAAATTAGGCTCGTCTTTTCGAAGACGGTAAGTCCCCTTTCCAAATCCAAATCAGGCACGTCTTTCCGAAGACGGTAAGTCCCCTTTCTAATTCCAAATCAGGCATGTCTTTCCGAAGACGGTAAGTGCCCTTTCTAATTCCAATTCCAATTCCAATCCCTTTCTCGAGACAGTTGAATCCTTTAGACGGTTCGACATGTTTTTCGAAAAAAATCTCTTCGAAATAGTAAGTCCCTTTAAACCTGTTGACCGGGACGAGACCTGAAGTCCCTTAGATGGTAGAACGGTTCACCTTTGGCACCTGCTAGCCCGCCAATGCAGAAATGTCCATTTAGGCACACCTTTCGAGAAAGTTGATTCTCAGGCGCTAAGTCTTTTTAGTAGCTTCCTGAGATTAGGCAGTCTCGGGAATGATCGCGAACCATCAAAGTAGCGGAAATACTTGCAAACATCACAACCGTCAGAATAGCGGAAATACTCGCAAACAAGTCAATATAGGGAATTGCCAACAAACCCCTGTGTCACGCGACCGTTGTCAGAGTGGTGGAAACACTCAAAACCCAGGTCAACACTAGTGCCTGCTAGCCCACTTCAGCGAAAAATGACCAAACTGCCCCTAGGGCCATTTTTCAGCACATTTCTCGAGAGCATACCTAAGCCCTCAGAATGGTAAGTCCACCCTTCCTAGATCATCCCAGAGATGATCCGGCATGATTAGGTGCCTTCTAATCAGTTTCGGGTCAATTCTGAGACTTTTCGATTAAAATGACCATTTTACCCCTAGGCATCCGAACGTCTCGGGAACCACACCGGCCCTGGTTATCAAACCGGTAACCTCTCGAGAATGCTTCCTATAGTATTCTCAACCTTTCTTTATCTTTCCAGATCATCCCGAGTTAGTTTTGGCAAACCTGGTACGAAATAACCGTTTTGCCCCTAGTGGGCCGGTCGCCTTTTCCAACCACACCGGCTCTGGATATCAAACCTGCAACCTTTGGGAACATTCTAAGTAATGTTTCCAAATCTTGAGTCTTTTTCCGGGACATTCCGAGTCCATCCCGGTAGCTTTCCGGCCCAATTGACTGTTTTGCCCCTAATGGCCTGGTTAACCCTTCTAACAAATCCTGTCATCATTTTTCAAGTCCTTTGTCCCTGAGACATTATTCCAAGGGTTCCTATCACTTTTCGGCTCTTCAGGTCATTGCCGACCCCTTCAAATCATTCCCAGACTTTCCGGAGTTATTCCTAGTGAAGCCAGGCTAAAAATTGCATGGTAGTCACTAGTACAGGCGCCCAAATCTTCCAAAGATACGTTGCTTGCCGACCCTAAAACTTTCCTAAGTTGAAATTTTCCTAAATTGACATCTTTCCTAAATCGAAATCTTTTCTAAGTTGGAACTTTCCTAAAATGAAACTTTTCTAAAATGACACTTTCCTAATTTGAACTTTCCAAAATTCGAACCTTCCTAAATCCAATCTTCCCTAATCTTCCAAGTTCAACATTCGAGTCAAATCTTTTCTTAAAACTCTTCCAAGTCAAATCTTTCCTAAGTCTTCTCTCTTTCCTAAGTTTAGGTTTTCTAAACCTCCATCTTTCTAAAACAAATCTAAATCTTTTTTCCAAGTTCTATATTTTCAAATCAAAGTCCAATATATTCAATTCCAAAATTCTAAATTCCAATTTCCAATCTCTTATTCTAAGTTCAAATCCAATTTTTTTTTTTTTTTTCCAATCAAAATCTCTTCTTCCAATCCAACCTTCTATTTTATATTGGACTCTTGTCCGAACTACGACTGACTTGATTCCTCGAAAATGATACGTAGGCAAACTTCATGGGTGCAGTCACAACATTTTTCAAGTTTCCAATTCCATAACTCTTTTCAAATCTCTTTTCAATTCCAATTTCAAATCTATCTTTTCAAATCTCTTTTCAAATTAAATCAATTTCTTTTCAAATCTTTTTCAAATTTATTTTCCAACTCTCTTTTCTTACACTTACATATCATGCATCATGTCTTTTTAAACATTGTTTTATAAAGTGGATAGGATTGAACAGTTGTTAGTTGAAGACTCTCATTGGTGAATTTAGGGTAAATAGACATGTAGGTACCGAAAGGGCGGGATAGAGTGATGGCTTAGTGTGTCTTCCCTACACGTAACCAACCTCCGAACCTAGGATCACTGATTTCAAAAGACGAAAACGAAGTTACTTTCTAAAAAGGGCTAAATGTTTTCCAAAGGTTGCCAAACAATCTGTTTTTCTTAAAAACCCTTTCTTGAGGTGACATTTTCAAAACCTTTTCCAAAAACCCGAAGTGTAGTCTTCAAATTATTCTTAGTTTTTGGATGACCTAACTCACCTTAATCAAGTTAGGTGGCAACTCCAAATCTTTTTTAAAAGCCTTTTAATTAAATCTATTTTCAATTCAAACCTAATTGCACTCACTCTTCTAGGAGGGTGAATTCTAACGAGGGATTACAGTGTTTTTCTCGCTCATGTGTGTATTCCTCGAGTGTGAAAAATCTGGGCGTGACAGAGGCTAGGGTTTGGAAAACTTGAGGAGGCTAGGGTTTAGAAAGGCTACAAGCTCTGTATATCGAAAAGTAGGGTTTTTAGACTGAGTTTGTGAACCCCTTCACGCTAGAGGAGGCTCTGTATTTATAAAGATGGGATAGACCTAGCGCCTGTTGTAGTGGCGCCAGGTGAAATTTCCTCTTAGTGGCGCCAGCAACTTAGGAAAGTTTGTTAAGTCGGCAAACAATGTATCTTTGGAAGATTTGGGCGCCTGTACTAGTGACTACCATGCAATTTTTAGCCTGGCTTCACTAGGAGTGACTCTGGAAAGTCCGGGAATGATTTAAGGGACCGGGATTGGCCCAGACGGCCGGAAAAGGGCAGGAACACTTAGAACAGTGTCCCGGAGGTATTTGACTTTTAAAAGGATGTCAGGGTTTGTTGGAAGGGTTGACTGGAACGATCTGGAAAGATAGAGGAAGGTTGAGAAACGGCCATTTTGCACCGATTTTGCCGGAACTGACTTGGAACGATCTGGAAAGATAGAGGAAGGTTGAGAATACTATAGGAAGCAATTCTCAAGAGGTTACTGGTTTGATACCCAGAGCCGGTGTGGCTCCTGGGGCGTTCGGATGCCTTGGGGCAAAATGGTCATTTAGTTTTAAGTGGGCCCTACGGGCCCAAGAAGCAATCGGTGGACTAAATTGGAGTTTAGAAATCGGGTTAAAGTTTGAATATGCATGTGATGTGTGAAAGTGAGCCCAATCGGGCTAGAGATTGCCGAGTGGGCAAAAATGGGGTGCTTACACTCATCACACACCGTTAGAGTGACGGAAATACTCAAAATTCAAGTCAACACTGATGCTTGCTAGCCTACTCTGGTGAAAAATGACCAAACCGCCCCTTGGGCCCTTCTAGCACGCTTCTCGAGAAAGTACCTAAGTCCTCAAAGCGGTAAGTCCACCCTTCCAAGATTGTTCCACAGAAAGTCTAACATGTTCAAATGCCTTCCAGTCAGTTTCGGGTCAATTCCAAGACCATCTGGTCAAAATGACCATTTTGCTCATGCGCATCCAATCGCCTCCGGGAACCACACTGGCTTTGGGTATCAAACTAGTAACCTCCCAAGGATGCTTCTAATAGTATTCTTAACTTTCTAACACCTTTTCGGATCATTCTGAATCTATTCCAATAAGCCTGATGCAAAATGACCGTTTTGCTCTTGGTGGGCCGGTTGCCTTTTCTATCCACACCGACTCTAGATATGAAGCCAGCAACCCCTTAGAACACTGTCAATAGTGTTTCCAACCTTCAAGATTTCTTACGGGTCACTTCGGGTCCATTCCGGTGTTTTTCTGGTCCAATTAACTGTTTTGCCCCTGGTGGGCCGGTAAACTTTTAAATATTCCCGCATTATTTCTTAAGTCTGTTACCTCCGGGACACTCTTTCAAGGGTTTATGTCCATCCCGGCCTTCCGAAGTCACTCTTAGTGGAGCCAAGCCAAAAATTATATAGTAGTCACAAGGGTCAAAAGATACATTTCTTGCAGCCTTAAAAACTTTCCTAAGTGGCTAGTACCACTACTAGTGGCACCAAGCCAATAAATGGTGTGGCACCACTAGGAGTGGTGCCAAGGTTAAATTTTCACTGGCGCTACTACAACAGGCACTAGTTCCTGTTTTAATTGCCTATAAATATAGACCCTTCTCCTGTGTAAAAAAGGTCTGCAAACTTATTTCAGAAACTATGTTTCTCTGAAAATAGAGCTTAAAGTCTCCAAAAACCCTAATTCTTTCAAGTTTCTTCAAATCCTAGCCTCTATACACTCAAACCTCAGCCTCCATACACCTTATACACTCAAACACAAACCTCTAAGCATCCATTGAAGATCAAGTGCTGCATCTTCAAAGCTCTCAAAGTTCAAGTCAAGTAAAGCAAATAAAGTAAGAAGAATACGAGGTTGGTTTTCTATTTACTTTTATGTAATCCCCCTCTCTATTCTCCCTCCTTACCCACTTGGGTTTCCTCTATTTTAATCCCCATCTTCTACCTCCTTTTCTTTCTTGCTTGAAACAAAGGACTCCCTGATTCATGCCAAGGAAGGACTGTTGAAGGTCACCGTGCTGGGGGCTTTCTTCTAGTTCAACCTTAGATGGTATGAGTTTGCCCCCCTTGATTATGTGGTAAAGCCTAACCTTGTATGTTCACGACCCTATTGCATTGTGGTTATCATGTTCATATATTGTCTTCAAAGTTGCATTCAAAGTTGTTTTCAAACTTGCATCAAAGTTCTCTTTCAAAACTTGCATTCAAAACTTCTTTCTTTCAAACTTGTTTACAAAATCACACATTCGTAGGATGATTCTAGCCATTCCATGGTTTGGGTTGTTTTAGGAAAGTTTTACATTCAATGTGACCATCAAGGTCCAAATTTTGGGCTACAATCTTAAGATGATTCTAGTCATTCCATTGTTAGGGTTGTTTTAGGAAAATGGTATATTCAATGTGATCATTATGGTTCATATTTCAAATCCTTGTTGTTGTCAAAATCATAACCCTAGAATGGTTCTAATCTTTTCATGGTTAGAATCATTTTAGGAAAGTGAGATATTTAAGAGACTTGTAAAAGTCCATATTCAAACATTTTTCCTAATAGTTTCGCAAATTTTCTTCCTAAAAACTCTTTTCAAAGATCTACTTTCTAAAAACTCTTTGTCTTGAAGTCTAAGTTAGCCCTAGAATCCATGATTAGGAAACCCTAATTCTTTTCTTAAAATCATGTCTTTATATTTTGCCTCAAATCATCGGTTTCCAAAACTATTTTCTACATCAAATCTTAGATTTTCAAAACCCATTTTTTCACCAAATCACAGATCTCTAAATCCAAGATTTTCAAAACTCAAACTTTCCAATTTCATGTCAAATCAAATCCTCCAATTTTGGAAACAAAATAAAATCATCTATTTTTGAAAATAAATTGCAATATTCAACTTTAGGAAATAGAAGTCAATTCTCTCCTAATTCCAATCTTTCCCAATTTCAAAACCTTTCCAAATCCCGACTTTCTAAATTTCAAACTATCAAATCTTTCCTAATTCTAATATTTTCTAATTTCAATCTTTTCTAAATCCAAATTTTCAAAGCTTTATTAATTTCAAACTTTCAAGTCTTTCTAAATTTCAAAATTTTCTAAATTTAAAACTTTCCAAATTTAAATCTTTCCAAAATCAACTCTTTCTTAAAAAGGAAACTTTCTTAATTCAAAACTTTCCTAATTTAAAAACTTTCCTAAAATGAAACTTTCCTAAAAGAGAACCTTCCTAAGTCGAAACTTTCCTAAAATCTAACTTTTTAAAATCAAACCTTCTAATGTCAATTGTATGCTTCAACCCTAGGAGGCCAAACCCTAGTTCAACCCTAACTCTAAAGTTAGGAAGCTTCAACTCTTTTCTAAACCAAGATGGTTTTCAAACTTCAATTTAAGTCAAGATAATTTCAAAACTCAACTCAATCTTTCGAAAACAAGTCCAAGTTCTAATTCTCAAGTTCAATTTCAAATTATCAAGTTCAACTTCAAATCAAAGTTAATTCCAAGTTCGATTTCGAATCAAAGTCAATTTTAAATTAAAGTTCGAAGTTCAATTTCCAATCCTCCAATCAAAGTTCAAAGTCAAACCTTTTCAAGTCAAACTTTCTAAAGACCTCAAAGTGTCTATTGTCAATCGGACTCCGAGTCCAAACTACGATGACCTGATTCCCAACAAAGAGATACGTAGACAACCCTCATGGGTGCGGTCACAACCTGTTTCAAACTTTCAAGTCTACAACCTTTTTCAAGTTTCCAATTCCCACAACCTTTTTCAAACTTCAAATCCCATTTTCAAATCTATTTTCAAAATCAAGTTCTTTACATGCACTTGCATATCATGCATCATATCAAACTTCTTTCTAAAACTCTTTTGAAAGTGGATATAATTGGATATTAGATGATCAAAGATTCTAAATGAGTGAACCTAGGGTGATAAGACATGTTGGTACCAAAGGGCGGGATAGGGTGATAGCTTAGTGCATCTTCCTTATGCGTAACCAACCTCTGAACCTATAATCATTATTTTCGAAGACAAAAAACAGAGTTATTTTTCAAAAAGGGCTTAAATCTTTCCAAAGGTTACCAAACAACCTGTTTTCTCCAAAAACCCTTTCTTGAGGAAGTTTTCCAAAACCTTTTAAAAAACCCTAAGTTTAATTTTCGGATTGCAGTTAGTTTTAGGTGACCTATCTCACCTTAAAAAAATTAGGTGGCGACTCCAAACTTTTTCCAAAAGCCCTTATTGAAATCAATTTCTAATTCAAACCTAGTGGTACTCGTCCTTCTAGGAAGATGAGTTCCAATGAGAGAGTATCGTGTTTTTCTCACTTGTATTTTTTCGAGTGCGAAAAATCAGGGTACGACACACATCTAAAAGGAATGTGATCAAAAAGTAAGTTCAAAGTCCTCTAGTTGGTGTTTGATCCAAAGGACTTGAGTACAATAGCTTCCAGCCGCAATGTACTCAACCTCTGTTGTAGAAAGTTCAACTGAGTTTTACTTCTTGCTAAACCATGAGACAAACATATTACCAAGAAATTGATAAAAGCCACTAGTTTTTTTTTTTTTTTTGGTTCACTTTGCTACCTGTATAGTCAGCATCTGAGTAACCAACAAGGTTAAATGAAGTACTGCATAGTCAGCATTTGAGTAAACAACATAGTTAAATGAAGTTTCTTTAGGGTACCATAACCTTAGGTTGGGAGTGTGCTTAATCTATCTAAAAATCTTTTTAACAGCAATAACATGTGATTCCTTAGGATTAGATTGAAGTCTAGCACATAAGCAAACACTTAACATAATATCAGGCCTACTTATAGTTAGATAGAGTAATGATCCAATCATACTTTTATATAACTTGGTATCTATAGAAATACCTTTTTCATCACTATACAGCTTAGTTGAAGTATTCATGGGAGTGCACAATGACTTTGCATCTTCCATTCCAAACTTTTTGAGTAGATCTTTGATGTACTTAGCTTGGTTAATGAAGATCACTTTCTTTGATTGTTTGATTTGAAGATCAAGGAAGTAGTTGAGTTCTCTCATCATGGTCATTTCAAACTCATCCTGCATATATTAGCAAATTTCTTGTAAAACTTCTCATTAGTAGAGCCAAATATAATGTAATTAACATAAATTTGTACAATAAGCACGTCATAGTCTTTAATCTTTATAAAAAGCATTGCATCAACCTTTCCTATTGAAAAACTATTTTCACTCAAAAATTTGCTCAACCTTTCATATCAAGCCCTTAGGGCTTGTTTCAAACCATAAAGTACTTTTATAAGTTTGAAAACATGACTTGGAAACTTAGGATTTTCAAAACCAGGAGGTTGTTCCACACATATCTCTTTAGAAATAAATTCATTCAAAAATGCACTTTTCACATCCATTTGATAAAGCTTGAAAATTTTGAAGCATGAAAAGACAAGCAACATTCTAATGACCTCTAATCTAGTTACAGGTGCATAAGTCTCATCAAAATCAATTCCTTCTTCTTGAATCTAGCCTTGAGCTACAAGTCTAGCCTTATTTTTTTCTACAATTCTAGATTTATACATTCTATTTATGATTCCAATAATTGGATGATCTTCAGGTCTAAGTACAAAGTTCCAAACCTCATTCATTTCAAATTAATTCAACTCTTCTTGCATGGCAAAAATTCAATACTCATCATGTTCAGTTTCTTGAAAGGATTTTGCTTAAATATGAGACAAGAATGTAAGATGATTACAAATATTTCTAACGGATGATCTTGTCCTTACCCCTTGCGATGGATCACCTAATATTTGATCTTGTGGATGATTGTGAACAAACTTCCACTTCTTTGGTAGCCCTTGATCCTCATCTTGTTGATTTGAATGAATGCCTTGTTCTTTTTTCTCTTTTTGTGAGGTTTCACTTGAGTGTTGATTGATGGTTAGATTCTCCATGCTTTGCTCTGCATCATCTACATCATCACTCATAACATTTCTAGATAAAGAATTTAGTTCATCAAAGGTAACATGCACAGATTTCTCAACAACCAAAGTTTTTTTTATTGAAAACTCTATAAGCTTTGCTATGAATAAACTAGCCAAGAAAAACACCTTTATTTGATTTTGCATCAAACTTTTCAAGGTGAGCTTTGTTGTTTTTCAAAACAAAACACTTCCAATAGCTCTAAAGTATTAAACATTTGGTTTTCTCCCTTTCCAAAGCTTATATGGGGTTTTGTTCAAAAACTTTCATGGTCAGTCCTAATTGCTGTGATTGGTAAAACCTTTTTCATTTTCATCCTTTTTGTGAAGAAACCAATTATTTCATCCTTGTGAGCAAGAAAGAATGTACAAGTGAATCTTAAGTAATCATCAACAATTACTAGAGTATATTGTTTACCTCCCAAACTAAGAGTTCTACTTGGACGAAACAAATTCATATGCAATAGTTGAAGTGGCCTAGATGTATAAATCATGTTTTGGGATTTAAAAGAAACTCTTCACAAATCTTGTCATTTTCAAATTTGAGTTTATGAAGACCATTAACCAAATCATTTTTGAAAATTTTTGAAAAAGTACTCATGCTTGTGTGACCAAGCCTTCTATGTCACAACCAACTATCTTCACTGTTCACAGCTACAAGGCAATTTATTTTACACACCCAAGTGCAAGTTGTCATAATTTAATATAAACTCGGAAGTCCAAGTGTTGAACCACAAGGATTGGTTGAACAGATAAGACAAGTGAAAAATATGGGGTTAAGAGATAATGATGAGATTGCTAACGCATCGGAGTTACAGTTCTAACAAGCTTGTAATGTTTATTCTTGATCTCTTTTTATAACTCAATTGAAAATCAACTAAAAAGTGATTTCAATTGGAAATGAAACAGTGATTTTATAGAAAAAATAGTATCACAAGATTAGTCTTATAATTAATTGATCAAAACTTTGCAAAATTAGTTATTTACTTCGCAGGGAATTCCAAGCATTCATTGTACCCGTAGTTAACAATGAATTAAGGGATCTTACAGAATAAAAACTTTTTTAAAACACATGTACAATCATTTAAAAAGACTTTGCTTTGAAAAATATTTCATGGATCAAAGAACAAGTACTACAACTTCATTAAAAGTTTCACTCCTAGCCTTAGTTAGGAGCTTAGCAAACCATTACAACTATAACTAAATAAAACTAAAGCAAAAGAGAGAGAATATGTGAAGAAAGATAGAAGGAGATCTCTTTTACTTCTGTATCTCACTCCTATTTATAGCCAATGATACAAATAAATTCAAAGAAGAAGACAATAGCCACAAAGTTTGAAAATGGACATGGAAAATTCAGGAGTTTGCACCAAAGCTGACTTACAGCCCAATTTTGACCATGAAAATGGTAGATTCATGAAATCCATGTTAAATACATAATTGTATATCGAGAAATATTCTTTCTAATGCCACAAAAATTAGGTCAATCGAATTTGTGAGTCAAAAGTTACAACCAATATACTGAAGCTGCCTCAAATCCCATCTTCCCATATTTTACTCATCTTATTGTTTAATTTTCTTTTGTTTACATATAAATATGACTCCTTCAATTTGCATAAAATCTTCATCCTTTTCACACATTTTGCATATGAATAGTCTTGTATTTCCTACATGAGAAACTATAATTAAACATATGAATACAACAAGTTAAATATGAAAACATTTACCATGCAATGGTGAAAAGTAAAATCGCATATTTACCTATAAACATGAAAAATAGTTATTAAAGAGATGTGATCATGCTTATTAAAACCACTATAAAACTACAATCTTGAGTTATTATCACACCCCCTAACCAGCATATTGCTAGTCTCTAACAATCAAAGCGGGTCAATTCTAAAACTAAAAACCACTTTCGCAAGTACACACGATTGCATTTAGCGTATTCAATAAGCTTTTAAACCCCTAAGTTACCTTTAGTGGACTAGTTATAGTCTCATGAGGGTTTCCAGTGATACTACCCACAAACATCAAATAATTCCTTTGTTTATCTTAGAGAATTTTATTCATTCAAATGCAGAGAATTAAAAAAACACTGTCAATAAAATTTGTCACTTGAGCATAAAAATAAAAATCAACTGAAGTTGGAAATATTATCCCACTTTCTAAGAATATTTTAATAGTATTTTGAACTCAGAGTGTGTGAATGTATAACCAAATGAACATAAATTCAATCTCAAAGTAGAATATAATTTAAATGTCCTTCTGAAACATGCTTGGACTCAAATCTTACCAGGATTACACTCAAAATAATAAATCACTCTGAAACAAGTGTAAATCTCTCAATAATATGTGAGTTGATTAATATATATCAAAAGTAACATATTTCACATATATGACATGAAAAACGCACTTAGAAAAAAATTTATATATATCTAGTCTCATGAAAGGATGCCAGATACCAAGAAATTTAAGAAAACACACTATTAATCCTTCTCATTTATTTTCACATTTGAACCATACTCCCCCCAAGATCAAAGTACAACTTTAATAGAACATAACTTTAGGCTTGGAACAAATGTTAAAACAAGAGAAGCAGAGCGATATAACAAAATGTTCAAGAATAGTTTAGATAAACAAGTAATGCAAAAGGCGTGATTCTGTCAACTTGGGCTCTTCCCTTTTCTTTTTTGATCAAAGAACACTTCTTCATCCATAAATAGGATTGAACGTTTCAAAGAGTTGATGATTGGGATATGAAATTAGCCATGTCTTACTTAGGGTAATGAAATAAGTAATGCAAGGTTACATTCCTGATTGGAATAAAGCAAATATAGTTGGCTAACAAAGAAGGGTTATAATTGCAAGGCTCAAATGATTCAAAGAGGGCCCACAACCATCTCTTGGGGTTCATATAAGTTCTTCAACTTCCATAAACGCAAGGAATTTCAAGTGTAGTAACCAAGTGTAATCTTCTTAGATATTGACCAAGATGAAGGAATAAAAAGACTAACAAACAAATAATCAACTGAAGAAAAGAAAATTTTGAATTCATTTACAACAACCCTCCAAAGTTGAATGGCTCTAACCTCACATGGATTATAAGTCTCTGCTAATTTTTTTCCAGATCTCCAAATTATACCCACTTTTTCAACTAAGTCTACATCCATTTGGCTATTGTGAAGTGCAATATTTTTCTGAGTTTAAATTCATGAAACACCATTAGAAGAAGGATAGTGTAACAAACTAAAGCTTTTAAATAACATATGTTTGATAATTGAAAGCATTAGATGTCAGAAGATTCAATTCTCATCATTGCAAAGGAATTTATGAAAAAAAACTGGTTCGATTCTGACTAATTTGTAAAACAAAAAGTTAAGAAAATACCCCTTACCCCCCCAACTTAAAATGAACATTATCCTCAAATTAAAAAAAAAAGGAATACAAAGATCACGAGAAGACAATAATGATTTTAAGTTTAAAAAGTGGGATAGAGGTCACCTTAAATGATGAAGAATTTCCAAAGTTATTATCTGCAACGTGTTAGAACACAAAAATAAAGAAAGAAAAAAAATGAAAAAAAAAACTCCTAATTGACAACAAAATTTAACATTCAATCTTGATAGACAGGATCGTCCACAGGAATGGACTCTACTTTTGAAACTTAACTCTCCAAGAATGGTTTAAGACATTGTCCATTAACCTTAAAAACATTTCTAGTTTTGGGATTCTCAATTTCCACAGCCGCATAAGAGTAAGCATTTTGGACAATGAAGGGACTGGTGCACCTAGATCGAAGCTTTCTAGGAAATAGAGGTAGTCTTGAATTATACAACAAAACTTTTTGTGAAGGTTCAAAAGATTTCCTAAGAATGTGTTTGTTGTAAGCACTCCATTTTTGACCGCTCGGCAGTCTCCGGTCTGTTCAGACTTGTACTCAAGTCGATATGGACGTATTCCAATCGAAATCAACGTTCTAAGTCTAATCTCGTCAATTCATCGCTTCGGGGGCCCACCAGGCCCAAATAGAGGTAAAATAACCAAAATGCCCCTAGGGGCATCATTCGGTCCAATTCCCAACAGGCGCGTCTTTTCGAAGACGGTAAGTCCTCTTTCTAATTCCAACAGGCGCGTCTTTCCAAAGACGGTAAGTCCCCTTTCCAATTCCAACAACTGCGTCTTTCCGAAGACAATAAGTTCCCTTTCTAAGTCCAATTCCAATTCCAATCCCTCTCTTGAGATAGTTAATTCCTCGATACGGTCCAGCATGTTTTTTGAAGAAAATCTCTTCGAAACGGTAAGTCCGTTTAAACCTGTCGACCGGGACGAGACCCCAAGTCCCTTAGATGGTAGAACGGTCCACCTTTGGTGCCTGCTAGCCTGCCAATGCAGAAATGTCTGTTTAGGCACGCCTTTCGAGAAAGGTGATTCTCAGGCACTAAGTCCCTTTAGCAACTTCCCGAGATCAGGCAGTCTTGGGAATGATCGCGAACCGTCAGAGTAACGAAAATACTCGTAAACATCACAACTGTTAGAGTAGTGGAAATACTCGCAAACAGGTTGATATAGGGAATTGCCAACAAACCCCTATATCACGCGACCGTCGTCAGAGTGGTGAAAACACTCAAAACCCAAGTCAACACCAGTGCTTGCTAGCCCACTTCGGTGAAAAATGACCAAACTGCCCCTAGGGCCATTTTTCGGCATGTTTCTCGAGAGCACACCTAAGCCCTCAGAAGGTAATTCCACCATTCCAAGATAGTCCCAAAGATAATCCGGCATGATTAGGTGCCTTCCAGTTAGTTTCGGGTCAATTCTGAGACTTTTCGGTCAAGATGACCATTTTGCCCCTAGGCATCTAACGCCCCGGAATCCACACCGGCCCTGGGTATCAAACTAGTAGCCTCCCGAGAATGCTTCTTATAGTGTTCTCAACCTTCTATTATCTTTTCGGATCATTCCGAGTCAGTTCCGGCAAACTCGGTGTAAAATGACCGTTTTGCCCTTGGTGGGCCGGTCGCCTTTTCCAACCACACCGGCTCCGGGTATCAAACCGGCAACCTTTAGGAACATTCTAAATAATGTTTCCAAATCTCGAGTCTTTTTCTGGGACATTCCGAGTCCATCTCGACAGCTTTCCAGCCTGGTTAACCGTTTTGCCCCTAATGGCCCGATCAACCCTTCCGACACATCCTATCCTCTTCTTTCAAGTCAAATACCTCTAGGACGCTATTCTAAGTGTTCTTGCCTTTTCCGACTCTCTGGGTCATTCCCAGGCTCTTCAAATCTTTCCCGGACTTTTTGGAATCACTGCTAGTGAAGCCAGGCTAAAAATTGCATGGTAATCACTAGTACAGGCGCCCAAATCTTGTAAAGATACGTTGCTTGCCGACCTTAAAACTTTCCTAATTGGCTAGCGCCACTAGTAGTGGCGCCAAGCCAAGAAATGGTCTAGCGCCACTCCTAGTGGTGCCAAGAGGAATTTTGCCCTGGCAACACTGCAACAGGCGCCAGGTTTATCCAATCTCTATAAATACAAAGTATCTTCCAGCGTGAAAGAGGTCCGCAAAGTCAGTCTAAAAATCCTAATTCTCGATATACAGAGCTCGTACACTCCCGAAACCCTAGTTTTCCTAGTTTTTCCAAACCCTAACCACCATACTCAAACCCTAGCCTCTTATACACTCACATACACTTCTATAGACTTATACACTAGTCTCCAACCCTCCTTTGAAGACTTGAAGGGCTGCAATCTAAAGGTTTGAAGATTGAAGACAAACTCTTGAAGATTGAAGTGAAGATCAAAGCAAGACAAGCAAAGCAAAGCTCGTAAAGCTAAGCAAAATAAAGAAGACACAAGGTAGGCTTCTTATTTAAATTTTCGCACTTCCCCCCCTCTCTTCTTTCTCCTAACCCACTTGGGTTTTCTCTATTTCAATCCCCCATCTCTTTCCCCTCTTTCTTTGCATGCTTGAAACAAGGGGACTCCCGGTCCATGTGTAGGATTAGGCTATTGGAGGGTCACCATGTTGGAAGCTTTCTTTTAGTCTAACCGGAGACCACGTGGGTTCAGGCCCCTTAATTATGTGGTGAAGCCTTAACCTTGTATATTCACGACCCCAAATTTGCATTGTGCATATCATCTTCTTGCATTCTTCCAAAAATCGTTTTCAAACTCATTTTCAAAACTTGAATTAAAACTTGTTTTCAAAACGGCCTCAAAATCATAACCCTAGGGTGATTCTAGCATTTTTATGGCTAGGGTTGCTTTAGGAAAGTGTTACATTTAAAGTGACCAACATGGTCTATATTTTCAACTCCTTGTTGTTTTCAAAACCACTTTCTTAAAGTGGTTCTAGCCTTCTTATGGTTAGAATCGCTTTAGGAAAGTGAGACGTTTTTATATTTCCCAAAAAACTCTCTTTTCAAGAATCTTTTTTTCTAAAACCTCCTTTTTCAACATGCTTTCCAAAAATTCTTCTTTTCAAAACTGTTTTCTAAAAACTCTTCCAAAAATCTATTTTCCAAAACTTCTCCTTTTAAATTCCTTTTCAAAACACTCTCCTTAAAATCCACTTTCTAAAAATGCTTCCCAAATCTCTTTTCTAAAAACTCCTTCCAACAATCTTTTTCCAAAAATCTTTCTAAAAACTCTCTTTCCAAAATCTTCCTTCTAGACACTCCTCTCTAGGATTTACTTCCAAAATCTTCGTTTCCAAAAAACGCACTTTCCAAAAAACTCTTTCCTTAGAGCCCAAGTCAAGCCTTAGAACCCACAATTAGGAAACCCAAAATTTTCTTTCCAAAAACATGATTTTCGAACTTGCCTTAAAACTTAGGTTTCCAAAACCTCTTATTTCACATATTTCCAAAATCTATTTTTCTACGTCAAAAATATACACTTCCAAATCTAGGGTTTCTAAAACTTCACCTTCCAAATCCATGCCAAATCAAATCTTCCCTTTAGAAAGCCAAATCCAATCTTCCCGTTTAGGAAACTAGATCCTATCCTCCGTTTTTTGAAACAAAATTAAACCTTCTCTTTTAAAAACAAAATCCAATCCCTTGTTTTAGGAAATAGGAATCTTAACCCTCCCTAGTCTAAATCTTTTCTAATTCAACTCCTTCCTAATCTTCTACTTTCCTGAATCTTAAGTTTCCAAAACTTGAACATAAAATCTTTCCTAAATTTAAAACTCAACTTCCGCATCTTTCGTAATTCAACCCTTTTCTAATTCTACCTCTTTCCAAATCTAAGTTTTCAAATCTTTCCTAAACTCAAATATTTCCTAATCTCAAGATCTTCTAAAACTCTAAAGCTTTCTAAATCCTAAACTTTCTAAATTTTAAATCTTTTCAAATTTGAAGTTTTTCAAATTCAAAACTTTCTTAGGTTAAAACTTTTTAAACCCAAAACTTTCTAAATTCTAACTTTCCTAAACTTCAAATCTTTCCAAATCTAAAACTTTCTAAACTCAAAACTTTCTTACTTTCAAAACTTTCCTATTTCAAAACATTCCAAATCCAAAAATTTCCTATTTCAAAAGTTTTCTTTCTTAATTCAAAACTTTCTTAAGTTAAAACTTTCCTAAATCAAAATTTTCCTAAAGTGAAACCTTTCCTTTTTCAAAACTTTCCTAAATTTAAAACTTTTCTAAAATGAAGCATTCCTAAAATGACACTTTCCTAAAATAAACTTTCCAAATTCGAACCTTTCCTAATTCCAATCTTTCCTAATCTTCCAAGTCCAACATTCGAGTCAAATCTTTTCTAAAATCTTTCCAAGACAAGTCTAACCTTTCTTTTCTAAGTTCCTAAGTCTAGGTTTCCTAAAATCCAAGTATTTCAAAATCAATCTTTTCAAATCTTCCAATCAAAGTCCAAATTTCCTACTCTTCCAATTCCAATTCGAATTCCAACTCCAACTCTTTTCCAAATCAACTCTTCTATTTTCAATCGGACTCTTGTCCGAACTACGACTAACCTGATTCCTCCAAAAGGATACGTAGGCAACCCTTATGGGTGCGATCACAACATTTTTCAAACTTCTATTTCCACAATCTTTCTATAATTTTCTTCAAATCTCCAATTCCACATTTTTCAAGTTTCTATTTCCACAAATCTATTTTCAAATCTCTATTCCCAATTTCTAAAACTTTCCAATTTCAAATCTCTCCTTTCAAATCTCTTTTATAAAATCAAATCAAATTCTTCTTTTCAAATCTATTTCCAAATTAATTCTCTTTTCTTGCACTTGCATATCATGCATCATGTCTTTTTTTGAACATTGTTTTCTAAAGTGGATAGGATTGAACATTGGTTAGTTGAAGACTCTCATAGGTAGATTGACATGTAGGTACTGCAAGGGCGGGGTAAGGTGATGGCTTAGTGCGTCTTTCCTGCACGTAACCAACCTCCAAACCTAGAATCACTGTTTTCATAGACCAAAAACGGAGTTATTTTCAAAAAAGGGTTAAATGTTTTCCAAAGGTTGCCAAACAACCCGCTTTCTTAAAAACCCTCTCTTGAAGAGATGTTTTCAAAATCGTTTTCCAAAACCCTAAGTGTAGTTTTCGGATTATGCTTAGTTTTTAGGTGACCTAACTCACCTTAATTAAGTTAGGTAGCGACTCCAAATTTTTTCTAAAAGCCCTTTATTTAAATCTATTTTCAATTCAAACCTAGTCGCACTCATTCTTCTAGGAGGGTGAGTTCTAACGAGAGAGTACAATATTTTTCCTACGTGTGTGTGTATTCCTCGAGTGCGAAAAATCTGAGCACGACGTTTGTCATGAAATACTTTCATTCAATCTTTGTAAATTTGAGAATTCTCATAAGTCTCATTTCAAATTTCTTCCAACTCGTTAAGTTGGAGTTTACGCAGTGAACTAGCCTTGTCCAAGTTAAAGTTGAACATCTTTATAGACCAATCAGCTTTATGTTCCAATTTCACGAGCAAGTGACAAGCTTTCTCATAGAAAAGTCTATAAGGAGACATACCAATCGGAGTTTTATAAGTTGTACGATAGGCCCAAAGTGCACCAGTTAAATGTAAAGACCAATCTTTGCAATTTGGGTTAACCATTTGTTCTAAAATCTACTTGAGTTCCTGATTAGAAAGTTTAGCTTGTCCACTTGTTTGTGGGTGATACGGGGTTGACACTTTATGTGTAATTCCATATTTTTTCACTAAAGTCTCAAAAGGTCTATTACAAAAATGCAAGCCCCCATCACTAATAATGGCTCGAGGTATTCCAAATCTTGACAAAATATTTTCTTTTAAAAACTTCAAAACAGTCTTATGATCATTATTCTTGCAAGGAATAGCCTCTATCCATTTGGAAACATTATTGATGGCCACCAAAATATAAAGATTTCCAAAAGAAGAGGGGAATGGACCAATGAAATCGATGCCCCACCAATAAAAAATCTCAATAATCAAAATAAGGTTCATGTCATACCCCGTAACCCGGCCTATACAGATTTATGATGCATGACCGGCCAGTAACTTGGCTACCCGAGGCTACATTACATAAATTGGTTGAACATCTATACATTAATCATTCAAAATGATATGTAGTTATGGAAATAAGATTTTATAAACTTAAAATAAAATGTGTCATACATAGCAGGACTATGTCTAATCTCCAAAATATAAACATACATATGGGCCTAATGCAAGGCCACCACAAATGGATACCATTATAAGGTTACAAAACATTAAGGGTCCAGCCTAATATCATTACTATCATGCCCTGAACTTTCACACCCGAAAAAAACAAGTGAGAAAAACACAGTACTCTGTCATTAGAACTCATCCTCCAAGAAGGACGAGTGCGACTAGGTTTCAATTGAAAATTGATTGAATTAAGGGCTTTTGGAAAAAATTTGGAGTCGCTACTTAACTTGATTAAGTTAAGTTAGGTCACCTAAAAACTAAGCACAATCCGAAGGTTACACTTAGGGTTTTTGAAAACAGTTTTGAAAACTCCCTCGAGAGAGGGTTTTTAAGAAAAGAGGTTGTTTGACAACCTTTGAAAATATTTAAGTCCTTTTTTGAAAATAACTCCATTTGGTATTTGAAAACAGTGATCTAGGTTTGGAGGTTGGTTACGTGTAGGAAAGACGCCTTAAGCCATCGCCCTACCCCGCCCTTGCGATACCTACATGTCTATTCACCCTAGGCTCACTCATTTGAAATCTTCGATTAATAAATGTCCAATACTATACACTTTTGAAAAGAACTTTATAAAAGAAATTGACATTTGCATGATATGCAAGTGCAAGAATAAGACTTTGATTTTGAAAATAGATTTGAAAGAAAAACTTGATTTGAAATTGGAAAGAAGGTTTTAGAAATAGATTGTAGAATTAGAAACTTGAAATAGATTACGGAATTAGAAACTTGAAAAAGGTTGTGGAATTGAAAATTTAAGAAAAATTATTACCGCATGCATGAGGGTTGCCTACGTATCCTGTTTTGGGAATCAGGTCAGTCGTAGTTCAGACTAGAGTCCGATAGAAAACAAAAGGTTTGATTTGAAAAAGAGTTTGATTTGGAACTTGGATTTGAAGATTGAAAATTGAACATTGATTTGAAATTGACTTGGAAGATTCAAAAAGATTAGTTTTGGAAAGCTTGGTTTTAGGAAACCTAGACTTAGGAAAGATGAGACTTAAGAAAAACTTGAGATTAAGAAAGATTTGATTGGGAAATTTAAGTTAGAAAACATGGAAAGTTGGAGTCTAGGAAAGACTGGATTTAGAAAATCTTGAAATTAGGAGAGTTTCGAAATAAGAAAGTTCCATCTTAGGAAAGTTTCAAATTAGGAAAGTTTCATTTTAGGAAAGTTCCAAATTAGGAAATAATTAAAATTAGAAAGTTTTGAAATTGGAAAGTTTTCTTTTTGAGAAAGAGTTGATTTTTTGGAAAGATTTGAATTAGGAAAAGTTTGATTTAAGAAAGATTGAGAATTTAGAAAGTTTAGAATTTTGGAAAGATTTGGAATGGAAAGTTCGAAATTGGGAAATGTTTGAAAGTGTGAGTTTTAGAAACACTTGAAGCCTAGGAAAGATTTAAGTTTAAGAAAGATTGAAAAATTTAGACTTTAGAAAGTTAAGATTTGGAAAGGTATGAAATTAAGAAAGATTTGGATTAGGAAAGATTGGATTTTTATTTTCTAAAATAAAAGATTGGATTTTTATTAACAAAAAGAGACGATTTGATTTTGTTTCCAAAAATAGAGGATTCGATTAAGTTTCCTAAGTTGGACGACTAGATTTGACATGGAATTAGAAAGGAGGAATTTTGGAAAACCTAGGTTTGGAAGGCTATAGTTTTGGTATAGGAAAAGTGATTTTGGAAATTTAATATTTGACGTAGAAAATAGAGATTTTGGAAATCTATGTTTTGAGACAAAATTGGAAATCATGTTTTAGGAGAGAAAATTAGAATTTCCTAACCATGGCTCTAGGGTTTGAATTGGGCTTCAAGGAAAAGAGATTTTGGAAAATAGGTCTTTTTGGAAGGAATTTCTAGGAAGGAAATTTGAAGAAAGTTTTTAGAAAGTCAATTTTTCAAGGGAGCTTTAGGGAAGGAGTTTGAAAAGAGCTTTTAGGAAAGTGAGTTTTGTGAAGTGAATTTTTAGCGAGCAATTTTGAAAAGAAGATTGGAGAGAGTTTTTAGAAAGTATATTGGAGAAGAGATTTTGGAGAGGATTTAAAAAAGAAGTTTTGAAAGGTAAGTGTGAAAAGTAATTTGGAAAGGGATTTGAATGTGGACTTTTACAAGTCTCTAAACATATCCCACTTTCCTAAAACGACTCTAACCATGAAGGGATTAGAACCATCCTAGGATTATGGTTTTAAAAACAATAAAGATTTGAAAATATGGACCATATTGGTCACTTTAAATGTAACACTTTCTTAAAGCAACCCTAACCATGGAAATACTAGAATCACCTTAGGATTGTGATTTTGAAAAAAAGTTTGGAAAAAGAAGATTTAATGCAAGTTTTGAAAATGATTTGCGATTCATGTTTTGAAAATGAGCTTGACAACAAGTTTTGGAGAGACACATGATCATGATATGCACAATGAAAATTGGGGTCATGAACATACAAGGTTAAAGACTTCACCATATAATCAAGGGGGCCGAACCCATGTGGTCTCCGGTTAGACTAAGAGAAAGCCCCCGACATGGTGGCTTTCAATAGCCTAATCCTACACACGAACTAATGAGTCTCCAGTTTCAAGCATGCAAGAAAAGGGGGTAGAAGATGGGCATTAAAATAGAAGAAAACCCAAGTGGGTTAGGAGAGAGAATGTAAGAACCCCATTTTTGACCGCTCAGCGGTCTACGGTTTGTCCAGACTTGTATTCAAGTCAATGCAGACATATTTTGAGTCAAATCAACTTCCCAAGTCTAATCCTCTCTATTCATTGCTTCGCGGGTCCACCATGCCCAAATAGAAGCAAAATGACCAAAATGCCCTTGTGGGCATTGTTCGGTCCAATTCCATAGGCACATCTTTCCAATGACAGTAAGTCCCTTTTCCATATTCCTATAGGCACGTCTTTCTAAAGACGGTAAGTCCCCTTTCCAATTCCAATAGGCACGTCTTTCTGAAGACGGTAAGTTCCCTTTTCCAATTCTAATTCCAATCCCTCTCTCGAGAAAACTGATTCCTCGAGATGGTAAGTCTATCCAAGCCGGCATGTTTTCCAGAGAGATTTTCTTCGGAATAGTAAGTCCCTTTAAACCTATCGACCGGGATGAGACCCCAAGTCCTCGAGATGGAAGAACGGTCCACCTTTGGTGCATGTTAGCCCGCCAATGTAGAAATGTCCATTTGGGCACGCCTTTTGAGAAAGTTGACTTCTCAGGCACTAAGTCCCTTTTGTAGCTTCTCGAGATTAGGCAGTCTTGGGAATGATTGTGAACCGTCAGAGTAGTGGAAGTACTCGTAAACATCGCAACCGTCAGAGTAGCAGAAATACTCGCAAGCAGGTCGATACAGGGAATTGCCAACAAACCCCTGTATCATGAAACCGTCATCAGGGTGGCGGAAACACTCAAAAACCAGGTCAACACTGGTGCTTGCTAGCCCACTTCGGTGAAAAATGACTAAACTGGCTCTGGGGCCATTTTTCGGCACGTTTCTCAAGATAATACCTAAGTCTTCAGAATGGTAAGTCCACCCTTCCAAGATTATCTTAGAGACAATCCGGCATGATTAGGTGCCTTCTAGTCAGTTTCGGGCCAATTCCGAGGCTTTCTGGTCAAGATAACCATTTTGCCCCTAGGCATTCGAACGCTCGGGGGACCACACCAGCTCTGGGTATCAAACCGGTAACCTCCCGAGAATACTTTTTATGGTATTCCCGACCTTCCTTTATCTTTTCGGATCATTCCGAGTCAGTTCCAGTAAACCCAGTGCAAAATGACCGTTTTGCCCCTGGTGGGTCTATCGCCTTTTTCTAGCCACACTGGCTCTAGATATCAAGCCGGTAGCCTTTGGGAACATTCTAAATAATGTTTCTAAATCTCGAGTCTTCTTCCGAGACATTCTGAGTCCGTCCTGGCAGCTTTACGATCCAGTTGACTGTTTTGCCCTTAATGGCTCGGTCAACCCTTTCGACAAATCTTGCCATCCTTTTTCAAGTCTACTACCTCTGAACACTGTTTTAAGTGTTCTTGTCCTTTTTTGACCTTCCGGGCCATTCCCGGTCCCTTGAAACCTTCCCGGACCTTCCGGAGTCATTCCTAGTGAAGCCAGGCTAAAAATTGCATGGTAGTCACTAGTACAGGTGCCCAAATCTTCTCAAGATACGTTGCTTGCGGACCTTGAAGGGGTGAAATTAGGAATGTTAAACTTGTTGGCCTGGCGCCTGTTGTCCCTTGTCTATAAATACAGAGCCTTCTCCAGCGTGAAAGAGGTCCGCAAACTCAGTCTAAAAACCCTACTCTTCAGTATACAGAGCTCGTAGCCTCCCAAAACCCTAGTCTCCTTTAGGTTTTCCAAACCCTAGCCTCCTATACACTTATACGCTAGTCTCAAACCTTCCATTGAAGGCTTGGATTGCTACAACTACAAAGCTTTGAAGATTGAAGACAAACTCTTGAAGACTGAAGCGAAGACCGAAGCAAAGCAAGAAAAGCAAAGCGCACAAAGAAAAGTAAAATAAACAAGACATAAGGTAGGCTTTCTCTTTAAGTTTACACATCTTCCCCTTCTCTTCTCTCTCCTAATCCACTTGGGTTTTCTTATATTTTTATCCCCCATCTTCTTCCCCTCCCCCCTCCTCTCTTGCATGCTTGAAACAAGGAAATTCCCGGTCCATGTGTAGGATTAGGCTATTGGAGAGTCACCGTGTTGAGGGCTTTCTTTTAGTCTAACCGGAGACCACATGGGTTTGGCCCCTTTGATTATGTGGTGAAACCTTTAACCTTGTATGTTCACGACCCTCTTTGTATTGTGCATATCATGATATTGCATTCCTTCGAAAATTCGTTTTCAAACTCGTTTTCAAAAGCTTGCATCAAAATCTTCTTTTTCAAAATTCCAATCCTAGGGTGATTCTAGTCTTTTCAGGACTAGGGTTGCTTTAGGAAAGTGTTACATTTAAAGTAACCAATATGGTCCATATTTTCAAAACATTGGTGTTTTCAAAACCACTATCTTAAAGTGAGATACTTTCTAAAAAATCTCTTTTCAAAAATCTCCTCTTAAAAATCTCTTTTCCAACATGCTTTCTAAAAACTCTCACCAATCTCCTTTCCAAAGTTGTTTTCAAAAACTCCCTCCAAAAATCTATTTTCCAAAAACTCTTTTTCAAACTCCTTTCCAAAAACACCTTCTTCAAATTCACTTTCTAAAAACACTCCCTAAACACTTTCCTGAAAATTCACTTTCCAAAAACTCCTCTCTAAGATTTCTTTCCAAAAATCCCTCTTTCCAAAAAACTCACTTTCCAAAAACTCTTTCCTTAGAGCCTAAGTTAAATCCTATAACCCACGATTAGGAAACCCTAATTTTCCTTCCCAAAAATATGATTTCCAATCCCTTATTTTTGCCTCAAAACCTAGGTTTCCAAAATCTTTTGTTTTCTACATCAAAATTATATATATTTCCAAAACCCCTTTTCTACATCAAAACTATAGTCTTCCCAAAACTAGAATTTCCAAAACTCCATCTTTCCAAATTCATGCCAAATCCAATCTTCCCTTTAGAAAACCAAACCCAATCTTCCTATTTAGGAAACTAGATCTTATTCTCCGTTTTTGGAAACAAAATCAAAACATCTCTTTTTAGAAACAAAATCCAATCCCTTGTTTTTGAAAATAGGAATCTCAATCCTTGCTAGTCTAAACCTTTCCTAATTTACTCTTTCCTAATCTCATACCTTCTTCCTAAACCATAAGTTTCCCAAAACTTCAAATCTTTCCAAATCTAAAGCTTCCTAAACTCAAAACTTTATTACTTTCAAAACTTTTCTATTTCAAAACATTCCAAATTCAAAACTTTCCAATTTCAAAACTTTCTTAAAACGGAAACTTCCCTAATTCAAAATATTTCCTAAATTGAAACTTTCCTAAATTGAATATTTCTTAAACTAAAATTTTTCTAAAATGAAACTTTCCTAATTTCAACTTTCCTAATCTTCCAAGTCCAACATTTGAGTCGAATTTTTCTGAATCTCAAGTCCTTCCTAAAACCTTTCTTTCATAAGTCTAGGTTTTCTAAAACCAAGCTTTCCAAAATCACATCTTTTCAAATCTTCTAATCAAAATCTCTTTCTTCCAATCATAGCTTCTATTTTTTATCGGACTCTTATCCGAATTACGACTGACCTGATTCCTCAAAAAGGATACGTAGGCAACCCTCATGGGTGCGGTCACAACCTTTTTCAAATCTTAAATTCCACAACCTTTTTCAAGCTTCTATTTCCACAACTTCTTTCAAATCTCCAATTCCATAATCTATTTCCAACTTCCAATTCTAAAGTTCTATTTTCAATCCTCAATTTCAATTTCTAAACTTTCTTTCCAATTTCAAACTTCAATTCTTCTTTTCCAAATCTATTTTCCAATTCTCTTTTTCTTGCACTTACATCTCATGCATCATTCTTTTCGAAATTATTTTCTAAAGTGAATAGGATTGGACATTTGTTAGTTAAAGACTCTCATAGGTGAATCTAGGGTAAATAGACATGTAGGTGCCGCAATGGGGGGCTAGGGTGATGGCTTAGTGCATCTTCCTTACACGTAATCAACTTCCGAACCTAGATCACTGTTTTCGAACGACCAAAATGGAGTTTATTTTCAAAAAGGGCTTAATTATTTTCTAAAAGTTGCCAAACAACCTGTTTTTCTAAAAACCCTCTCTTGAGGAAGTATTTTTAAAATCGTTTTCAAAAACCCTAAGTGTAGTCTTCGGATTATGCTTTGTTTTTAGGTGACCTAACTCACCTTAATCAAGTTAGGTGATGACTCCAAATGTTTTTCAAAAGCCCTTTATTCAAATCTATTTTCAATTTAAACCTAGTCGCACTCATTTTTCT
Organism: Euryodendron excelsum; assembly: GCA_033060915.1. Taxonomy (NCBI): domain Eukaryota; kingdom Viridiplantae; phylum Streptophyta; class Magnoliopsida; order Ericales; family Pentaphylacaceae; genus Euryodendron; species Euryodendron excelsum. Next base: position 32,226,246 of record CM065382.1, read on the forward strand.
AGGAGGGTAAGTTCTAACGAGAGAGTACAATATTTTTCCCGCTTGTGTGTATATTCCTCGAGTGCGAAGAATCTGAGCGTGACAGCTGGCGACTCCGCTGGGGACACTCAGAGGGTTAGGCCGTAGTCATGTCTCTTTACCCTTCACCCATGTAGAGTCTTCAATTAACTTGTTCAATCCTATTCACTTTAAATTTTCAAAACCAAATTTTCAAAATTGTTTTAAAAAAAACATGCATTTATTCATATGATCTTGTATTAAGTTTGCCATCCACTTACTAACTCTTGCATCTTTGTTTTGTAGGTGCGCTTTTTGTTTAAAGTTTATTAACTGCCATGCATGAATGTTATGAACAGGATGGATGAGAGTTGTTGGGCTCTTTCCTCCGCTTTTAAAAATCACACACACACTGCATGTGCACCTGCATTCTGCATACTTGCATTTTTGCCCTAATATGACCCTTCTAGTTAGAAAGGGCGAATGGTATATTGGTTATGGGTAAGATGCTGTGTCAGTTTCTTCGCCTACAACTTCTTGATGGTTCCCCCACTCGGATCACCAACCGATCATTGCACCACCTCGAGGAGTGAGCCTAGGTTTGAAGATCCGAGGATCGAGTCGTTTTAGGACCTATTAGTCAACCCTCAACCTTATGCTCATATAGACACCATGCATAGCCGAACCTCTATCGGATTTAAGACATGCGCACCGTTTTCAAAACCATCGAGGATAGGGCGACTGTTCTTACTTTTATACCTGTTTATTCCGGTTGTTATAATGACTGTATTCATATTGTTATAATGCCTGTCTAACTGCTCATACATGCATTTGTACTTCAACTGTATTCTCTTTCCTTCTACTCTATGCATCCATTTTCATGCATCCCATATTCCATATCAAGACAAGAGTTCCAAGTAACTCAAGTCACTGCATTCTTATGTATATGATCAACCCAAAGAGAGTGACACCTAGTTCACTCTCCCTTGCATTAAGCCTACCCAAACCCTAAGGGTTCCCACGTAACCCTAAGGACTCATAGCATGCATCTCAATTCATTCCATAAGGGGGGCCCCAATCCCTCTATGCTCACGGAGATAGGGTTGCCAAGAAGACAAGGGGCAATCAGTCAACAAGGTCTCTCAGTAACCTCCTCGACATTGAATCCAAGTAAGGTAGATCCGGAGACTCAAGAGTAGTTTAGGACTTCTCATGTAAAACTAGATAGGCAGAAATTTCAAAGAAACATGTTCCCTCTCCTCCTGTTAAAATGTATTTCAATTCTTTTATATCATATACCCGAAATTATATATATTTCTTTATTTTCTGTGAATAAGTGAGTGAATAAATGCATGAACGAAGGAAAGGTTCCCAGCTGATGGTAAGGCATCTGCATACAGGGGCAATTCCCTATCTCCAAAAGTGAGTCAATACATCATGCTTAGCTTCCCTCCTAAAAGAGGGGCACCATAGGACATGCATTGCATAAAGCTCTCTAAAAACTAGAAACTGACTTGCGATTTGTGTTTTTGTCTTTTTCTTTCTTCCTTTTTATTTACAGAGGTCACCCTGCACTGAGTCAATATTGCTCCCAAGAAAGGGCAACATCCACCTAGGGATCCCATTATCACCCGACAAAGAGCATCACTGATGGCTGGTAACCTTGAAGAATTAACTCAAGTCTCTCGGGAAGAGGTCAACGAAATGAGGAACAAGATGGATGAGATGCTCAAACTCATTCAAACTATGGCTATGAAGGATACTGCTGTAGTCCCATCATCATCTATGACTTCGCCAAAGGACCCCGAACCCACTAATCTAAGGATTGTGCTTCAGTTTGACAATGCGGGGAGGAATAAGGAAGATGCCAAAGGGATTAGCGCTGAAGAGGTTGAGACCATATTACTTTCACTTGTCGTAAAGAAGGCCCCCCTAGACCCTCTCAGTCTGAAAATCCAAGGGCTAGAGGATTCACTGCAAAGTCTCCATGACCACGACACTTACGAGTTCACTACTGTAAGCACCCCATTTTTGACCGCTCGGCAGTCTACACTCCATCCAGACTTGTTTTCAAGTCATTGTGGGCATATTCCAATAGAAACCAATTCTCTAGGTCCAAATTCCGTCTTTCCATCGCTTCGCAGGCCTATCAGGCCCAAATAGAGGCAAAATGACCAAAATGCCCTTAGGGGCATTGTCCTTTCCTTTCCGATTCCAATCCCTCTCTCGAGACAGTTTATTCCTCGAGACGGTTCCCAACTCAGGCACGTCTCCTCGGAGACGGTAAGACCCCTTTCCAATCCCTCTCTCAAGACAGTTTATTCCTCGAGACGGTTCCAATACAGGCACATCTCTTCGGAGACGGTAAGACCCCTTTCCAATCCCTCTCTCGAGACAGTTTATTCCTCGAGACGGTTCCAACTTAGGCACATCTCTTCGGAGACAGTAAGACCCCTTTCCAATCCCTCTCTCGAGACAGTTTATTCCTCGAGACGGTTCCAATCCAAGTACGTCTCTTCGAAGATGGTAAGACCCCTTTCCAATCCCACTCTCGAGACAGTTTATTCCTCGAGATGGTTCCATTCTAGGCACGTCTCTTCGGAGACGATAAGTCCCCTTTCTAGTCCCACTCTCGAGACAGTTTATTCCTCGAGACGGTTCCAATCCAAGCACGTCTCTTCGGAGACGGTAAGTCCCCTTTCCAATCCCTCTCTCGAGACAATTTATTCCTCGAGACGGTCCGAGTAGCAAAACTACTCACAAAACCGTTAGAGTAGCAGAAATACTCACAAATAGGTCGATATAGGGAATTGGCAACAAACCCCTGTGTCACGACGACCGCCGTTAGAGTGGCGGAAACACTCAAAACCCAGGTCAACACCAGTGTCTGTTAGCCCACTTTGGTAAAAAATGACCAAACCACCCTTTGGACCTTTTCCGAGACTTTCCGATCAAAATGATCATTTTGCCCTTAGGCATCCGAATGCCCCGAGAACCACACCGGCTCTGGGTATCAAACCGGTAACCCCCTGAGACTACTTTTTATAGTATTCTCAACCTTCCATTATCTTTCTGGATCATTCCGAGTCAGTTCCGGCCAACCTAGTATAAAATGACCGTTTTGCCCCTAGAGGGCCGGTCTCCTTTTCCAACCACACCGACTCTGGATATCAAACCGGTAACCCCCTGAGACTACTTTTTATAGTGTTCTCAACCTCCCCTTACCTTTTCGGATCATTCCAAGTCAGTTTCGGCCAACCCGGTCCAAAATGAGCATTTTGCCCTTGGTGGGCCGGTCTCCTTTTCCATCCACGCCGGCTCTGGAAATCAAACCGACAAGCTCTGAGAACATTCTAAATAATGTTTGTAGATCCCAAGTCTTCTTCCGGGACAGTCCGAGTTCGCCCCGGCAGCTTCCCGGTCTGATTGATCGTTTTGCCCCTAAGGGCCTGGTCAACCTTTCTGACACATCTTATCCTCACTTTTCAAATCAAATACCTCCAGGACACTATTTTAAGTGTTCCTGCTCCTTTCCGGCCTTCCGAGTAATTCCCGGCTCCTCCAAATCATTCCCGGACTTTTCGGAGTCACTCCTAGTGAAGCTAGGCTAAAAATTGCATGGTAGTCACTAGTACAGGCACCCAAATCTAGTCAAAGATACGTTGCTTGCCGACCTTAATAGTTTCCTAATTGGCTGGCGCCACTAGTAGTGGCACCAAGCCAATATTTGGCCTGGCGCCACTCCTAGTGGCGCTAGAAGGAATTTTGGCTTGGCGCCACTGCAACAGGTGCCAGTGTATTCCTCCCTCTATAAATACAGAGCCTCATTCAACGTGAAGGGGGTCTGCAAACTTAACCTAGAAATCATATATTTCGATATACAGAGCTCGAGCACCTCCTAAACCCTAGCCTCCTTAGGTTCTTCCAAACCCTAGCCACCCTACACAAACCCTAGTCTCCTATACACTCATACACACCCCCATACATTCATACACTAGCCTTCAACCCTCCTTCAAAGACTTGAAGAGCTGTCATCTAAAGCTTGAAGACAACTCTTGAAGATTGAAGACGAAGATCAAGATGAAGACCAAAGACCGAAGACTGCACGGCGCGCAAAATAAACAAGAGACATACGGTAGGCTCCCTATTTAAATTTCTGCACTTCCCCCCTCTCTCTTCTCTCTCCTAACCCACTTGGGTTTTCTCTATTTTAATTCCTCATCTCTTTCCCCCCCTTTCTTTGCATGCTTGAAACAAGGGGATTCCCGGTCCATGTGTAGGATTGGGCTATTGGAGAGTCACCGTGTCGGGGGCTTTCTTCTAGTCTAACCAAAGACCACGTGGGTCCGGCCCCCTTGATTATGCGGTGAAGCCTTAGCCTTGTATGTTTACAACCCCAAATTGCATTGTGCATATCATAATCTTGTATCTTCCAAAATTCGTTTTCAAAGTTGTTTTCAAAATCGTTTTCAAACTTGTTTTCAAAATTACATCAAAATCTCTTTTTCAAAAACTTGTTTTCAAAATCACAATTCTAGGGTGATTCTAGCCTTTCCATGGCTAGGGTTGCTTTAGGAAAGTGTTACATTAAAAGTGACATTTTTGGTCTATATTTTCAAATCTTATTGTTTTCCAAAACCACTTTCTTAAAGTGGTTCTAGCCCTCTTATGGCTAGAATCGCTTTAGGAAAATGAGACGTTTTCATACTTTCCAAAAGACTCTCTCTTCAAAAATCTCTTCCTAAAAATCTCTTTTTCAACATACTTTCCTAAAACTCTCCTCTTCAAAATTGTTTTTAAAGACTCCCTTCCAAAATCTATTTTTCAAAACTCCATTTTTCCACTCCTTTAAAAAAAACTCTCTTTCCAAATTCACTTTCCAAAAACTGCTCCCTAGGATTTCCCTTCTAGAAAGCCTTCGTTTCCAAAAATGCGCTTTTCAAAAACTCTTTCCTTAGAGCCCAAGTCAAGCCTTAGAGCCCACAATTAGGAAACCCTAATTTTCTTTCCAAAAACATGATTTTCAAACTTTGCCCCAAACCTAGGTTTCCAAAATCTCTTGTTTTCACATCCAAACTATACATGTTTCCAAAACCTTTTTTCTACGTCAAAACTATAATTTTCCAAACCTAGGGTTTCTAGAGTCTCCTTTTCCAAATCCTTGCTAAATCTTATCTTTCCTTTAGGAAACCGAATCAAATCTCCCCGTTTAGGAAACTAGATCCCGTCCTCCATTTTTGGAAACAAAATCAAATCTTTTCTTTAAGAGACCAAATCCAATCCCTTCCAAATCCAAATCTTTCCTAATTCAAATCCTTCCTAAACTTCCACTTTCCTAAACCTTAAGTTTTCAAAAACTTGAACATAAAAATCTTTCGTAATTCAACCCTTTCCTAATTCTACATTCTTTTCAAATCTTAACTTTTCAAACCTAAGTTTTCAAACTTTTTCTAAACTCAAACCTTTCCTAATTTCAAGATTTTCTAAAATTCAAACTCTAAAACTTTCTAAATCTTAAACTTTCTAAATTTCAAATCTTTCTAAAATCAAAACTTTCTAAATTTGAAACTTTCTCAAGTTAAATCTTTCTAAACTTCCAAACTTTCTAAATTCTAAATTTTCCAAAATTTCAAAATCTTTTCAAATCTAGAACTTTTCTAAACTCAAAACTTTCTTAATTCAAACATTTGTTAAACTCAAAACTTTCCTTTTTCAAACCTTTCCCAAAGCGAAACTTTCTTATTTTCAAAACTTCCCTTTTTCAAACATTCCAAAATTCAAAACTTTCTTAATTTGAAACTTTCCAAATTTTAAACCTTTCTCAAAATAAACTTTTCTTAATTCAAAACATTTCTAAATTCAATACTTTCCCATTTCAAAACTTTCCAAAATGAAACTTTCCAAAAATAATACTTTCCTAATTCGAAACGTTCCTAATCCAAATCTTTCCTAAATTCCAAGTTTCCAAATCTTCCAAATCTAACATTCCAATCCAATCTTTCTTAATCTCAAGTCTTTCCTAGGTCTCCTACCTTTCCTAAGTCTAGGTTTCCTAAACCTCCATCTTTTCAAAACCAAGTCTTTCCAAAATCAATCTTTCCAAAGCAAGTCCAATCTTCTCAATTTCAATTTCCAATCTCCTTTTCTAATCTCAAATCAAATCCAATTTTCAATTCAATCTCTTTCTTCTAATCCAATCTCTCTCTTCAAATCAATCTATTTTCAATCGGACTCCGGTCCAAACTACGACTGACCTGATTCCCCCAAAGGGATACGTAGGCAACCTTCATAGGTGCGGTCACAATACTTTTCAAACTTTCAATTCCACCCTTATGGGTGCGGTTTTCAAAATCTTTTCTGTTAGCCTCAAGTTTTCATTAATTGATTTTGATGATAACAAATATAAATGTTTTAATGATTAAAATTTGGTTAATCTCAAGATTTCATAATAAAATAAGTTTGATGCATGAGTTAAGATTTTTAAAGATTTTTTTATTTTAAAAGTTTAAATATATTGTGCATTTCAATGATATATCACTTAATTTTTATTTATGTTTTAAAGGTTAATTATCTAATATTTTTTGAAATTATTATTAGTCTTGGACTTAAAAGGAATGCATAGCATGAAGAAGAAGACTAATTTAAAGATAATGATAAGAAAGCTCATTGGAGATAGTTTCAATATTATATACATAACTTTTGATCCAACCATTGGATTGATTTGATTTTTGTGGCATTGGAAATAAGACTCAAATTCCTATAAACGGTATTTTATGAGGGTTTCGTGAATAGAATGTCTTATGGGACAAAACTGAGCTGGAATGTGACACATTGGAGTAGAAGTTCAAAATATGACAGCTGGGAGATAGCTCGAGTAATTTTATCATTACTTTTGATCTAACCGTTGTATATCTATGATTCTTATTGATCTGAAAAGATTACTTCCAGGGCTACAACTTTTATCTTATAGCCATGTTCAAATTCAAACGTCATGAGGAAGAAAATCGAGGTGGAAGTTAAGACAACTTTGCAGAAATTCAAATATACCAACTGGGAGACAACTTGAGTATTTTGATGATAACTTCTGATCTGACCATTGGATAGACATCATGCTTTCAGGTTTGAAAAGATGACTTCTATCATTACAACTTTTATCTTATAGATATTTTCAAATTCAAACGTTATAAGGGAGAAAATTGAGCTGGAAGTGAAGACAAATCTGTAGAAATTCAAATATGCCAACTGGGAGACAGCTTGAGTATTTTGATGATAACTTTTGATCTAGCCGTTAGATCGACATGATTCTTGAGGTTTTGAAAAGAGGACGTCCATATCTACAACTTGTCTCTTATAGACATTTTCAAATTCGAATGTTATCAAGGAGAAAATCGAGGAGGAACAGAAGCAATCATATCTGAAATTCAAATCCTGACTGGCAGCAACTTTGTTCAAACGGGAAGAAATGTGTTCAAACCTCTCCAACGACTAGAAGTTGATTTTAAGTTACAAATAATCCACTACTCTTCCTCTATAAATAGAGATACACAAGAGAAGCAATGACACATAAGAGATTACAAAGATTGAGCATACAAAGTGATATTCATCAAGATCTTCAAGTTTTGAGCTTTACTTCTTCATTCCATCTCATCTTTGAGCTTCATTCTTTTATTCAACTTTTGAGAGTTTTGTATCTATTGTTGTAAGATTCAACTCCCCTATATCATTTGTAAAAGGGTTGCTAAACCCTTGTGATTTATTTCTTGAGTGATTGAGAGGAACACTTGGAGAAAAAGATCCTCTTGGTGCTTTGTTTTGGAGAGCAAAACAAAGAGTTATTTTTTGAGTGTTTTTGGAACAAAACACTTGGTGTAAAGATTTGTTAGCAACCGGACAAGCTAGTGGTGTAAAGCTATTTGAAGAATAGTGGATTTGCCCAAGGAAGGAGCCTTGAAGGTGGACGTAGGATTGGCATAAGAGGAGTCAACCGAACCACTTTAAATCGTTGTGTTTGATCTCTTCTCTTTTCTCTCTTTTTTTTATCTTGCTTAATATCTTTCTTACATATAATCTTGATATACTTGACACACACACACACTTGAATCATTTGTACTAATCTCACATTGATCATATCTTAGCTTGTCTTATTCATTACTTAACTAGATTAATGTTTTATATCTTTTCTATTGCATCTCACCTCTTAAAAATTAAGTGTATTGGATTATTCTAAATTTTAATTTTTAATTATAAACCCAATTCACCCCCCCTCTTGGGTTGCCACCTGGTTTAACATTTTCAAATCTTAAATTCCCATCTACTTTCAAACTTCCAATTTCAAATTTCTATTTCCAAATTTTCAAACTTTTCAATTTCAATTCTATCTCTTCAAATCTCTTTTCAAATCTATTTTTCAATTCTCTTTCCTTACACTTGCATACCATGCATCATGTTAGTTTCTATTCAAACATTGTTTTTCTAAAAATGGATAGGATTGAACTATAGTTAGTTAAAGACTCTCATAGGTGAATCTGGGGTAGATTGACATGTAGGTACCGAAAGGGCGGGGTAGGGTGATAGCTTAGTGCGTCTTCCCTACACGTAACCAACCTCCGAACCTAGATCACTGATTTCAAAGACCAAAAGGAGTTGTTTTTCTAAAAAGGGCTAAATATTTTCCAAAGGTTGCCAAACAACCTGTTTTCCTAAAAACCCTCTCTTGAGGAGATATTTTTAAAACCTTTTCCAAAAACCCTAAGTGTAGTCTTCGGATTATTCTTAGTTTTTAGGTGACCTAACTCACCTTAATCAAGTTAGGTGGCGACTCCAAATCTTTTTCAAAAGCCCTTTATTCAAATCAATTTTCAATTCAAACCTAGTCGCATTCATTCTTCTATGAGGGTGAGTTCTAACGAGAGAGTACAACATTTTTCTCGCTTGTGTGAGTATTCCTCGAGTGCGAAAAATCTGGGCGCGACAACTACCTATGACGAGTTATGTTTCTTTCCTGACCACCCGAGACCCGCTAGGTTCAAAATGCCTGACTTCCAAAAGTATGACGGCACTGGTAATCCCGTCGCTCATCTTTGTCTCTATGCTGGAGCGCTAAGTGGTCACGGTAACGATCCAAAACTCCTCACACAGCTATTCCAACACAGCCTCACGGGATCTGCTCTGCAATGGTTTGCTCGTCTGGACCTAAGGAGGATCACAATCTGGATCGAGCTGGTCAATGCATTTAAAGCCCAATATCGTCACAATATTGATCTCACCTCTGACCGATGGTCCCTGATGACTATGAGTAAGGGTGAAAAGGAAAGCTTCAAAAAGTATGCCTTGAGATTGAAAGAAGCTGCCGCACAAGTCAATCCCCCATTGGAAAAGAAGGAGTACGTACAACTGTTTGTGCACACTTTTCAAGGTATATACTATGAGAATCTCTGCAAAAGTGTAGGGAAAAGCTTCTCCGAGCTCATCATGCAGGGGGAGATAATAGAAAATGGCCTCAAGATAGGGAGGATTACGGACCCCTACGCCAAGACTGGAGAAAATACCGCCAACATAGCTAAGAGAGTGGCTACTACAAAGGGAACAATCAAGAAGGAAAGCGAAGTGTCTATCATCTTGCCTGGCCAACTACCCCAATACCGTCCACCACTACAATCACACCCTGTCCTGCCCTTACCCACCTTAACAATGCCTGTTCCAACCTCCAACTATGGCCCCGCTGGGGCACGACCCAACTTTAATAGACCTGCTCGACGCATTCGTACCTTCGACACCTTAGCCTGCACCCAAACTGAGGCCTACCATAAGTTGCTAAAGAATAATATCCTAAAGCCCATACCTGCTCGCCCATTGCCAAGCCCTCTACCCCCAACCTTTAATGACGCCCTTACATGTGAATACCATCGGGGTGGCCAAGGGCACGATACCGAAAGCTGCTTCACTCTCAGACACAAAATCGAAGACTTGATCGACAACAAGACCATTGATCTGCAACCAGTATAACATGCTCCGACCCCCAATGTGACCACTAACCCTCTACTAGATCACCCCGTCAACATGATATTAGTAGAAATGGAAGGCGAGGGAGAGTTCGACAAGCTCGAGGCCGAAGGTTATGAGGACGATTGGGAGACCAATGAAGAAGATGACTGGGAGGAGGATCTCTCATTGTGCCCGATTTATCTCTATAACCCTGATGAGGTGTTTGACGCTTCTGACTGGCCCATTGAGGAGCCAATTTTCCTGAAGGAAGAACATATCAAAAGCATAACTGCCGATGGATGGGGTGATAAGCTTCTACACCCGAAGTATGCAGCAGCTGAAAGTCACTTGCTGGAAAACCCTTAGCCCGCAACTGAATACAACTATGAAGACATGGGCTGGGGGCTAGAAGAGCCAAGAGAATAGATAGAGTTGTTCGAGTTAGGAGGAGGTGAACTAGCCACCCTATTTATAGAAGGACCTGTTGTAAAGAACAAGAAAGAGATCAATGAAGCTACTGACTGCACCATCACTGCCGATATGTTTGGAGCTCTAGCAGAAGCCTTTGCCTGTCTTGACTTGGCCAAGTACCTGAACCACAAATGGAGTATCGAAGATGTGGGCATTGTCCCGAGGCCTTACTAAAACAGGAATCCCATCAAAAGCATACAAGAGAGGGGTGTTTTCAGCCACTTTCTTTCTATCCCTTTTACTTCCTGTCTTTAAATCGATGTTTACATTTTCTTACTACTCAAGAACTTTATGCTCTTCATAAAAATGACGATAATAATCAAATGATAGTCCTCTTATTCATTGCTGCTATCTTATATGTCTCTTGTGAATGGTAACTACTTTCTACGCAAGGGGCATGGTTTATCTTTTGGAATGATTTGACTTGAAGGGATGATAGCATGAGTTAACCACTCGCCAAATGATCAGCTTTCCACAAAGAGAGAGAGAGGATAAGGATGAGTGAGGAAACTACCCAAAGACACTTGCAAGACTCCGAAGCTAAGCGATGTGCGGCCAGATTATCAAAGTGAAAGGGAGCCATTTTTCATTTTCCAACATATAAAAAAAATAGTAATAATAAAAAATGCTTATACTCCCTTTGCTTAACCCCTAGTGCCTCGCGGAAAGCAAAAATTTTCTTTGTCAATCCCGATCCAAGACCGTCCCCCCCTACACTGGGGCAGACAATAATTGAGAACTCTAGAAATGGTATCCATCTTCTATTAGGTTGGGGCAGTGCAGAAGGCTCTATAGATCAAGCAATCTAGTTTAAAGTGAAGAGAGGCCCTTATTTCATTTCCCACACAGTCAGAAGCAATCCCTTGCCAAACCCATTGAACCATTTATCTTTTTCGAGGAAACCCAACCTAGGGATCACCGCCCACATTGGTTTAGATTGAATTGCCAAGGAAAAGGTCTAAGGAAAAAGGGTTGAAGAATTATTCGTTTCATAAAAAGAAAGAAAAGGGATAAAAAGGAAAGGAGTTGCCAAGGGGCAAGAGAAAAAGAAAAAAAAATCTAAGGAAAAGCCTAAAGAAGACCATGATTGAGTCATCTTCAAAATCATAATAAGAGGATCGAATGAGAAGAGAGTCATGTTTATCTCAAGAAGTATATAGAAAGGGTGAAAGAAAAGAGTCATTTTCACCCTAAGAAGTATATAGTAAAAAGCAAGAAGGAAATTTAAAGGTGATCCTAGGTTACAAAAAAACCCAGTAGAAATAATAGGTTCGGGCCTTTACCCTTTCTTGTAAAACCCCAAAACCATGGCCTACATTACAACCCTACTAAAGTCCACTCTGATTGAAAACGGATTGCTTGATCTAAATGAGCTAGATATGCTGCCAAAGCTAAAGAAGAATGCTAACTCTACTGGAAGAAAAATAGTCAAGGATGGTATGGATCTAAACCCTGCTGAAAACAACATCGAATTTGAGCCTATATATCTTGTTATTTTTGAAACCCCATAGCCTAGCCTACATTACGGTCCTAAACAAAGTCTCTTCAGATTGAAAGGATTGGCCACTTATCGCTCTACTGAAGGTTGAGAAAGCTGTTGCTAAAATCTCGAGAGTTGAGAATTTCAGCCCAATAATCATATACACTAACCCTGAAGCAGAGAGTTGGAGGCAATCAAAAAGTTGAGAAAGGTGAAAAGTGCTATCATCCAATCAAGGTAAGGTTGAGCCAAAGGAGAGGTTAGGCCCTGGAAAAGGAAGGAGTTACCATTCCAAAGATATTGAGTTCGACAGCACCCTTTGTCATTCTGTTAGTTAATTTCTAATATGTGCATAAAATAAAATAAAATAAGATAATAATAAATAGTTAAAAAAAAATCGCATTAGCTTTGCATAGGACATAACTCCATATAAAAACAGAAGTCACCAATATCAACTCATGTAATAGATATATAACATAATCATCCATCACATGCATCTGATCATATGCCTAGCTGAAAAGATCATAAATGTCTTTGCCTATCCATGCATCCAAATACCATAAATATCCATCTTTCTACAAAACTTACAAAATAAAACTGTCTAACATAAATACATCTTAGGAATAGGGGCAAGGGAAGATCAGAATCTATATAAGGGGCATCTATCAAAGGTCAAAGTCAATATCATTTGGATCGAAATCCCCGAAACCCAGCATGGAGGAGGCAGATAACTACTTGAAGCACCAGCATCCTGTAGGGAAGATAGAACCGAAATCAGCCACATAAAATAAGAACTAAGCAACAGCAGAGTAAAAAGAAGGGGAGAAAAGATGACATACCCTGCCACCTCCCATCTAAGCTATCCGAGCCGCCAAGGAAGCCACCTCTGCCTGATACTAATCTCGCTCCGTCTGGTATCAATCCCTCTGATTCCTCATAGCAGTAAACTCAGCTTGGGGCACATATCCTCCGGCTTGGCGCCACAAGTCAACCACCTCCTAGCCCACAGCGTACCTATCGACTACTACCTCAAATCAAGTGAAGGCAATGACAGAATGAGCCCCAAAGTGCGCAACATAATTTGTATCCGGAGGAAGCAAGAACTCGGCACCCGGCTGCCACTCCTGATAGGGGATAGGCACTCCCACCACCAAGGCCCCAAACATATACTCTGGTGGAACTTCTGCTGACCAGAACTCCTCATGAAACTACTGCCAGTGTCGCTCTTCTAAATAGGACTCCCAAGTATCATCATTGAGAAAAGCAGCCCTCGACAGGGACAATGGGACTAAGTACTGTACAGTCTCATAATGAACTGATCTAATGAAAGGCCGCCAAGTCACATCTTTCGCCTCAATTAACTCCAGGTTCGCCCGTAGCGTCACAAAGTCAGTAATCTCTAATCGCTAGGCCACTCGATCACGAGCCCACCTCAAAGCACGTGGATAAAGTTCATCCTCGACAACTGCAGAGCGACGAACATGTAGGTACTCATAGCTCCACCAGACAAGAAAGGGCCAGAAACTAGTTATGCTGCCCCAACGGGAAGAAGTCCAGACCCGCATCGATCGAAGGAAGCAGCCAAAGGCAAAGGAGCCCCAATCCAACTCCGATAAAGCCCCAAGATCAGCTACTATGCTCACCAAACGAAAAGGCACAAGTGACTTGTTGTTGTTGCAGAAGCAGCTAAAGATGATGTACAAAACAAGTCGCCGCCTCATAATGTCCCGCCTGGCAGGCAATGGCTCAGCAGCAAAGGTACGGTCATCCTGACTGAGCCAAGAGACTGGGAAGGCCGAACACTCAAGAGGAGGCAAGTCCAGCAGAATGCATGCCTCGTCTCTACTGCCTGATTGTAGAGTGATCCGCCAGCCAACGAAAGAAAGCCCTGTGATGATCGCCCAATCCAAAGGAGTGGGACCTAACTCGAAGCCGACAAAATGGAAGGTCCCAGTCTCTCCTCTCCAAACCATCGCTTAACCAGCGCCAGTACCAAATGCCGGTTCAGGTGGTTAGCCTGTAATCCCATGAAGGCTCCAAATCTGATCTCAGCCAAGAAGGCACGATATGATGGAGCAGCCCGCTGCATGGTCATGAAGACCTGATGAACAGCTCCTCTAAAAGCTGTGTGTACCCGAGGAGGAGGCAAATGCTGTCTGGAATATATGCTGGGGTGATAAGCAAGGTCCTCGAGCGGTGCGATGTTCGGTACCTCTAGGTCTTCCAATTCAGCATTCGTCTACCTATGTCTGAAGGAAGCTCTCCTATAACTGGTCACTTGATCCCCAAGGCCTGGTACCTCCTCCTCAGCACCAATCCCTCCGTAAAGGCCTGCTCAACCGGAGGAAAGGGGTCGACAGGTGGTTTACTCCCCTGTCTGCTCTGACTGGAAGAGGCCCGTCTGGTAGATCGTTGGCTACCTTTGGATCGACTAGAACCACCGGTAGAATCTGTCAGAGCTGCCTTCCCCGAGCGATGTCTCCTCTCAAAACCATCATCACCCGCATTTGCCATCCTGAGAAGGTAAGTCAAGGTAAGAGGTGTTAATATACGGTACATGCAGATAAATAATAACATAATAAAGTAAAATAAAATAAACAATAAACAAAAAAAAATAATAAAAAGATTTCAAATGATAAGTCAAAACGAAATTCCTACACATTTTGATTTTCCGACTTCAAGTCAAATCTCAAGGGTTTTCTAGCTTTTTCCTTCAAAAAGATTTTATTTCTAAACCTTTTCCAACTCTTTCCCTGACTTCTAAAAATTTCAACAGAGTTTCGTTTAAAAACGGTCCCTACAACACCCATGACATCAACACAAAACACAAACCATGCACTTCACAATGTTACAATCACATAACATCAGCACCCCCGCACACTTTTTAATTTTTTAAAATTTTCAAAACATATGTTTTATTTTTCCAATAAATCAATGGTTTTCAAAGTTATCCTAAATTTCTCAAAATCATTTCAAATATTTTCTAAAATATTCCTACATTTTTGAAAATTTTAAACTCTAAAAATTTCAAAAATTTATTAATTTTTCCCATTTTTCTAATTTTCTAAGTATTTTTCTATTTTTCAAAAAATCAAAAATTCACCAAGTTTTAAAAAAATCATGAAACTTCACACGGTTGTTAAACATATTTTTCTAAGGCACATGGCATAAAAATCTAGCCAGAAAACCTAATGTCCAAGCCTGTAGGAACATACCCCAAATTCCTGCATAAAACCCTCTTCACATAATCACGTAAAATTACTCAAATTCAATCAAACAAACACAACAATGCAAAAATAACATCACTATAATGTTCAAAACATATCAAAACATTAATTTCCACTGTTCACACAACTCAAACGGAATTCTACACATCAAAACTAACTAAAAATTGGAAACTCACTTTTTGGAGTTCTCCGGCGAAATCTTCTCTTCTGGCAACTTTTTCGACGACGGCGTCTACTTTCGGCAATCACCCGTGATCCCCAAGAAGTGCCCCTTCAAGGTTCAAGTCGATTTCCGCACAAAGATTCTCAATTTTTCACAAACTCTTCAAAATCCCGCGGGTGTTTGAACTAAAAAATTTTCTAGTTTTGTTCCTAGGCCTGGCGCCACTAGTAGTGGCGCTAAGCCAACTTTGCAAAAGGCGCCACTCTTAGTGGTGCCATTTGCCAATTTTGGGCAGCTTTGCCCTTTTTCCAGCCAAACCTCGTTTTCGAAGGCCTTTTAGGCCCAATATCCATTTTCGAACCCACGTTGTCGAAAAATTTCCAAAGTCCGTCCCTCCGAGTGCCTTATGGTCAACATGCGACTCTTACTCTATCGTTTTTTGTCTTCGAAAAGCAAATACAGAAAAAGAGGGGCAGTTGTAAGTACCCCATTTTTGACCGCTTGGCGGTCTACAATTCGTCCAGACTTGTATTCAAGTCAATGCGGACATATTTTGAGTCAAATCAACTTTCCAAGTCTAATCCTGTCTATTCATCGCTTCGCGGGTCTACCAGGCCCAAATAGAAGCAAAATGACTAAAATGCCCTTATGGGCATTATTCGGTCCAATCCTGTAGGCACGTTGTCGCGCCCAGATTTTTCGCACTCGAGGAATACTCACACAAGTGGGAACAATGCTGTACTCTCTCGTTATACTCACCCTCCTAAAAGAATGAGTTCGACTAGGTTTGAATTGAAAAATAGGTTTGAATAAAGGGCTTTTGAAAAAGATTCGGAGTCGCCACCTAACTTGATTAAGGTGAGTTAGGTCACCTAAAAACTAAGCATAATCCGAAAACTACACTTAGGGTTTTTGAAAAACGATTTTGAAAATATCTCCTCAAGAGAGGGTTTTTTTAGGAAAACGGGTTGTTTGGCAACCTTTGGAAAACATTTAGCCCTTTTTGAAAAATAACTCCGTTTGGTCTTTGAAAACAGTGATCTAGGTTCGGAGGTTGGTTACGTGTAGGGAAGACGCACTAAGCTATCACCCTACCCCGCCCTTTCGGTACCTACATGTCAATCTACCCTAGATTCACCTATGAGAGTCTTTAATTAACCCATGTCCAATCTTATCCACTTTGGAAAACGATGTTTAAAAAGAAACTAACATGATGCATGATATGCAAGTGCAAAATAAGAGAGAATTGAAAAATAGATTTGGAAAGAGATTGATTTGATTTGAAAATAGATTTGAAATTGGAAAGATTTGAAATTGAAAAGTTTTGAAATTTGGAAATAGAAATTTGAAATAGGAAGTTTGAAAGTAGATTGGAATTTGAGATTTGAAAAGATTTTGGAAACCGCACCCATGAGGGTTGTAAGCACCCCATTTTGGAAAGATTGAATTTTAGGAAATGTTCGAATTAGGAAAAGTCTGATTTAGGAAAGTTTCATTTTTGGAAAGTTTTCAAATTTAAGAAAGCTTTGAATTAGGAAAGTTTTCAAATTAGGAGAGTTTCGAAATTAGGAAAGTTTTGAAATTAGGAAATATTTCGAATTAGGAAATGCTTGAATTAGGAAAGTTTCAAAATAGGAAAGTTTCGAAATTAGGAAAGTTTTGAAATTAGGAAATATTTCGAATTAGGAAATGTTTGAATTAGAAAAGTTTCAAAATAGGAAAGTTTTGAATTTGGAAAGTTTTCAAATTAGGAAAATTTTGAAATTAGGAAAGTTTTCATTTTAGGAAAGTTTTTGAAAAAAAGGAAAGTTTTCAATTTAGGAAATGTTTGAATTAAGAAATGTTTCAACTTAAAAAAGTCTTGAATTAAGAAAGTTTTGAGTTTAGAAAAGTTTTAGATTTGAAAAGATTTTGAAGTTTTGGAAAGTTTAGAATTTAGAAAGATTTGAAATTTAGAAAGTTTAAGATTTAGAAAGTTTTAGAGTTTTAGAAAATCTTAAGATTAGGAAAGGTTGAGTTTAGGAAAGAATTGAAAGTTTAGATTTGAAAAGTTGAGATTTGGAAAAGGGATAGAATTAAGAGAGGGTTGAATCAGGAAAGATTTGAAAATTGAGTTTTAAAATTTAGGAAGGATTTGAATTAAGAAAAAGTTGGATTAGGAAAGGATTGGATTTTGTTTTGAAAAGAGAAGGTTTGATTTTATTTCCAAAGACGGAGGATAGGATCTAGTTTCCTAAACGGGGAGATTTGATTCGGCTTCCTAAAGGGAAGATAGGATTTGGCAAGGATTTGGAAAAGGAGATTCTAGAAACCCTAGATTTGGAAAATTATAGTTTTGACGTAGAAAAGAGGTTTTGGAAACATGTATAGTTTGGATGTGAAAACAAGAGGTTTCGGAAACCTAGGTTTAGGGCAAGATTTGAAAATTATGTTTTTGGAAAGAAAATTAGGGTTTCCTAATTGTGGGCTCTAAGGCTTGACTTGGGCTATAAGAAAAGAGATTTTGGAAAGTGCGTTTTTGGAAATGAAGGTTTTCTAAAAGTGAATCCTAGAGAGGAATTTTTGGAAAGTGAATTTGAAGAGAGTTTTTGAAAAGATTTTTGGAAAGGAGTTTTTGGAAAGTGTGTTTTTGGAAACATAGATTTTAGAAGGAAAATCCTAGAGAGGAAATTTCTAAAAGGAAGATTTTGGAAAGAGAGTTTTTTAGAAAGGTTTTTGGAGAGAGTTTTTAGGAAGGTGAATCTAGGAAGTGTTTTTAGAAAGTGAATTTTGAGAAAAAGATTTTGGAGAGAAGTTGAAAAAGAGAGTTTTGAAAAATAGATTTTGGAAGGGAGTTTTTGAAAACAATTTTGAAGAGCAGAGTTTTAGGAAAGTATGTTGAAAAAGAGATTTTTAGGAAGAGATTTTTGAAGAGAGAGTTTTTTGGAAAGTATAAAAACATCTCACTTTCCTAAAGCGATTCTAGCCATAAGAGGGCTAGAACCACTTTAAGAAAGTGGTTTTGAAAACAATAAGGTTTGAGAATATAGATCAAAAAAGTCACTTTTAATGTAACACTTTCCTAAAGCAACCCTAGCCATGGAAAGGCTAGAATCACCTTAGAATTGTGGTTTTGAAAACAAGTTTTTGAAAAGGAGATTTTGATGCAATTTTGAAAACAAGTTTGAAAACAGTTTTGAAAACGAGTTTGAAAACGAACTTTGGAAGATGCAAGACTATGATATGCACAATGCAATTTGGGGTCGTGAACATACAAGGCTAAGGCTTCACCACATAATCAAGGGGGTCGGACCCACGTGGTCTCTGGTTAGACTAGAAGAAAGCCCCCGACACGGTGACTCTCCAATAGCCCAATCCTACACATGGACCAAGAATCCCCTTGTTTCAAGCATGCAAAGAAAGCTGGGGGGGGGGGGGGGGGGAAAGAGATGGGGGATTAAAATAGAGAAAACCCAAGTGGGTTAGGAGAGAGAGAAGAGAGAGGGGGAAAGTACGGAAATTTAAATAGGGAGCCTACCGTATGTCTTGTTTATTTTTCGCGTCGTGCAGTCTTCGGTCTTCGGTCTTCGTCTTGATCTTCACCTTCAGTCTTCAAGAGTTGTCTTCAAGCTTTTGATGGCAGCTCTTCAAGTCTTCAAAGGATGGTTGAAGGCTAGTGTATGAGTGTACGGGGGAATGTATAAGTGTATAGGAGACTAGGGTTTGTGAATGGTGGCTAGGGTTTGGAGAACCTTAGGAAACTAGGGTTTTGGAGGTGCTTGAGCTCTGTATATCGAAATATATGATTTTTAGGTTAAGTTTGCAGACCCCTTTCACGTTGAATGAGGCTCTGTATTTATAGAAGTTGCACAAACCTGGCGCCTGTTGCAGTGGCGCCAGGGCAAAATTGCTCTTGGCGCCACTAGGAGTGGCGCCAGGCCAATTCTTGGCTTGGCGCCACTACTAGTAGTGGCGCCAGCCACTTAGGAAACTTTATAAGTCGGCAAGCAACGTATCTTTTACTAAATTTGGGTGCTTGTACTAGTGTCTACCATGGAACTTTTAGCCTGGCTTCACTAGGAGTGACTCCGGAAAGTCTGGGAATGATTTGGAGGAGCCGAGAATGACCCGGAAGGCCAGAAAGGAGCAGGAACACTTAAAATAGTGTCCTGTAGATATTTGACTTGAAAAGTGAGGATAAGATGTGTCGGAAAGGTTGACCGGGCCCTTAGGAGCAAAACGGTCAATCGGACTAGGAAGCTGCCGGGACGAACTCGGATTGTCCCAGAAGAAGACTTGAGATCTGGAAACATTATTCAGAATGTTCCCAAAGGTTGCCGGTTTGATTCCCAGAGCCGGCGTGGTCAGAAAAGGAGACCGGCCCACCAGGGGCAAAACGGTCATTTTGTATCGGGTTTATCGGAACTAACTCAGAATGGTCCGGAAAGGTAAAAGGAGGTTGAGAACACTATAAAAAGTAATCTCAGAAGGTTACCGGTTTGATACCCAGAGCCGGTGTGGTCGAAGAAGGAGACCGGCCCTCTAGGGGCAAAACGGTCATTTCGCACCGGGTTGGCCGGAACTGACTCGGAATGATCCGGAAAGGTAAGGGGAGGTTGAGAACACTATAAAAAGTAATCTCAGGAGGTTACCGGTTTGATACCCAAAGCCGGTGTGGTTCCCGGGGCATTCGGACGCCTAGGGGCAAAATGATTATCTTGACCGGAAAGTCTCGAAAAAGGTCCAAATGACAGTTTGGTCATTTTTCACCAAAGTGGGTTAACAGACAATGGTGTTGACCTGGGTTTTGAGTGTTTCCGCCACTCTAACGGTGGTCGTCGTGATACAGGGGTTTGTTGCCAATTCCCTATATCGAACTATTTGTGAGTATTTCCGCTACTCTAACGGTTTTGTGAGTAGTTTCGCCACTCGGACCGTCTCGAGGAATAAACTGTCTCGAGAGAGGGATTGGAAAGGGGACTTATCGTCTCCGAAGAGACGTGCCTGAATTGGAACCGTCTCGAGGAATAAACTGTCTCGAGAGAGGGATTGGAAAGGGGACTTATCGTCTCCGAAGAGACGCGCCTGGATTGGAACCGTCTCGAGCAATAAACTGTCTCGAGAGTGGGATTGGAAAGGGGTCTTACCATCTCCGAAGAGACGTGCCTGGATTGGAACCGTCTCAAGGAATAAACTGTCTCGAGAGTGGGATTGGAAAGGGGTCTTACCGTCTCCGAAGAGACGTGCCTGGATTGGAACCGTCTCGAGGAATAAACTATCTCGAGAGTGGGATTGGAAAGGGGTCTTACTGTCTCCGAAGAGACGTGCCTGGATTGGAACCGTCTCGAGGAATAAACTGTCTCGAGAGTGGGATTGGAAAGGAAAGGACAATGCCCCCTAAGGGCATTTTGGTCATTTTGCCTTTATTTGGGCCTAACAGGCCCGTAAAGCGATGAAAAGACGGAATTTGGACCTAGAGAATTGGTTTCGATTAAAATATGCCCACAATGACTTGAAAACAAGTCTGGACGGAGTGTAGACTGCCGAGCGGTAAAAAATGGGGTGCTTACAGCTGCCCCTCTTTTTCTGTCTTTGCTTGTCAAAGACAAAAAATGATAAGAGTAAGAGTCCCATGTTGACCGCGAGGCAGTCGGAGGGACGAACACTGGAAATCTTTCAACAACGAGGGTCGAAAACGGATAACGGGCCAAAAAGGCCTTCGAAAACAAGTTTTGGCGGGAAAAAGGGCAAAAACTGCCCAGAATTTATAACTGGCACCACTAGTAGTGGTGCCTTTGGCAGAAATGAACTGGTGCCTCTGCTAGTGGCGCCAGGCTTAAAGTTAAAACCAGAAAATTTCTAGTTGGAATAGCCGCGGCACTTTGGAGGGTTTTTGCAAATTCGTGAGGCATTGCGAGGAATCCATCTTGGAGATTGAAGGAGCACTCTTTGGGAGACCACGGGTGATTGCCGGAAGGAGTCCACGTCGCCGGAAAAGTCGCCGGAAGAGAAGATTTCGCCGGAGAACTTCCAAAAGGTGAGTTTTCAAATTTTGTTGATTTTGATGTGTAGAACTTCGTTTGAATCATGTGAATAGTGGAAATTAATGTTTTGATATGTTTTGAACACTTTGGTGATGTTGTTTTTGCATTTTGATGGTTGTTTGATTGGTTTTGAATGATTTTTCATGATTATGCGAATAGGGCTTTCTACAAGAATAGGGAATTTGTTCCTACAGGCATGGGTATTGGGTTTTCTGGCTATGTTTTTGTGCAATGTGCCTTAGAAAAATGTGTTTAACAAACGTATGAAGTTTCGCGACTTTTTGAAAACTCAGTGAATTTTTGATTTTTTGAAAAATAGAAAAATATCTAGAAAATTAGAAAAAATTAGAAAATTCAAGAAATCGATAAAATTTTTAAAGTTTGAAATTTGGAAAAAGATTGGAATATTTTTGAAAACATTTGAGGTGATTTTGAAAAATTTTGGAAGCCTTTTGAAAACCATTGATTTATTTGAAAAATAAAACATGTGCTTTAAAAATTTTAAAAAATTGAAAAGTGTGCACGGATGCCATTGTTATGTGATTGTTAGAAAGTGCACATCTTGCGTTTTGTGTTGATGTCATGGTTGTTGTAGGGGCCATTCTTAAACGGGACTCTGCCGAAATTTTTTTAGAAATTATGGAAAGAGTTGGTTAAAGTTTTAGAAATAAAATATTTTTTGAAGGAAAAAGACAGAGAACCCTTGAGATGCAATTTGGAGTTGGAAAAATCATTAAGTGTGGAAATTTTATTTTTGATTTGTTATTCGAAATCCTTTATTTGTTTTGTTTGCGTTATTTGTTTGTTTTATGTTACTGTTATTTAAGATGCATGGATGGTATACTAACATCACTTACCTTGGCTTACCTTTTCAGGATGACAGATGCATGTGATGACGGTTCTGAGAGGAGGCGCCGCTCAAGGAAGGCGGCCTGGACAGATTCTGCTGGCAACTCTAGTCGATCTAGAGGTAGTCGACGATCTACCGGATGATCTTCATCCAGCTAGAGCGGGCAGGGGAGTAGACTACCTGTCGACCCTTTTCCTCCGGTTGAGCAGGCTTTTGCCGACGAGATTGATGTCGAGGAGGAGGTACCGGGCCTTAGGGATCAGGAGACCGGCTATGGGAGAGCTTCTTCCAGGCATAGGCAGGCAGACGCTGACTTGGGAGATCTACAGATACCAGATGTCCCACCACTCGGGGATCTGGCCTATCATCCTAGTGTATACTCCAGACAGCATTTGCCACCTCCGCGGGTACATACAACTTTCCGAGGGGCTGTTCATCAGGTTTTTGTGACCATGCAGCAGGCTGCCCGCCTGAACCGGCATTTGGTACTGGCACTTGTTGAGAGGTGGTTCGGGGAGACTGGGACCTTCCATTTTGTCGGGTTCGAGTTAGGTCCTACTCCTTTACACTGGGCGATTATTACAAGACTCTCCTTTGTCGGCCGACGGATCACCCTGCACCCAGTCAGCAGGGACGAGGCCTGTTTGCTGTTGGACTTGCCTCATCCTGAGCGTTCTGCCTTCCCAGTCTCTTGGATTAGTCAGGGTGAGCGTACTTTTGCTACTGAGCCATCGCTTGCCAGGCAGGATATCATGAGACGGCGACTTGTGTTGTATATCATCTTTAGCTGCTTCTGCAACAACAACAAGTCACTCGTGCCGTGCCGTTTGGTGAGTATAGTAGCCGATCTAGGAGCTTTGTCTGAGTTGGACTAGGGGTCCTTTTCTTTTGGCTGCTTTCTTCGATCGATGCGGGTTCAGACTTCTTCTCATTGGGGCAGCATGACTAGCTTTTGGCCCTTCCTTGCCTGGTGGAGTTACGAGTACCTGCCGGTGCGTCGCCCTGCAGTTGTTGAGGATGATCTCTATCCTCGTGCTTTGAGGTGGGCTCGTGACCGGGTAGCCCAGTGATCGGAGATTACTGACTTTGTGACGCTCCGGGCTAACCTGAAGTTGATTGAGGCTAGGGATGTGACCTAGCAGCCTTTCATTGGATCAGTCAATTACGAGACAGTCCAGTACCTTATCCCGTTGTCCTTGTCGAGAGCCGCTTTTCTCAGTGATGACACCTGGGAGTCCTACCTTGGAGAGCGACACTGGCGGCAGTTTCATGAGGAGTTCCGATCAGCAGGAGCTCCACCAGAGTATATGTTTGGAGCCCTGGTGGCGGGAGTGCCTATCCCTTATCAGGAGCGTCAGCTAGGTGCCGAGTTCTTGCTTCCTCCAGATACGAATTATGCTGCGCACTTTAGGGCTCATTCGGTTGGTGCCTTCACCAGGTTTGAGGTAGTAGTTGGCGGGCATGCTGTTGGCCAGGAGGTGGTTGACTTGTGGCGCCGTGCAGGAGGATATGTGCCCCAGGCTGAATTTACTGCTGTGAGAGACCAGAGAGACCAGTACCAGATGGAGCGGGACCAGTACCAGGCCGAGGTAGCTTCCCTGACGGCTCGGTTATCTCAGATGGGTGGTGGGGGGGTAAGTTATTCTCTCTTTGCTCCTTATTGCTCTACTGTTGCTTAGCTCCTTTTGCTTGCGGCTGACTTTGGTTCTATCTTCCTTGCAGGATGGTGGTACTTCAAGTAATTACCCCCCTCCTCCAATGCCGGGTTTCGGAGATTTTGATCCAGATGATATTGACTTCAACCTGTGAGAGATGCCCCCTTGTAGAGATTCTGATCCTCTTTTGCCCCTTGTTCCTGAAATGTATTGATGTTAGACAATTTTATTTTACATAGTTTTGTATAAGAATGGATGTTTATGGCACTTAGATGCACGGGTAGACAGACACATTCATGATCTTTACGGCTAGTCATATGATCAAATGCATGTGATGTATGATGACGTTAGATATTTGATGTTGGTGATGTGTGATGTATGTGATGTGTGATGTATGATGTTGGTGACTTTAGGGAGTTATATCCCATGTATGCAAAGCTTATGCTGATTTTTTTTTTTTTTTTAAAACATACATACAAGTTAAAAATATGCTAATGGAATGACACAGGGTTCTGTTAGACTTGTAGTCCTGGGAATGGTAACTCCCTCCTCTTTAGGGATTTAGCCTCTCCTTTGGCTCAACCCTATCTTGATTGGATGATAGCACTTCGAACCTTTCTCAACCTCTTGACCGCCTCCCACTTTCTATCTTAAGGTTAGTGTATAGGGTTATTGGGCTGAGACTCTCGACTCTCGGGGTCTTAGCAACAACTTACCTGACCTTTGGCAGAGCAATAAGTGGCCAGTCATTTCAATCCGAGAAGACTTTATTTAGGACCGTAATGCAGGCTAGGTTATGGGGTTTTAGAAACAACGGGATATGTAGGCTCAAATTCAATGTTGTTTTCAGCAAGGTTTAGATCCAAACTGTCCTTAACCGTTTTTCAGTAGGATTAGCATCTTTCTTTTTTTTTTTAGCTTTGGTAGCATATCTAACTTATTTAGATCAAGCAATCTGCTTTCAATCAGAGGAGACTTTAATAGGGTTGTAATGTAGGCCATGGTTTCAAGGTTTTGCAAGAAAGGGTAAAGGCTCAAACCTATTGTACCTACCGGGTTTCCTTGTAACCTAGGATCACCTTTAAATCTCCTTCTTGCTTTTGACCATATATTTCTCAGGGTGAAAATAATCTTGTTCTTTCACCCTTTTTTATATGTCTTTTTGAGATTGACATAACTTTCTTCTCATTTGCTCCTCTTATATGCTTTTGAAGATAACTCATTCATAATTTTCTTCCGGCCTTTTTTTAAAGGATTTTTTTTTTTTTTTTTGCCTCTTGCCCCTTGGCAACTTCTTTCTTTTGCTTTTTCTTTCTATTTCTTTTCTTTTCTTTTATGAAACGAAACAATTCTTTAACCCTTTCCCCTTAAACCTTTTCCTTGGTAATTCAATATTCCCAGTGGTAGCGGTGATCCCTAGGTTGGGGTTTTGTTAAGAAAGGATAAGTGGCTCAACAGGTTTGGCAAGGGGTTGCTTTTGACTGTATGGGAAATGAAATGAGGGCCTCTCTTCACTTTGAATTAGATTGCTTGATCCATAGAGCTTTCAACACTATCCTATCATGATAAAGGTGGACACTACTCCTAGAGTTCTCAACTATTGTCTGCCCTAGTGTGGGGAGGACAGTATTGGATCAGGGTTAACAAAGAAAATTTTCACTTTCCGCAAGGCACTAGGGGTTAAGAAAAGGGAATATGAGCACATTTGTTCATTTATTTAGTTATTTATTCTTTATATGTGGGGGAATGAAAGATGGCTCCTCTTCCTCTTGATAAACTGGCCACACATCGCTTAGCCTCAGAGTCTTGCAAGTGCTACCTTTGGGTAGTATCCTCACTCATCCTTATTCTCTCTCTCTGTGGACGACTGATCACTTGGCGAGTGGTTAACTCATGCTATCATCCCTTCAAGTTGGATCATTCTATAAGACAAACCACGCCCCTTGCGTAGAAAGTAGTCACTATTTCCCAGGGACGACAAGACAACCATAATGGAATAAAAGACTATTATTTGATCATTATTATTACGAAAAGCATCAAGTTCTTAAGCAATAAGAAAATGTAGACATTAATTTAAAGCTAGAAAGTGAAGGGATAGAAAGAAAGTAGGTGAAAACACCCCTCTCCTGTACGCTTGTGCAAAGAAACCCTTTTTAGTACGGCTTTGGGACAATTCCCACATTTTTTATGCTCCATTCGTGACCCGGATCCTCTGCCAAGGCAAGACAAGCAAAGGTTTCCCTTAGAGCTCCAAAGATGTTGGCACTGTTGATGCGGTTGTCAGCCTCCTTCTTGTTCTTTGCAGGGGGTTCTTCTGTAAACAGGGTGACTAGTTCACCCCCTTCCAATTCGAATGGCTCTACTCGTTCTCTTGACTCTTCTAGTCCCCAACCCATGTCTTCATAGTTGTACTCAGTTATGGGCCAAGGGTTTTCCAGCAAGTGACTTTCAGCTGCGGCATACTTCGGGTGTAGAAATTCATCACCCCACCCATCAGCAACCATGTTTTCAGTAGTCTCATCTTCCAGGAACATCGGCTCCTCAATGGGCCAGTCGGAAGCATCTGGCACTTCATCAGGGTTATGGAGATAGATTGGGCATAATGGGAGATCCTCCTCCCAGTCATCTTTTTCCTCGGTCTCCCAATCGTCCTCATAGTCCTCGGCCTTAGGCTCGTCAAACACTCCCTCGCCCTCCATTTCTACTAGTATCATATTGACGGTGTGATCTGGCAGAGGGTTAGCAGTCACATTGGGAGTGGGAGCAGGTTTTACTGGCTGCAGATCAATAGTCTTATTATCGATCAGGTCTTGGATCTTGTGCTTGAGAGCAAAGCAGCTTTCGGTGTCATGCCCCTGGCCACCTGAATGATATTCACATGTAAGAGCTGCATTAAAGGTCAGAGGCAGAGGGCTTGGCAAAGGGCGAGCAGGTACAGGCTTCAAGATGTTGTTTTTCAAAAGGCTATGGTACGCCTCAGTTTGGGTGCAAGCTAAGGCGTTGAAGGTACGGGTACGTCGAGCAGGTCTATTGAAGTTGGGTCGTGCCCCAGTGGGACCATAGTTCGAGGTTGGAGCAGGCATGGTCAAGGTGGGTAAGGGCAGGACCTGGGGTGATTGGAGCGGAGGTCGGTATTGAGGTGGTTGGCTAGGCAGAATAGCAGACACTTCATTTTCCTTCCTGATCATGCCCCTTGTAGTAGCCACCTTCTTGGCCATGTTGGTAGTATTTTCTCCAGTCTTAGCATAGGGATCTGTAATTCTTCCTGTCTTGAGGCCATTTTCTATCATCTCTCCCTGCATGATGAGCTCGAAAAAGCTTTTTCCCACGCTTGTGCAGAGTTTCTCATAGAATATACCTTGAAAAGTATGTACAAATAGTTGTACAGACTCCTTCTCTTCCAGCAGGGGGTTTACTTGTGCAGCGGCCTTCCTCCATCTCAGGGCATAGGCTTTAAAGCTCTCCTTCTCACCCTTGCTCATTGTCATCAAGGACCATCGATCAGAAGTGAGGTCGATGTTATGACGGTATTGGGCTTTGAACGCGTTGACTAGCTCCATCCACGTTGTGATCTTCCTTAAGTCCAGACGAGCGAACCATTACAGAGCCGACCCTGTGAGGCTGTGTTGGAATAACTGCATGAGGAGCTTTGGGTCGTTGCCATGTCCACTTAGTGCTCCCGCGCATAGGCGAAGATGAGCAACGGGGTTACCGGTACCGTCGTACTTCTGGAAGTCAGGCATTTTAAATTTAGCAGGTCTCGGATGGTCGGGGAAGAAACAGAGTTCATCATAAGAAGTGAATCCGTAAGCATCATGGCCATGGAGACTTCGCAATGAATCCTCCAACCCTTGGATTTTCAGACTAAGAGGGTCTAGAGGGGCCTTCTTTATGACGGGTGAAAGCAATATGGTCTCTTCTTCTTTAGTTTTGACCCTTTTGGTATCTTCTTTAGTTTTTCCAACACTGTCGGACTGAAGCATGATCCTTAGATTAGCGGGTTCAAGGTCTTTAGATGAAGTCATTGATGATGACGGGACCGCAGTAGCATCCTTCATGGCCAGGGTTTGAATGAGTTTGAGCATCTCATCCATCTTAGTCCTCATTTCATTAACTTCCTCTCGAGAGACTTGAGAGGATTCTTCAGGATTAGCAGCCATCAGTGATGCTTTGTGCCGAGTGATAATAGGATCCCTAAGTGGATGTTGTACTTTCTTGGGAGCAATGTTGACTCAGTGCAAGGTGACTTCTGTAAATAGAAATAAAAAGAAAAAAGAAAAAGACAAAAACACAAGTCACAAGTTAGTTTTTGGTTTTTAGAGAATTTTATGCAATGCATGTCCTAGGGTTGCCCCTGCTTGAGAGGGAGACTAAACATGATGTATTGGCTCACTTTTTGAGATAGGGGGTTTGCCCCTGTATGCAGACACTTTACCGTCAGGTGGGAACCTTCAGCCATTCATGCATTCATTCATAAAAATAAAGAAGTACATTAAATTTTGGGTTTAAGATACAAAAGAATTGAAATATATTTTAATAGGGAGAGGGGGAACATTTTCCTTTGGACTTCCACCTATCTAATTTTACAAAGGAAAACCCTAAACTACTCTTGAGTCTTCGGATTCGCCTTCCTTGGATTTGATGTCGAGGAGGTCGCTGAGAGACCTTGTTGACTGATTGTCCCTTGTCTTCTTGGCAACCCTATCTCCGTGAGCATAGAGGGATTGGGGCCCCTCTTATGGAATGAATCGAGATGCATGCAATGAGTCCTTAGGGTTACGCGGGAACCCTTAGGGTTTGGGTAGGTTTAATGCAAGGGAGAGTGACGTTGGTGTCACTCTCAATGGGTTGATCATATGCATGAGAATGCAGTGACTTGAGTTACTTGGAACTCTTGTCTTGACATGGGATATTGAATGCATGAACATGAATATGCAAAAAGTATAAAGAGAGAAGGTATAAGCTGAAGTAAACATGTATGCATGAACAGTTAGACAGGCATTATAACAGTATAAATACAAGCATTATAACAGCAGGTATAAATGAAAGTAAGAGCAGTCGCCCTTTCCTCCGTGATTTTGAAAACGGTGCTTGTGTCCTAAATCCGACAGAGGTTCGGCTATGCATGGTGTCTATATGAGTATGAGGTTGAGGGTTGACTAATGCGTCCTAAAAAGGCTCGGTCCCCGGATCTTCAAACCTAGGCCCACTCCCCGAGGTGGTGCCATGATCAGTTGGTGATCCGAGCAGGGGAATCATCAAGAGGCCGTAGGCGAAGAAACTGACACAGCATCTTGCCCACAACCAATATACCGTTCCCCCTTTCTAACTAGAAAGGACATATCAGGGTATGCAAGTATGCAGAATGCAAGTGCACATGCAGTGTGTGTGTGATTTTTAAAAGTGGAGTAAAGGGCCCAACAACTCCCATTCATCCTGTACATCACATTCATGCAAAGCAGTTAATAAAATTTAAACATAAGGTGCACCTACAAAACAAAGATGCAAGTGTCAGTATGTGGATGACAAACATAATACAAGATAATATGAATAAATGAATGTTTTTTTTTTTTTGAAAACAATTTTGAAAATTTAGTTTTGAAAATTTAAAGTGAATAGGATTGAACCAAGTTAATTGAAGACTCTACATGGGTGAAGGGTAAAGAGACATGACTACGGCTTAATCCTCTAAGTCTCCCCAGCGGAGTCGCTAGCTGTCGCGCCCAGATTTTTCGCACTCGAGGAATACTCACACAAGTAGGAACAATGTTGTACTCTCTCGTTAGAACTCACCCTCCTAAAAGAATGAGTGCGACTAGGTTTGAATTGAAAAATAGGTTTGAATAAAGGGCTTTTGAAAAAGATTCGGAGTCGCCACCTAACTTGATTAAGGTGAGTTAGGTCACCTAAAAACTAAGCATAATCCGAAAACTACACTTAGGGTTTTTGAAAAACGATTTTGAAAATATCTCCTCAAGAGAGGGTTTTTTTAGGAAAACGGGTTGTTTGGCAACCTTTGGAAAACATTTAGCCCTTTTTGAAAAATAACTCCGTTTGGTCTTTGAAAACAGTGATCTAGATTCGGAGGTTGGTTACGTGTAGGGAAGACGCACTAAGCTATCACCCTACCCCGCCCTTTCGGTACCTACATGTCAATCTACCCTAGATTCACCTATGAGAGTCTTTAATTAACCCATGTCCAATCTTATCCACTTTGGAAAACGATGTTTAAAAAGAAACTAACATGATGCATGATATGCAAGTGCAAAATAAGAGAGAATTGAAAAATAGATTTGGAAAGAGATTGATTTGAAATTGATTTGATTTGAAAATAGATTTGAAATTGGAAAGATTTGAAATTGAAAAGTTTTGAAATTTGGAAATAGAAATTTGAAATTGGAAGTTTGAAAGTAGATTGGAATTTGAGATTTGAAAAGATTTTGGAAACCGCACCCATGAGGGTTGTAAGCACCCCATTTTTGACCGCTCGGCAATCTACACTCCGTCCAGACTTGTTTTCAAGTCATTATGGACATATTCCAATCGAAACCAATCCTTTAGTCCAAATTTCGTCTTTCCATCGCTTCGCGGGCCTGTCAGGCCCGAATAGAGGCAAAATGACCAAAATGCCCTTAGGGACATTATCCTTTCTTATTCCAATTCCAATCCCTCTCTCGAGACAGTTTATTCCTCGAGACGATCCGAGTAGTAAAACTACTCACAAAACCGTCAGAGTGGCGGAAACACTCACCAAACCGTCAGAGTGGCGGAAACACTCACAAAACCGTCAGAGTGGCGGAAACACTCACCAAACCGTTAGAGTGGCGGAAACACTCACACCGTTAGAGTGGCGGAAACACTCAAAACCCAAGCATGTCTCTTCGGAGTCTGTAAGACCCCTTTCCAATCCCTCTCTCGAGACAGTTTATTCCTCGAGACGGTTCCAATCTAGGCACGTCTCTTCGGAGTCGGTAAGACCCCTTTCCAATCCCTCTCTCGAGACAGTTTATTCCTCGAGACGGTTCGAGTAGCAAAACTACTCACAAAACCGTTAGAGTAGCGAAAATACTCACAAAACCGTTAGAGTAGCAGAAATACTCATAGACCCGTTAGAGTAGCGGAAATACTCACAGAGCCGTCCGAGTAGCAGAAATACTCAACCGTTAGAGTAGCGAAAGTACTCACGGAGCCGTCCGAGTAGCGGAAATACTCAACCGTTAGAGTAGCAAAAATACTCACAGAACCGTTAGAGTAGCGGAAGTACTCACAGAACCGTTAGAGTAGCGGAAATACTCTCAAATCGTCAACCCCGACCGAGTAGCGGAAATACTCAACCCCGTCCGAGTAGCGAAAATACTCAACCCCGTCCGAGTGGCGGAAACACTCAAAACCTAGGTCAATACCCATGTTTGTTAGCTCACTTCGGTGAAAAATGACCAAATTACCCTTTGGACCTTTTCCGGTCAAGATGACCATTTTGCCCCTAGGCATCCGAACACCCTAGAAACCACACCGGCTCTGGGTATCAAACCGGTAATGTCTCGAGAATACTTTTTATAGTGTTCTCAACCTTCCTTTAACCTTCCGGACCATTCCGAGTCAGTTCCGGCCAACCCGGTGCAAAATGACCGTTTTGCCCCTAGAGGGCCGGTCTCCTTCTTCAACCACACCGGCTCTGGGTATCAAACCGGTAATGTCCCGAGAATACTTTTTATATGTTAGTTAATGTATTTCTAATATGTGCATATAAAAAATAAAAAAAAAAGAAGAAAAAAATCAAATCGCATGAGCTTTGTATAGGACATAACTCCATGTAAAAACAAAAGTCACCAACATCAGCTCATGTAATAGATATTTAACATCATCATCCATCACATGCATCTGATCATATACTTAGCTGGAAAACAAAATCAATCATAAATGTCTCCGCTTATCCATACATCTAAATACCATAAATATCCATCTTTGTACAAAATTTACAAAATAAAGCTGTCTAACATAAATACATCTCAAGAATAGGGGCAAAAGAAGATCAGAGTCTCCACAAGGGGCATCTATCAAAGGTCAAAGTCAATGTCATCTGGATCGAAATCCCCAAAACCCAGCATCGGAGGAGGTGGATAACTACTCGAAGCACCAGCATCCTACAGAGAAGATAGAACCGAAATCAGCCGCATGAAATAAGAACTAAGCAACATCAGAGTAAAAAGAAGGGGAGAACAGACGACATACCCCATCACCTTCCATCTGAGCTATCCGAGCCGTCAAGGAAGCCACATCTGCCTAATATTAATCTCGCTCCATCTGGTATCGATCCCTCTGATCCCTCACAGCCGTAAACTCAGCCTGGGGCACATATCCTCCGGCTCGGCGCCACAAGTCAACCACCTCCTGGCCCAAAGCGTATCCGCCAACTACTACCTCAAACCGGGTGAAGGCACCGGTAGAATGAGCCCCAAAGTGCACAGCATAATCTGCATCCGGAGGAAGCAAGAACTCGGCACCTGGCTACCGCTCCTGATAGGGAATAGGCACTCCCACCACCAAGGCCCCAAACATATACTCTGGTGGAGCTCTTGCTGATCGGAACTCCTCATGAAACTACCGCCAGTGTCGCTCTCCTAGATAGGACTCCTAAGTATCATCACTGAGAAAAGCAGCCCTCGACAAGGACAATGGGACCAAGTACATTACAGTCTCATAATGAACTGATCCAATGAAGGGCCGCCAAGTCACATCTCTCGCCTCAATCAACTCCAGGTTTGCCCATAGCGTCACAAAGTCAGTAATCTCTGATCGCTGGGCCACCCAGTCACGAGCCCAGCTCAAAGCACGTGGATAAAGGTTGTCCTCGACAACTGCAGGGCGATGCACAGGCTGGTACTTATAGCTCCACCAGACAAAAAAGGGCTAAAAACAAGTCATGCTACCCCAACGGGAAGAAGTCTGGACCCGCATCGATCAAAGGAAGCAGCCAAAGGAGAAGGGCCCCAATCTAGCTCCGATAAAGCCCCAAGATCAGCTACTATGCTCACCAAACAAAAGGGCACAAGTGACTGGTTGTTGTTGCAGAAGCAGCTAAAGATGATGTATAAAACAAGTCAGTGTCTCATAATATCCCACCTGGTAGGCGATGGCTCAACAGCAAAGGTACAGTCATCTTGACTGAGCCAAGAGACTGGGAAGGCCGAACGCTCAGGAGGAGGCAAGTCCAGCAGAATGCATGCCTCATCTCTACTGACTGACTGTAGAGTGATCCGCCGGCCAACGAAGGAAAGCCCTGTGATGTTTGCCTAATCCAAGGGAGTGGGACTTAACTCGAAGCCGACAAAATGGAAGGTCTCGGTCCCTCCAAACCACCGCTCAACTAGTGCCAGTACCAAATGCCAGTTCAAGTGGTTAGCCTGTAATCCCATGAAGGCTCCAAATCCAATCTCAGCCAAGAAGGCACGATATGATGGAGCAGCCACCTGTATAGTCACGAAGACCTAATGAACAGCCCCTCTAAAAGTTGGGTGTACTCGAGGAGGGGGAAAATGCTGTCTGGAATATATTCTGGGGTGATAAGCAAGGTCCCTGAGCGGTGGGATGTTCGGTACCTCCAGGTCCCCCAAGTCAGCATCCGTCTGCCTATGTCTAGAGGAGGCTCTCCCATAACCGGTCACCTGATCCCCAAGGCCCAGTACCTCCTCCTCAGCACCAATCTCCTCCACAAATGCCTGCTTAACCAGAGGAAAGGGGTCAACAGGTGGCCTACTCCCTTGTCCGCTCTAACTAGAAGAGGCCCATTCGGTAGATCGTCGACTACCTCTAGATCGACTGGAACCGCCGGTGGAATCTTGTAAGCACCCCATTTTTGACCGCTCGGCGGTCTCCACTCCATCCAGACTTGTGTTCAAGTCATTGGGGGTATATTTAAATCTAAATTAACTTTCTAAGTCTAATCCTGTCAATTCATACCTTCGTGGGCCCCACTAGGCCCAAATAGAGGCAAAATGACCAAAATGCCCCTGAGGGCATCATTCGTTCTAATTACAACAGGCACGTCTTTCCGAAGACGATAAGTCCCCTTTCCAATTTCAAACTAGGCACGTCTTTCCGAAGACGGTAAGTCCCCTTTCTAATTCCAAATCAGGCGTGTCTTTCCGAAGACGGTCAGTTCCCTTTCCAATTCCAAACCAGGCACGTCTTTCCGAAGACGGTAAGTCCCTTTTCCAATTCCAAATCAAGCGCGTCTTTCCAAAGACGGCAAGTCCCCTTTCCAATTCCAAACCAGGCGCGTCTTTCCGAGGACAGTAAGTCCCCTTTTCAATTCCAATAGGCACGTCTTTCCGAAAACAATAAGTCCCTTTTTCAATTTCAAATCAGGCACTTCTTTTCGAAGACGGTAAGTCCCCTTTCCAATTCCAATCCCTCTCTCAAGAAAGTTTATTCCTCGAGACGGTCCGGCGCGTTTTTCAAAGAAAATCTTTTCGAAACGGTAAGTCCCTTTAAACCTGTCGACCGGAACGAGACCTCAAGTCCCCTAGATGGTAGAACGGTCCACCTTTGGTGCCTGTTAGCCCGCCAATGCCGAAATTTCCATTTAGGCACGCCTTTTGAGAAAGTTGATTTTTAGGCGCTAAGTCCCTTTAGCAACTTCCCGAGATTAGGCAGTCTCGGGAATGATCGTGAACCGTCGGAGTAGCGGAAATACTCGCAAATATCATAACCGTCAGAGTAGCGAAAATACTCACAAACAGGTCAATATAGAGAATTGCCAACAAACCCCTATATCACGCGACCGCCGTCAGAGTGGCGGAAACACTCAAAACCCAGGTCAACACCAGTGCCTGCTAGCCCACTTTGGTGAAAAATGACCAAACTGCCCCTAGGGCCATTTATATTATTTATGGCAGTCTGTCCAGGCAGTGTTCACCTCCACTGCCGAGTAGCAGTAGTTAAACTCGTGAAGCCCTAGGTTCAGACCTAACCTTCTGTTCAACTCAATCACCCCCGTCACTATCCTATACTCATTAGGTGCAAACTGGATTGGAGCGATTTCATAGTGATTGAGAACTTCAGTTAGAAAGGGATGAATGGGGAAGTGAAGTCCTCCCTCAACAATGGCAATAAGAGGGAAGGGAGTCCCCTTTTCCGTCACTACCCAACCATCGTCTCTAGGGTCGATTAACCTAATATCTACACCAGCCGAAAAATCATATCGGGCCTTAAACGTCATGAGGATACAAGCATACTCCTCAAACAAGAACCCATTATGAACAAGGGGCAAAGACTCCTAGGGTTTACCCACCGGAAAAGCAAGAAAAAGGGGAAGAAGAAGGACTTACAAGACGGTAATCTTCACGAGACAGACAGATGCAAAATAGAGGAGTGTTCTGCATTCAATGGTTGGCCGAAACCCCTTTCGTCTGCTAAGAGTCTCAAAGCGGTAGCAGCAGTTTTTGGACTACTCAATGGTCACATCGCATTGACATACCACTGACGGTTGACGTCATGGCAATGATGTACCAGCCCCAGCCCCCTTTATAACGGGCGCTAGGGCTGAGGGGCAATTGTGGGTCAAATAAACCATGGCCCCATTCACTAAGGGAGGTCTAACTCGAATTAAAGTAGCCTGCTTGGTCTAAGGGTAGCCTAGCTTAACCAGGACCAGCCCAACTTCAATTAAACAATCCAGGCAAAATAATAAGACAAACCCAAATAGTGGAAAGCATCCCAATTACACAAGACCTATACAACACATAATATTGTGGCGATCATGAGAGATATTAGAGCATTCAATGCTCTGATAACAGTATTTAATGCAGAGGAGACGCACTACACACACGCATGGCTCACGTCGAGCATGGCAATAAAGGTTAATCTCTATCTGATCAGCCAACTTTAGCCGGCATAAGCCTATGAGATAGGTCATGATTACCAGAGTAGACTGGGTAGAGAACATTATACTATAAACACTAAAGCCTCAAGGAGTGAGGTATGGACAATTGATTTCTAAGTATTCAATGTCTGTATTTTCATTCAATTCTCGGTTAAGATTGCTAACTCGATCGTCAGAGTGTGATCGGCCCAAAGAGGAGCAACCCATTCTAACTCCTTTGTCTCCTTGCAGTAGGTTGAAAACTCATTGATATTGGTTTGAGTGATTGGCCAGGCCTTCCCAGAAATCCCACTTATAAGAATGAATGTATATGATTTATGCAGCCAGATATATTAGATAGATGCATGAACAGGGATGATGTTGATAATGTATATTTCATTGGTAACTTCTGTTTCTACAAGGAGCTATGTCCTCTGTGTGAGAAGCGCATGCCGAAATTTTTATAAAAATGCATGCACATGTGAGGGGTACAATAGCTAATAGAATGGATGAGGTCTTGTTGAGCTTTGCATCCTTGGAATGACAACTCCTCCTTTTTCAGGGGTTTGGCCTCCCCTTTGGCTCAACCTTACCTTGATCGGATGATAGCATTACGTACATTTCTCATCCTTTTGATTGACTTTGACTTTTTATTTGGGTTGGTGTTTGGGATCATTTGGTTTGAACTCTCAACCCTTGGGGGTTGAGGCAACAAATTACACGAACTTTGGCAAAGCCATAAGTAACTAGTCTTTCAATTTAAGGAGGTTTTGTTTTAGGATCGTAATACAGGCTAGGTTATGGGGTTTTGAGAATCAACGAGACATGTAGGCTCAAATTTAATTTTTCTTTCCGTAGGATTTAGATATATACCATCCTTGGTTAGTATTCTAGTGAAGCTTTGCCCTTTTCTTTTCACCTTGGCAACACATCTGACTCATTTAGATCAACCAATCCCTTTTCAATCGGAGAGGACTTTAATATGGCTGTAACGTGGGCCATGGTTGTAAGCACCCCATTTTTGACCGCTCGGCAGTCTACAGTCCATCCAGACTTGAGTTCAAGTCAATATGGACATATTCTAGAATTCTAGTCCTAATCTAGTCAACTCATCACTTCGTGGGCCCACCAGGCCCAAATAGAGGTAAAATAACCAAAATGCCCTTGTGGGCGTTGCTCCTTCCAATCCCGTAGGCGTGTCTTCCCGAAGACGATAAGTCCCTCTTTCCAATTCCAATAGGCGCGTCTTCCCGAAGATGCTAAGTCCCCTTTTCCAATTCTAATTCCAATTCCAATCCCTCTCTCGAGAAAGTTGATTTCTCAAGATGGTAAGTGTATCCTTTCCGGCACATTTTTCGAAGAAAGTTTCTTCGGAACAGTAAGTCCCT
Source organism: Euryodendron excelsum (assembly GCA_033060915.1). Classification (NCBI taxonomy): domain Eukaryota; kingdom Viridiplantae; phylum Streptophyta; class Magnoliopsida; order Ericales; family Pentaphylacaceae; genus Euryodendron; species Euryodendron excelsum. The sequence continues at coordinate 32,263,347 of CM065382.1, forward strand.
TCAAACCCATCTACCAGGACGAGACCCCAAGTCCCCGAGATGGTAGAACGGTCCACCTTTGGCACCTGCTAACCCGCCAATACAGAAATGTCCGTTTTGGCACGCCTTCCAAGAAAGTTGATTCTCAGGTGCTAGGTCCCTTTAGCGGCTTCCCTAGATTAGGCAGTATCAGGAATGATCGCGAACAGTCAGAGTAGCGGAAGTACTCACAAACATCGCAACCGTCAGAGTAGCGAAAATACTCACAAACAAGTCGATATAGGAAATTGCCAACAAACCCCTATATCATGGGACCGCCATTAGAGTGGTGAAAACACTCAAAATCTAGGTCAACACCAATGCCTACTAGCCCACTTCGGTGAAAAATGACCAAACTGCCCCTAGGGCCATTTTTTGGTATGTTTTTTGGGAACACACCTAAGTCCTCAGAACGGTCAGTCCACCCTTCCAAGATCGTCCTAGAGACGATTCGGCATGATTAGGTGCCTTCTAGTCAGTTTCAAGCCAATTCCGAGATTTTCTGATCAAGATAACCATTTTGCCCCTAGAAATCTGAACGCCCAAGGAACCACACCGGCTCTGGGTATCAAACCGGTAACCTCCTGAGAATACTTCTTATAGTATTCTCAACCTTCCATTATCTTTTCGGATTATTCCGAGTCAGTTCCAGCAAACCCGGTGCAAAATGATCGTTTTGCCCTAGTGAGCCGGTCGCCTTTTCCGACCACACCGGCTCTGGGTATCAAACCGGTAGCCTTTGGAAATATTCTAAATAATGTTTCCAAATCTCGAGTTTTCTTCCGGGACATTTTGAGTCCGTCCCGGCAGCTTTCTGGCTCAATTGACCGTTTTGCCCCTAATAGCCCGATCAACCCTTCCGACACATCCTGTCCTCATTTTTCAAGTCCATTACCCCCGGGACCCTATTCTAAGGGTTCCTGCCCTTTTGACGGCCTTCCGGGCCATTCCCAGTCCCTTAATCCTTCCCGTACCTTGCGGAGTCACACTTAGTGAAGCCAGGCTAAAAATTACATGGTAATCACTAGTACAAGCACCCAAATCTTCTCAAGATACGTTGCTTGTCGACCTTAAAACTTTCCTAACTAGCTAGAGCCACTAATAGTGGTGTCAAGCCAATATTTGGCCTAGCGCCACTCCTAGTGGCGCCAGCAAGAATTTTAGCCTGGAGCCACTGTAATAGGCGCCAGGTCATTCTTCTCTCTATAAATACAGAGCCTCCTCCAGCATGAAAGAGGTCCACAAACTAAGTCTAAAAACCCTATTCTTCAATATACAAAGCTTGCAGCCTCCCTAAACCCTAGTTTCTTTAGGTTCTCTAAACCCTAGCCTCCTATACACTCATACAGTCTCATATACTTATACACTAGCCTCCAAAGCCTCCATTGAAGACCTGGAGTGCTGCAAACTAAAGTTTTTGAAGATAAAAACGAAGACTGAAGCGAAGACCGAAGCAAAGCAAGAAAAGCAAGGCGCGCAAAGCAAAACAAAATAAACAAGACATAAGGTAGGCTTTCTCTTTAAGTTTACGGATCTTCCCCCTCTCTTCTCTCTCCTAACCCACTTAGGTTTTCCTCTATTTTAATCCCCCATCTTCTTCCCCCCCTTTCTTAGCATGCTTGAAACAAAGGACTTCCCGGTCCATGTGTAGGATTAGGCTATTGGAGGGTCACCGTGTCGGGGACTTTCTTTTAGTCTAACCGGAGACCACATGGGTTCGGCCCCCTTGATTATGTGGAGAAGCCTTTAACCTTGTATGTTCACGACCCCAACTTGTATTGTGCATATCATGATCTTGCATTCTTCCAAAATTCGTTTTTAAACTTATTTTCCAAAGCTTGCATCAAAACTCGTTTTCAAACTTGCATCAAAATCTTTTTTTTCAAAACTTGTTTTCAAAATCACAATCCTAGGGTGATTCTAGCCTTTTTATGGTTAGGGTTACTTTAGGAAAGTATTACATTTAAAGTGACTAATATGGCCCATATTTTCAAAATCATTGTTTTCAAAACCACTATCCTAAAGTGGTTCTAACCTTCTTATGGTTAGAATCGTTTTAGGAAAGTGAGATATTTTATATACTTTCTAAAAAATCTCTTTTCAAATCTCTTCCTCTAAAAATCTCTTTTCTAACATGCTTTCCATAAGCTCTCTCCAATTTCCTTTCCAAAATTGTTTTCAAAAACTCCCTCCGAAAATCTATTTCTCAAAACTTTCTAAAAAGTCATTTCCAAAACGCTCTCCTCGAAATCCACTTTCTAAAAACGCTCCCTAGGTCTCCCTCCTAGAAAAACTCTTTTCAAAATTCACTTTTCAAAACTCCTTTGTAAAGTCTCTTTCTTAAAAATTCCTTCCAAAATCTTCTTTCTAAAACTCTCCTCAAGTTCACTTTTCAAAAATCCCTTTTTAAGATTTCCTTCCAAAAATCTCCCTTTCTAAAAGCTCACGTTCCAAAAATCTCTTTTCTTAGAGCCCAAATTAAACCCTAGAGCCAACGATTAGGAAACCCTAATTTCCTTTCTCAAAACATGATTTCCAACCTTGCCTCAAAACCTAGGTTTCCAAAATCTCCTTTTTTACATCAAAACCATAAGTTTCCTAAACCTAAACATTTAAATCTTTCCTTAAACTTTAAGTTTCTAAACTTTCCTAAATTTCAAATCTTTCCAAATCTAAAACTTTCTAAACTCAAAACTTTCTTACTTTCAAAACTTCCCTATTTCAAAATATTTCAAATTTCAAACTTTTCAATTTTAAAACTTTCATAAAATGAAACATTTTCTATTTCAAAATCTTTCTTATTTCAAAACATTTCCTACTTCAAAACTTTCCTAAATCGAAACTTTCTTAAAATGAAACCTTTTCCTATTTTGAAACTTTCCTAAAATGGAACTTTCCTAATTCGAACCCATCCTAAATCCAATCTTTCCTAATCTTCCAAACCCTTCTAAGTCGAGTCAAATCTTTCTTAAACCTCTAGTCTTTCTTAAATCCCATTTTTCCTAAGTCTAGGTTTCCTAAACGTCAATCTTTCCAAAACAATTCCAATTTCCAATTTCCAATATTCTATTCTAAGTTCAAATCAAATCCTTTTTTGAATCAAAATATCTTTTTCAAATAAAATATTCTATTTTCTATCGAACTCTGCTCCGAACTACGATTGACCTGATTCCTCAAAAAGGATACGTACGCAACCCTCATGGATGCGGTCACAACCTTTTTCAAATCTCCAATTCCATAATCTTCTTCAAGTTTCCAATTTCCTAATCTCTTCCAAGCTTCCAATTCCATGAACTATTCCAAATTTCTATTTCCAAATTTCTATTTCTAATTCCTAAAACTTTCCAATTTCAAACCTATCTTTTCAAATTTCTTTTTAAATCAAATCAATTTATTTCCAAATCTATTTTCCAACTTTTTTTTTTTGCACTTGCATATCATGCATCATGTCTTTTTAAACATTCTTTTTCGAAAGTGGATAGGATTGGATATTTTTTAGTTGAAGAGTCTCATAGGTGAATCTAGGGTGAATAGACATGTAGGTACCGCAAGGGCAGGGTAGGGTGATGGCTTAATGCGTCTTCCCTACACGTAACCAACCTCTGAACCTAGATCACTGTTTTCAAAGACCAAAATGGAGTTTATTTTTCAAAAAGGGCTAAAATATTTTCCATAGGTTGCCAAACAACTTGTTTTCTTAAAAACCCTCTCTTGAGGAAGTATTTTCAAATTTGTTTTCAAAAACCCTAAGTGTAGTCTTCAGATTGTGCTTAGTTTTTAGGTAACCTAACTCACCTTAATCAAGTTAGGTGATGACTCCAAATTGTTTTTCAAAAGCCCTTTATTCAAATTAATTTTCAATTCAAACCTAGTCGCACTCATTCTTCAAGGGGGATGGGTTCTAACGAGAGAGTACAGTATTTTTCCCACTTATATGTGTATTCCTCAAGTGCAAAAAATCTGGGCGCGATAGCTGGCGACTCCGCTAGGGAACACTTAGAGGGTTAGGCCGTAGTCATGTCTCTTTACCCTTCACCCATGTAGAGTCTTCAATTAACTTGTTCAATCCTATTCACTTCAAATTTTCAAAACCAAATTTTCAAAATTGTTTTAAAAAAAAAGACATGCATTTATTCATATTATCTTGTATTAAGTTTGTCATCCACATATTAACTCTTGCATATTTGTTTTGTAGGTGCGCTTTTTGTTTAAATTTAATTAACTGCTAAATGTGATGAACAGGATGAATGGGAGTTGTTGGGCTTTTTCCTCCGCTTTCAAAAATCACACACACACTGCATATGCACTTGCATTCTACATACTTGCATTTTTACCCTGATATAACCCTTCTAGTTAGAAAGGGGGAATGGCATATTGGTTATGGGCAAGATACTGTGTCAGTCTCTTTGCCTACGGCCTCTTGATGGTTCCCCCGCTCTGATCAACAACCAATCATGGCACCACCTCGGGGAGTGGGCCTAGGTTTGAAGATTCGAGGACCGAGCCTTTTTAGGACGCATTAGTCAACCCTCAACCTCATGCTCATATAGACACCTTGCATGGCCGAACCTCTACCGAATTTAAGACACGCGCACCGTTTTCAAAACCATAGAGGAAAGGGCGACTGCTCTTAATTTCACTTATATTTGTTCATTCCTGTTGTTATAATGATTGTATTCTTACTGTTATAATACCTGTCTAACTGCTCATACATGTATATGTACTTCAACTGTATTCTCTCTCCTTATACTCTATACGTCCATTTTCATGCATTCTATATTCCATGTCAAGACGAGAGTTCCAAGTAACTCAAGTCACTGCATTCTCATGCATATGATCAACCCAAAGAGAGTGACACCTGGTTCACTCTCCCTTACATTAAACCTACCCAAACCCTAAGGGTTCCCACGTTAACCCTAAGGAAGCATTGCATGCATTTTAAATCATCTCATAAAAAGGGCCCCAATCCCTCTATGCTCACAGAGATAGGATTGCCATAAAGACAAGGGCAATCGATCAACAAGGTCTCTCAGTGACCTCCTCGACATCAAATCTAAAGAAGGTGAATCCGAGGACTCAAGAGTAGTTAATGACTTCTTATGTAAAACTAGATAGGCAGAAATCCCGAAGAAACATGTTCCCTTTCCCTGTTAAAATGTATTTCAATTTTTTTGTATCATAAACCCAAAGTTAAAATGTATTTCTTTATTTTCCTCGAGCACATGGATGGATGAATATGTGAATTGATGAAGTTCCCCATCTAATGGTAAAGTATCTGCATACAGGGGCAGAAACCCCTATCTCCAAAAGTGAGCCAATACATCATGATTAGTTTCCCTCTTAAATGGGGACACCCTAGGACATGCATTGCATAAAGCACTCTAAAAACCAGAAACTGACTTGCAATTTGTGTTTTTGTCTTTTTCTCTTTTCCTTTCTATTTATAGAGATCACCCTGCACTGAGTTAACATTGCTCCTAAGAAAGGGCAACATCCACCTAGGGATCCCATTATCACCCGGCGAAGAACATCACTGATGGCTGCTAACCCTGAAGAATCATCTCAAGTTTATCGAGAAAAGGTCAACGAAATGATGACCAAGATGGATGATATGCTCAAACTCATTCAAACTATGGCTATGAAGGATGCTGCTACAGTCCCATCATCATCTATGACTTCGTCCAAGGACCCTGAACCTGCTAATCCAAGGATCGTGCTTCAGTCTGACAATGCTGGGAGGAATAAGGAAGATGCCAAAGGGGTCAGCGCTGAAGAGGAGGAGACCATAGTACTTTCACCTATCGCAAAAAAGGCCCCCCTAGACCCTCTCAGTCTGAAAATATAAGGGTTAGAGGATTTGCTACGAAGTCTCCATGGCCACGACACTTACGGATTCACTTCCTACGATGAGCTCTGTTTCTTTCCTAACCACTCAAGACCTGCTAGGTTCAAAATACCTAACTTCCAGAAGTATGACGGCACTGGTAACCCCATTGCTTAATTTCGTCTCTATGCTCGAGCGCTAAGTGGTCACGGCAATGATCCGAAACTCCTCATGTAGCTATTCCAACACAGCCTCACGGGGTCTGCTCTATAATGGTTTGCTCGTTTGGACTTAAGGAAGATTACAACCTGGATCGAGCTGGTCAATGCATTTAAAGCCCAATATCATCACAATATTGATCTCACCTCTGACCGATGGATCTGGATGACTATGAGCAAGGGTGAAAAGGAAAGCTTCAAGAAGTATGCCTTGAGATGGAGAGAAGCTACAGCACAAGTCAATCCCCCATTGGAAGAGAAGGAGTACGTACAACTGTTCATACATACTTTTCAAGGTATATACTATGAGAAGCTCTGCACAAGTGTGGGGAAAAGCTTCTCCGAGCTCATCATGCAAGGGGAGATGATAGAACATGGCCTCAAGATAGGGAGGATTACGGACCGCTATGCCAAGACTGGAGAAAGTACCAACAACATAGCCAAGAGAGTTGCTACTACAAGGGGAACAATCAAGAAGGAAAATGAAATGTCTGCCATCCTGCCTGGCCAACCACCCCAATACTGACCGCCATTACAATCACACCCTGTCCTGCCCTTACCCACTTTAACCATGCCTACTCCAACCCCTAACTACGGCCTAGCTGGGGCACGACCTAACTTCAATAGAGCTACCCGACGCACCCGTACCTTTAATACCTTAGCCGGTACCTAAATCGAGGCTTGCCATAGCCTTTTGAAGAACAACATCTTGAAGCCCATACCTGCTCGTCCTTTGCCAAGCCCTTTACCCCCAACTTTTAATGCTGCCCTTACATGTGAATACTATTCGGGTAGCCAAGGGCACGACACCGAAAGCTGCTTCGCTCTCAAGCACAAAATCCAAGACTTGATCGACAATAAGACCATTGATCTGCAGCCGGTAAAACCTGCTCCGACTCCCAATGTGACCACCAATCCTCTGCTGGACCACACCATCAATATGATACTAGTAGGAATGGAAGGTGAGGGAGAGTTCAACAAGCTCGAGACCGGAGATTATGAGGACTATTGGGAGACCGATGAAGAAGATGACTGGGAGGAAGACTTCCCATTATACCCGATCTATCTCTATAACCCTCATAAGGTGCCTGATGCTTCTGATCAGCCAGCTAAGGAGCCAATGTTTCTGAAAGAAGAGCTTGCTGAAAACATGACTGTTGATGGATGGGGCACTGAGTTTCTGTACCCAAAGTATGTTGCGGCAGAACATCACTTACTAGAGAACCCTTGGCCCGCAACTGAGTAAAACTATGAAGAAATGAGCTGGGAATTAGAAGAGCCAAGAGAACAGACAGAGCCATTCGAATTAGAAGGAGGTGAACTAGCCATCCTATTTACAGAAGGACCTGTTGCAAAGAACAAAAAAGAGAGATCAATGAAGCTACTGACTGCACAATCACTGTCGACATGTCCGGAGCTCTAGAAGAAGCCTTTGCCTGTCTTACCCTGACCAAAGACCCAAAACGCGAGTGGAGTATTAAAGATGTGGGCATTGTCCCAAGGCCTTACTGAAACAAAAATCCCTTTAAAAACGTACAAGAGAGGGGTGTTTTCACCCACTTTCTTTCTATCCCTTTTATATTTTGTTCTTTGATTAATATCTGCACTTCTAGTTCTTTACAGTAAGACTATATGCTTTCTACTTACATAATAAAATGATTAAATTGCTGTTATCTTATATTTCTCTTGTGAATGGCAACTACTTTCTACGCAAGGGGCATGGTTTACGTTATGGAATGATCTGACTTGAAAGGATGATAGCATGAGTTAACCACTCACCAAATGATCAGCTTCCCAAAGAAAGAGAGGATAAGGATGAGTGAGGAAACTACCTAAAGGCAACACTTGCAAGACACTGAAGCTAAGCGATGTGTGGTCAGTTTATCAAAATGAAAAAGAGCCATCTTTCACTTCCCCACATATAAATAAATAATAAATAAATAAATAATGCTTATATCCCCTTTGCTGAGCCCCTACTGCCTCGCAGAAAGTAAAAATTTTCTTTGCCAACCCTGATCCACAACTGTCCTCCCCACACTGGGGCAGACAATAATCGAGAAACTCTAGGAATGTTATCCACCTCTATCATGCTAGGATAGTATCGAAAGCTCTATAGATCAAACAATCTAGTTGAAAGTGAAGAGAGGCCTTCATTCCATTTCCCATACAGTCAAAAGCAACCCCCTTCCCAAACCCGTTAAGCTATTTATCTTCTTCGAGAAAACCCTAACCTAGGGATCACCGCCCACATTGGGTTAGATTGAACTGCTAAAGAAAAGGTCTAAGGAAAAAGGGTTGAAGAATTTTTCGTTTCATAAAAAGAAAGAAAAGAGATAAAAAGGAAAAAAGTAAAGGAAAGGAGTTTCCAAGGGGCAAGAGGCCAAAAAAAAAAAAAAAAAAAACCGCCCTGATTGTGCCATCTTGAAAAGCATAATAAAAGGGCCAAAAGAAAAGAAAGTCATGTTTACATAGAAGGGCGAAAGAAAGAAGGCATTTTCACCTTGAGAAGTATATAGTAAAAAGCAAGAAGGAAATTTAAAGGTGATCCTAGGTTACAAAGAAACGCAGTAGAAACAATAGGTTTGAGCCATTACCCTTTCTTGCAAAACCCCAAAACCATGGCCTACACTACAACCCTACTAAAGTCCCCACTGATTGAAAACGGATTTCTTGATCTAAGTGAGCTGGACACGCTGCCAAAGCCAAGAACGGATGTTAACCCTACTGGAAGAAAAAAAAATATAGTCAAGGATGGTACGGATCTAAACCCTACTGAAAACAACATCAAATTTGAGCCTACATATCCCGTTGTTTCTGAAACCCCATAACTTAACCTACACTACGGTCCTAAAACAAAGTCTTCTCAAATTGAAAGAACTGGCCGCTTATCACTCTGCTGAAGGTTAGGAAAGTTGTTGCTAAAACCCCGAGAGTCGAGAGTTTCAGCCCAATAACCCCATACACTAACCCTAAAATAGAGAATCGGAGAGGGTCAGAAGGTTGAGAAAATTATGAAGTGCTATCATCCGATCAAGGTAAGATTGAGCCAAAGAAAGGCCAGGCCCCGAAAAGGAAAGAGTTACCATTCCAAAGATATTAAGTGGGACAGCACCCTTTGTCATTCCAACAACTAGAATATTTCTAATGTGTGCATACATTTTCAGACAAAAAAAAAAAAGCAGGAGCTTCGCATACATAGGTCACCCATAACAGTTTAATATCAACTCATGAAGTAAATAGCTAGCGCCATCACCCATCGCATGCATATGATCATATACTTAGCTATAAAAGTCATAAATACCTCTACTCATCCATGTTACTCAACTAGCTAGCTCATAAATGTCTATCTCTATGCAAAATCTAAAGGAATAAAACTGTCTAACATAAATACATCTCAGGAATAGGGGCAAAAGAAGATTAGAGTCTCCACAATGGGCATCTATCAAAGGTCAAAGTCAATGTCATCTGGATCGAAATCCTCGAAACCTGGCATCAGAGGAGGCGGGTAACTACTCGAAGCACCAGCATCCTGCAAAGAAGACAGAACCGAAATTAGCCACATGAAAGAAGATCTAAACAACAGTAGAGCAAAAAGAAGGAGAGAAAAGATGGCATACCCCGCCACCGCCCATCCGAGATAACCAAGCTATCAGGGAAGCTACCTCGGCCTGATACTAATCCCGCTCTATCTGGTACTGATCTCTTTGGTCTCTCACAATAGTAAACTCAGCCTGGGGCACATATCCTTCAACTCGGCACCACAAGTCAACCACCTCCTGGCCAACAACATATCCGCCGACTACTACCTCAAACTGGGTGAAGGCACCAACAGAATGAGCCCCGAAGTGTGCAACGTAGTCTGTATCCGGAGGAAGCAAGAACTCGGCACCCGGCTGCCACTCCTGATAGGGGATAGGCACTCCCGCCACCAAGGCACCAAACATATACTCTGGCGTAGCTCCTACTGATTGGAACTCCTCATGAAACTGCCGCTAGTGTCGCTCTTCCAGATAAGACTCCCAAGTATCATCAATGAGAAAAGCAGCCCTCGAGAAGGATAACGGGACCAAGTACGGGACCGTCTCATAATAAACAGATCTAATAAAGAGCCGCCAAGTCACATCCCTCGCCTCAATTAACTCCAGGTTCACCTGTAGCATCACAAAGTTAGTAATCTCTGATCGTTGGGCCACCCGGTCACGAGCCCACCTCAAAGCACGAAGATAAAGGTCGTGCTCGACAATTGTAGGGCGACGAACAGGTAGGTACTTATAGCTCCACCAGACAAGGAAAGGCCAGAAACTAGTCATGCTGCCCCAACGGGAAAAAGTCCAAACCCGCATCGATCTAAGGAAGCAGCCATAGGAGAAGGACCCCCAATCCAACTAAGCCAAAGCCCTAGGATCGGCTACTATACTCACCAACCGAAATGGCACGAGCGACTTGTTGTTGTTGCAGAAGCAGCTAAAGATGATGTACAAAACAAGTCGCTGTCTCATAATGTCCCGCCTAGCAGGTGATGGCTCAACAGCAAAGGTACAGTCATCCCAACTGAGCCAAGAGACCGGGAAGATAGAACGCTTAGAAGGGGGCAAGTCCAGCAAAATGCAGGCCTTATCTCTACTAACTGACAGTAAAGTGATCCGCCGACCGACGAAGGAAAGCCCCATGATGATCGCCCAATCCAAGGGGGTGGGACCCAACTCAAAGCCAACAAAATAAAAGGTCCCCATCTCTTTAAACCACCGCTCAATAAGTGCCAGCACCAAATGCCAGTTCAGGCGGTTAGCCTGTAATCCCATGAAAGCTCTGAATTCGATCTCAGCCAAGAAAGCGCGATATGATGGGGCAGCCCGCTGCATGGTCATGAAGACCTAATGAACAGCCCCTCTAAAAGCTATGTGTACCCGCGGAGGGGGCAAATGCTATCTAGAATATACACTAGGGTGGTAAGCAAGATCTCCGAACAGTGGGATGTCCGGTACCTCCAGGTCACCCAAATCAGCATCCGTCTGCCTATGTCTAGAGGAGGCTCTCCCATAACTAGTCACCTGATCCCCAAGACCTAGTACTTCTTCCTCAGCACCAATCTCCTCCACAAAGGCCTGCTCAACCGGAGGAAAGGGGCCGACAAGTGGTCCACTCCCCTGTCCGCTCTGACTAGAAGAGGCCCGTCCCGTAGATCATCGGCTACCTCTGGATCAGCTGGAACCATCAGTGGAATCTGTCCGAGCCACCTTCCTCGAGCGACGTCTCCTCTCAGAACCATCATCACCCGCATCTGCCATCTTGAAAAGGTAAGCCAAGGTAAAAGGTGTTAATATACGGTACATGCAGATAAATAATAATAAAATAAAGTAAATAAACAATAAAAAAAACAAATAATAATAATAATAAAAAGATTTCAAATGATAAGTCAAAATGAATTTTTTACACCTTTTGATTTTCCAACTTCAAGTCAAATCTCAAGAGTTTTCTGTCTTTTTTCTTCAAAAAGATTTTATTTCTAAACCTTTTCCAACTCTTTTCCTGATTTCTAAAAAATTTTGACAAAGTTTCGTGTAAAAATGGTCCCTACAACACCTATGACATCAACACAAAACACAAACCCTGCACTTTACAACGTCATAATCACATGACATCAGCACCCGCGCACACTTTTTAATTTTTTGAAATTATTAAAACACATGTTTTCTTTTTCCAATAAATCAATGGTTTTCAAAAATGTCCTAAAATTCCTCAAAATCATTCAAATGTTTTCTAAAAAATTTCCTAAATTTTAAACTCTAAAAATTTCATCAATTTCTTAAGTTTTCTTAATTTTCCTAATTTTCTAAGTATTTTTCTATTTTTTAAAAAACAAAGATTCACCAAGTTTTCAAAAAATCACGAAACTTCACATGATTGTTAAACACATTTTTCTAAGGCACATGGCATAAAAATCTAGCCAAAAAACTCAATGCCCAAGCCTGTATGAACAAACCCCCAATTCCTGCAGAAAACCATCTTCACATAATCACGCAAAATCACTCAAATTCAATCAAACAAGCACCAAAATGCACAAATAACTTCACCACAGTGTTCAAAACATATCAAAACATCAATTTTCACTGTTCACACGACTTAAACGGAGTTATACACATTAAAATCAACATAGGATAGAAAACTCACCTTTCGAAGTTCTCTAGCAAAATCTTCTCTTTCGGCGGCTTTTCCGGCAATGTGGTCTATTTCCGACAATCACCCGTAATCCCTAAGAAGTGCTCCAGGTCGATTCCCTCACAAACACTCTTGATTCTTCAAAAATCCCTTAAATCCCACAAGTGTTCGAACCAAAACATTTTCTGATTTTGTTCCTAGGCCTAACGCTACTGCTTGTGGCGCCAAGCCAAATTTGACAAAGACACCACTCCTAGTGGCGCCAGTTCCAAATTTTGGGCAGCTTTGCCCTTTTTCCCCCCAAAAACTCGATTTCAAAGGCCTATTGGGCCCAATATTCGTTTCTACAATCCCATCTTCCAAAATTTCCAAAGTCCGTCCCTCCGACCGCCTCACAATCAACATGGGACTCTTACTTTATTGTTTTTTGTCTTCGACAAGCACAGACAAAAGAGGGACATTTGTAAGCACCCCACTTTTGACCGCTCGACAGTCTACAGTCCGTCCAAACTTGAGTTCAAGTCAATATGGACATATTCTAGAATTCTAGTCCTAATCTAGTCAACTCATCGCTTCGCAGGCCCACCAGGTCCAAATAGAGGCAAAATAACCAAAATGCCCTTATGGGTGTTGCTCCTTCCAATCCTGTAGGCACGTCTTGCCGAAGACGATAAGTCCCCCTTTCTAATTCCAATAAGTGCGTCTTCCCGAAGATGGTAAGTCCCCCTTTCCAATTTCAATAGGCGCATCTTCCCGAAGAGAGTAAGTCCCCTTTTCCAATTCCAATTCCAATCCCTCTCTCGAGAAAGTTGATTCCTCGAGACGGTAAGTTTATCCTTTCCGGCACATTTTTTGAAGAAAGTTTCTTTGGAACGGTAAGTCCCTTCAAACCCGTCGACCAGGACGAGACCCCAAGTCCTCGAGATAGTAGAACTGTCCACCTTTGGCACCTGTTAGCCTGCCAATGCAGAAATGTCCGTTTCAGCACGCCTTCTGAGAAAGTTGATTCTCAGGCACTACGTCCCTTTAGCAGCTTCCCGAGATCAGGCAGTCTCGGGAATGATCGCGAACAGTTCGAGTAGTGGAAGTACCCGCAAACATCGCAACCGTCAGAGTAGCGAAAATACTCGCAAACAGGTCGATATAGGGAATTGCCAACAAACCCCTGTATCACGAAACCGCCGTCAGAGTGGCAGAAACACTCAAAACCCAGATCAACACCAGTGTCTGCCAGCCCACTTCAGTGAAAAATGACCAAACTGCTCCTAGGGCCATTTTTGACACTTTTCTCAAGAACACACCTAAGTCCTCAGAACAGTAAGTTCACCCTTCCAAGATCATCCTAGAGACGATCCGGCATGATTAGGTGCCTTTTATTCAGTTTCGGGCCAATTCCGAGACTTTTCGGTCAAGATGACCATTTTGCCCCTAGTCATCCGAATGCCCCAAGAACCACACCGGCTCTGGGTATCAAATCGGTAACCTCCCGAGAATGCTTCTTATAGTATTCTCAACCTTCATTATCTTTCCAGATCATTCCGAGTCAATTCTGACAAATCTGGTGAAAAATAACCATATTGCCCCTAGTGAGCCAGTCGCCTTTTCTGACCACACCGGCTCTGGGTATCAAATCAGTAGCCTTCGGGAATATTCTAAATAATGTTTCCAAATCTCAAGTCTTCTTCCAGGACATTCTGAGTCCGTCCTGGCAGCTTTCCAGCCCGATTGACCGTTTTGCACCTAATGGCCTGATCAACCCTTCTGACACATCATGTCCTCATTTTTCAAGTCCATTACCCCCGGGACCCTATTCTAAGGGTTCCTGCCCTTTTCCGGCCGTCCAGGCCATTCCTGGTCCCTTAATCCTTCCCGAATCTTCCGTAGTCACACCTAGTGAAGTCAGGCTAAAAATTGCATGGTAGTCACTAGTACAGGCGCCCAAATCTTCTCAAGATACGTTGTTTGCTGACCTTAAAACTTTCCTAACTGGCTGGCGCCACTAGTAGTGGCGTCAAGCCAATGTTTGGCCTGGCGCCACTGCAACAGGCGCCAGGTCATTCTTCTCTCTATAAATACAGAGCCTCCTCCAACGTGAAAGAGGTCCGCAAACTCAGTCTAAAAACCCTATTCTTCGATATAAAGAGCTCGTAGCCTCCCTAAACCCTAGTTTCTTAAGGTTCTCTAAACCCTAGCCTCCATACACAAACCCTAGCCTCCTACACACACATACACTCTCATATTCTTATACACTAGCCTCCAAAGCCTCCATTGAAGACTTGAGGTGCTGCAAACTGAAGTTCTCGAAGATCAAGACAAAGACTGAAGCGAAGACCGAAGCAAAGCAAGAAAAGCAAAGCGCGCACAGCAAAGCAAAATAAACAAGACACAAGGTAGGCTTTCTCTTTAAGTTTACGCATCTTCCCCCTCTCTTCTCTCTCCTAACCCACTTGAGTTTTCTTCCATTTTAATCTCCCATCTTCTTCCCCCCCCCCCCCCCCCCCCTTTCTTTGCATACTTGAAATAAGGACTTCCCGGTCCATATATAGGATTAGGCTATTGGAAGGTCACCATGTCGAGGGCTTTCTTTTAGTCTAACCGGAGACCACATGGGTTCGGCCCCCTTAATTATGTGGTGAAGCCTTTAACCTTGTATGTTCACGACCCCAACTTGCATTGTGCATATCATGATCTTGCATTCTTCTAAAATTCATTTTTAAACTTGTTTTCCAAAGCTTGCATCAAAACTCGTTTTCAAACTTACATCAAAATCTTTTTTTTCAAAACTTGTTTTCAAAATCACAATCCTAGGGTGATTCTAGCATTGTCATGGTTAGGATTGCTTTAGGAAAGTGTTACATTTAAAGTGACCAGTATGGTCAATATTTTCAAACTCATTGTTTTCAAAACCACTATCCTAAAGTGGTTCTAACCTTCTTATGGTTAGAATCATTTTAGGAAAGTGAGATATTTTATATACTTTCTAAAAAATCTCTTTTCAAATCTCTTCCTCTAAAAATCTCTTTTCTAACATGCTTTCCATAAACTCTTTCCAATTTCCTTTCCAAAATTGTTTTCAAAAACTCTCTCCGAAAATTTATTTCTCAAAACTTTCTAAAAAGTCCTTTCCAAAACGCTCTCCTCGAAATCCACTTTCTAAAAACACTTTCTAGGTCTCCCTCCTAGAAAAACTCTTTTCAAAATTCGCTTTTCAAAACTCCTTTTTAAAGTCTCTTTCTTAAAAATTCCTTCCAAAATCTTCTTTCTAAAACTCTCCTCAAGTACACTTTCCAAAAATCCCTTTTTAAGATTTCCTTCCAAAAATCTCCCTTTCTAAAAACTCACTTTCCGAAAATCTCTTTCTTAGAGTCCAAGTTAAACCCTAGAGCCAACGAATAGGAAACCCTAATTTCCTTTCTCAAAACATGATTTCCAACCTTGCCTCAAAACCTAGGTTTCCAAAATCTCCGTTTTTACATCAAAACCATAAGTTTCCTAAACCTAAACATTTAAATTTCTAAACTTTCTTAAACTTCAAATCTTTCCAAATCTAAAACTTTCTAAACTCAAAACTTTCTTACTTTCAAAACATTCCAAATTTCAAACTTTCCAATTTCAAAACTTTCTTAAAATGAAACCTTTCATATTTCAAAACCTTCCTTATTTCAAAACCTTTTCTATTTCAAAACTTTCCTAAATCGAAACTTTCTTAAAATGAAACCTTTTCCTATTCCAAAACTTTCCTAATTTGAAAACTTTCCTATTTTGAAACTTTTCTAAAATGGAACTTTCCTAATTCGAACCCTTTCTAATTCCAATCTTTCCTAATCTTCCAAACCCTTCCAAGTCGAGTCAAATCTTTCTTAAACCTATAGTCTTTCCTAAATCCCATCTTTCCTAAGTCTAGGTTTCCTAACTCTCAATCTTTCCAAAACAATTCCAATTTCCAATTTCTAATATTCTATTATAAGTTCAAATCAAATCCTTTTTTCTAATCAAAATCTCTTTTTCAAATCAAACATTCTATTTTCTATTGAACTCTGGTCCGAACTACGACTAACCTAATTTTTCAAAAAGGATACGTAGGCAACCCTCATGGGTGCGGTCACAACCTTTTTCAAATCTCCAATTCCATAATCTTCTTCAAGTTTCCAATTTTCTAATCTCTTCCAAGCTTCCAATTCCATGATCTATTCCAAATTTCTATTTCTAATTTCTAAAACTTTCCAATTTCAAATCTATCTTTTCAAATTTCTTTTTAAATCAAATCAATTTCTTTCCAAATCTATTTTCTAACTTTTTTTTCTTACACTTACATATCATGCATCATGTCTTTTTAAACATTCTTTTTCTAAAGTGGATAGGATTGGACATTTGTTAGTTGAAGGCTCTCATAAGTGAATCCAGGGTGAATAGACATGTGGGTACCGCAAGGGCGAGGTAGGGTGATGGCTTAGTGCATCTTCCCTACACATAACCAACCTCCGAACCTAGATCACTGTTTTCAAAGACCAAAATGGAGTTTATTTTCAAAAAGGGCTAAAATATTTTCCAAAGGTTGCCAAACAACCTGCTTTCTTAAAAACCCTCTCTTGAGGAAGTATTTTCAAAATTATTTTCAAAAACCCTAAGTGTAGTCTTCGAATTGTGCTTAGTTTTTAGGTGACCTAACTCACCTTAATCAAGTTAGGTGGCGACTCCAAATTATTTTCCAAAAGCCCTTTATTCAAATTAATTTTCAATTCAAACCTAGTTGCACTCATTCTTCTAGGGGGATGGGTTCTAACGAGATAGTACAGTATTTTTCTCGCTTGTATGTGTATTCCTCGAGTGCAAAAAATCTAGGCGCGACAATGGTTATGGGTTTTTGCCAGGAATTGTAAGGGTTTGAACCTATTACTTCTAACGGGTTTCTTTTATCACGTAGGATCACCTTTAAATCTCCTTTCTTCCTTTTGAACATTGCACGCCCTACAAGATGGCATGGGCGTGTCATCTCTTCTTTTGGCTTACTTGTTTACTGAAGGAATGGTTTTTTTTTTAAGCTCCTTCCTTCACTTTTGCTTGCTTTATGATGGCTCTCCTCCCTTTTCCTCTTCTTTCCTTTTATAAGGTGGATGTTTCTACAATTCCTCTATCTTAGATATATTTTCTCTCAATGTTTCATTTTAACCCATTGCGAGCGGTGATCCCTAAGTTAGGCTTTTCTTGGAAAGAAACGTAACTGGCCCGATAGGTTTGACAATGGTTGCTTTTGACCTTATGGGAAATTGAATGAGGGCCCCTTCTCCTTTTGAAATGGATTGCTTGATCCGTAGAGTCTTCATGCCGTCTTGGCTTGATGAACATTCTTTATCGAGTCTTTTGTTATCTCTTTGCCCCAGTGTGGGGGAATGATTTTGGATTAGGGCTGATAAGAAATCTTTTGCCTTCAGCATGACACTAGTGGGTTAAGCAAAAGGAATATACACTTTTTTTTTTTTAAAATGAAAGACAGCTTCTCGTCCTTTTGATAGTCTGGCTACCCATCGCTTAGCTTTGGTGTCTTCTAAGTGCTGCTTTTTGGGTGATTTTCTCACTCATCCTGGTCTCCTCTTTCTTTGGAAAGTTGATCCTTCGGTGAGTGGTTAACTCATGCTATCACACCCTTCAAGTCAGGTCTTCCACAAGATAGAACGAACCCCCCTTTTTGGAAGCATTCATCATTCACATGAATATGAGATAATAGCATTTGAAAGAAAAACTATCTTTTTATTATTTTAACCAAAAACATGAATTTCTTATTGAAATGAAAATGCGAGCATAAACTTAAAGACTGAAAGTAAAAGAGATAGAACGAAAGCGGGTGAGTGCACCCCTCTCTTGTACGCTTTTTGAGAGAGCCCTTCTATTAAGGTTTTGGAACGATGCCCACATCCTCGACGCTCCATCCATCATTGAGATCTTCAAACCAAGCAGGGCAAGCAGGGGCTTCTTCTAGGGCTCTAGGTGTGTTAACGGTGATGGTGCAGTTGTCAGCCTCGGCGACTTTCTTATCATCCTCTATTGCCCCTTCAGTTCCTTCAATAAATAAGTTAGCTCGCTTGTCTCCCTCTAATTTGAATGGTTCTGTTGGGACTTTTGGATTTTCAAGTCCCCAGCTCATGTCTTCATAATTGAATTCAGTAACGGGTTAAGGGTTTTCTAATAGGTGAAGTTCCATTGTGGCATACCTAGGGTGCAAGAATTCATCACCCCAACCATCCACAGTCATGTCTCTGGCAGGGGTCTCCTCCACGGGTATGAACTCTTCAACTGGACAATCAGAGGGATCATATACTTCGTTTGGATTGTAGAGGTAGACTGGGCATGGCGAGATTTCCTCATCCCAGTCACTTTCCTCATTGGTTTCCCATTCCTCCTCAAAATAGTCCTCGACTAAGATCTCCTCCAATTCATCCCCCTCTTCTATTTCCTCTAGGACCAGGTTGACAGTGTGGTCCGACAGAGGGTTTGTGGTTATATTGGGAGCAGGAGTAGGGTTTACCGGTTGTATGTTAATGGTCTTGTTCTCTATCAGGTCTTAAATTTTATGCTTGAGGGAGAAACAGCTTCTCGTGTCATGCCCTTGGCAGTGGACGGGCCAGTATAGACTTCAATATGTTATTTTTTAAGAGGTTATGATAGGCTTCTGTCTAGGTGCAGGCTAGAGTATCTAAGGTGAGGATGCATTGGACCAACCTATTGGGGTTGAAATTAGTCGTGACTCCAACAAAGTTGGGGGCTTGCACAACTGGGTTGCTGAGCATGGTTAAGGTAAGCATGAGCAATATAGGATGTGACAGGGATGATGGGCAATATTGTGGCGGTTGAATAGGTAAGATGGCCAACACTTCTCCTTCCTTCTTGGTCACTCCCCTTGTGGTGGCTACCTTTTGGGCTATGTTAGCAGAGCTTTCACCAGTCTTTGCATAGGGCCTGTAATTCTTCCCGTTTTGAAGCCATTTTCTATCATTTCCCCTTACATGATAGGCTCAAAAAAGTTCTTCCCAATACTTGTGTAGAGCTTTTCATAATATATATCCAAGAAGGTATGCACAAACAGTTAAACATACTCCTTCTCTTCTAAAGGGGGATTGACTTATGTTGTTGTTCTCTATATCTAAGGGCATAGCTTTTGAAGTTTTCTTTTTCTCCCTTCCTCGTTGTCATCAAGGACCAACGGTTAAAAGCGAAATCTATGTTATGGCGATATTGTGCTTTGAATGCATTAACCAGCTCGATCCAGGTTATGATCTTCCTCAGATCAAGTCAAGTAAACCATTGTAGAGCGGACCCGGTAAGGCTGTGTTGGAAAAGTTACATGAGAAGTCTTGGATCATTCCCATGGCCACTTAATGCCCCATCATAAAGGCGAAGGTGGGCTATAGGGTTGTTAGTGCCATTGTACTTTTGGAAATCAGGCATTTTGACTTGGCCGGTCTTGTGTGATTCAGGAAGAAGCACAACTCATCATAGGACGTGAGCCCGAAAGTGTCATGCCTATGGAGGTTTTGCAGTGAGTTCTCCAACCCTTAGATTTTCAAGCTAAGAGGGTCTAGGGGAGATCTTTTCATAGCAGGAGTAAGTAGTATAGCCTTTTCTTCTTTGATGTTGGCCCCCTTGGAGTCCTCTTTACTTTTCCCCATTGTGTCAAATTGAAGCACGATTTTTGAGTTAACAAATGGCGGCCAACCCTGATGAGACTTTCCCGATCTCACGAGAAGAAGTCAACGAGATGAGAACTAAGATTGATGAAATGTTCATGCTCATCCAATCCATGGCAATAAAATATGCTTCTTCAGCTCCGTCATCATATACGATCTTCCCCAAAGACTCTGAAGTAAAGCTCTTTGTCAGGTGATGATCGAGTCTCTGGTTGGATGCAGATCTTTCTTAGGAGTAATAATGTCTTTCTATGGTATAGTACCTATGAAAGAAAAAGAAAAAAACACAAGGACACCAACCATAAGTTAATGTTTGATACTTGAAAGCTTTATATGATGCATATCTTAGGGGTGTCCCTTCTTGAGAGGGAGACTAAGCATGATACATTTAGCTCACTTTTTTGAGATAGGGGGTCGGCCCCTATATGCAGATATCTTACCATCGATTGAGAACATACATTGGTCATTCATTCATGTAGAAAATGAAAGAGTACATTGAAATTTGAGTTTAAATACAAGAGGATCGAAGTACATTTTAATAGGGAAAGGGAGAATATTTTCCTTGAGACTTTCTCCTATCTACTTTTACATTTAAAATCCTAAACTACTCTTGAGTCTGCAAATTCGCCTTCTTTGAGTTTGATGTTAAGGAGGTCATTGAAAGACCTTTGTCATTTGGTTGCCCTTTGTCTTTTTTGGTAACCTTGTCTTCTTGAGCATAGAAGGATTGGGGCCTCTCTTTATAGAATGACTTGAAATGTATGCTATGAGTCCTTACGGTTACCTGGGAACCCTTAGGATTTTGGTAGGTTTGAAGCAAGAGAGAGTGAGCTTAGTGTCACTCTCTATAGGTTGATCATATGCATGAAGATGCAATGATTTGAGTTACTTTGAAACTCTCATCTTGAGATGAAGCTTTGAATGTATATACATATTTCCATTTTTGCCAGCTCGGTAATCTCTGGTCTGACCAAACTCACATTCAAACCAACATAGACACATTCAAATTCAAACTAGTTTTCCAGACTCAATCTAGTCAATCATTCGCTTCACGAGCCCACTAGGCCCAATAGAGGCAAAATGACCAACATGCCCTTGCGGCATTGCTCAATACAAATCCAGTTGCCATATCTTCCTAAAGACGGTAGTACCAATTTCAACCGCAATTCTAGATCCATTCCAATCCAGACCAATCAAACTCAATTTGGCGCGTCTATTCAGAAAGTTGATCCCTTAGATGGTAAGTCCATCTAGTTTGGCACGTTTACCAAGAAAACTCTTTAGAACAGTAACTCCCTTCAAACCTATCGACCGGGATGGAACCCAAGTCCCTGAGATGGTAGAACGGTTCACTTTTAATGCCTACCAGCCCGCCAATGTAGATTATCCGTTATCCAATATGTCTTTCAAGAAAGTTGATCCCTCAGACATAAGTCCATCTAGCAGCATCTCGAGATCAGGCAATCTCCGAAATGAATGCACACCATCAGAGTGACAGAAACACTTACAAACATTACAACCATCAGAGTGGCGAAAACACTAGCAAACAGGTCACCATTGGGAATTGCTAATAAAATCCCTATATCACTAAACCAAACACGCCTCTTGGTCATGAAACATTTACCAAAGGACGGGATACCTTTGGAAATCAACTCGTCACACACTGTCAAAGTGATAGAAACACTCAAAACCCGGGTCAACACCAGTGCCTGCTAACTTGCTTCGGTGAAAAATGACCAAACTGCCCCTTGGGCCCTTTTTGGTATGCTTCTCGAGAAAGTACCTAAGTCCTCAGAGCGGTAAGTCCACCCTTCCAAGATTGTCCCACAGACAATCTGCCATGTTCAAATGCCTTTCTATTGGTTCCGGATCAATTTCAAGACCATCCAACCAAAATGACCATTTTGCCACCTCCCAATGATACTTCTAATAGTATTCCTGACCTTCCAACAACTTTCCGGATCATTCCGAGACTATTCCGGCAAGCCTGGTACAAAATGATCGTTTTGCTCCTGGTGGGCCGGTTGCCTTTTCTAACCACACCGGCTCTAGGTATCAAACTGGCAACCCCTTGGAACACTTTCAATAGTGTTTCCAACCTTCAAGCCTCCTCACGGGTCACTCCGAGTCCATTATGGTGTTTTCCCTATCTAATTGACCGGTTTGCCCCTGGTAGGGCTAGTTAACCTTTTCAAACATTTCGGCATTGTTTCTTCAGTCCGTTACCTTCGAGACACTCTTTCAAGGGTTCTTATCCATCCCCGGCCTTCTAAATCATTCCCGAACCTTTCAGAGTCACTCCTAGTAGAGCCAAGCCAAAAATTGCATGGTAGTCACTAGGACAGGCACCTAAATCTTTTGTCTTACATCCCAAAGGTTGAAAGATATGTTTCTTGCCGCCTTAAAACTTTCCTAAGTGGTTGGCACCACTAGGAGTGGCTCTAGTGGAAATTTTGCCCTAGCACCATTGCAACAGGCGCTAAGGTTGTTTTGATTGCTTATAAGTACAGACCCTCCCCTTGCGTTAAAAAGGTCCACAAACTCGGTCCACAAAACACTATCTCTCTGAAAACAAAGCTCGAAGTCTTTCCAAACACTAATTCTATGAAGCCTCTACAAGCCCTAGCCTCCATACACTTAAACCCTAGCCTCTATACACCTTATACACTCAAACACAAGCCTCCAAGTATCCATTGAAGACTCAAGTGTTGCAACTTCAAAGCTCTTAAGGTTCAAGTAAAGCAAAGAAAACCAAGCAATCAATGCAAGAAGAATACGAGGTTGATTTTCTATTTATTTTTATGTAATTCCCCCTCTCTCTTCTCCCTCTTAACCCACTTGGATTTTCTTCTATTTTTATCCCCATCTTCTATCTCCTCTTCTTGTATACTTGAAATAAGGGACTCCCTGATTCATGCCTAGGAAATACTGTTAAAGGTCACCGTACTGTGAGATATCTTCTAGTTCAACCCTTGATGGTATTATATTCAATGTGATCATTATGGTCCATATTTCAAAACTTTATTTGTTTTCAAAATCACAACTCTAAAATAGTTCTAATCTTTCATGGTTAGAATCGTTTTAGGAAAGTAAGATATTCATGAGACTTGTAAAAGTTCATATTCAAACCTCTTTCCAAATAGTTTTGCAAATCTACTTCCTAAAAACTCTTTTCAAAAATCTACTTCCTAAAAACTCTTTTTAAAGATCTACTTTTCAAAAACTTTTTGTATTGGAGTCCAAGTCAAGCCCTAGAATCCATTGTTAGGAAAACCTAGTTCCCTTTCATAAAATCATGACTTCATATTTTATCTCAAATCATAGGTTTTCAAAACTTTTTTCCACATCAAATCTTAGATTTTCAAAACTTCTTTTTTCACCAAATCATAAATTTTCAAATCTAAGATTTTCAAAATTCAACATTTCCAATTCTATGTCAAATCAAATCTTTCAATTTAGGAAACTAAGTCAAATCTTCCAAATTAGAAAACCAAATCCAATCTTTCAATTTTGGAAATCAAATCAAATCATCTATTTTTGAAAATACAATTCAATCTTCAACTCTTGGAAATAGAAATCAAATATTTCCTAATTTCAATCTTTCCTAAATTCAAACCTTTCTATATCCCGACTTTCCTAATTTCAAGCTCTCAAACCTTTCTTAATTTCGAACTTTCAAATCTTTCTAAATTCACACCTTTCTTAAATCAAGACATTTCCTACAATGGAACTTTTCAAATTCAAATCTTTCCAAAATCAATACTTTCCTAAAATGGAAAATTTTCTAAAATGAAACTTTTTAAATTTGACACTTTCCTAAAATGAAATTTTCCTATTTTGAAACTTTCCTAATTCAAAGCTTTCCAAAATCCAATCTTTCCTAAACCCTAACTTTCTAAATTCTTTCAAATCAAATATTCAAGTCAAATCTTCTCCAATCATTCCAAGTCAAGTGTTTCTAAATCAAATCAAACCGTTTTCAATCTTTTCTAAATCCCATCTTTCCTAATCCTTAGTTTTCTAAAATCAAACTTTCCTTAATCCAACTTTTCAAGATCAAATCAAATCTTTCCAATTCAATTGCATGTTTCATCCCTAGGTTACCTAAATCTTAGGATACCTAAACTCTAGTTCAACCCTAACCCTAAAGTTAGGAAGCTTCCACTCTTTTCTAAAACTCCTTTTTAAACCAAAGATGGCTTTCAAACTTCAATCTAAGTTAAGATGTTTTCAAAGCTCAACTCAATCTTTCCCAAATCAAGTCAAAGTCCTCCTTTAAAGTTTGGTCTTTTCAAATTAAAATCAATTTCAAAATCATCAAGTTCAATTTCAAATCAAAGTCAATTCTAAGTTCAATTTTAAATCAAAGTTTAATTTCAAATCTCCTATTCAAATTTCAAATCAAACATTTTCAAGTTAAACTTTTCAAAAACTTCAAAGTATCTATTTTCAATTGGACCCCAAATTTGAACTACGACTGACCTGATTCCCAATAAAGAGATCGTCGGTAACCCTCATAGGTGCGGTCACAACCTTTTTCAAGTTTCCAATTCCATTACCTTTTCTTTTTAAGTTTCTAATTTCTATAGAATTTTTCAAGCTTCAAATCTTTTCTTCAAATCTATTTTCAAAGTCAAATTCTTTCTTGCACTTGCATGTCATACATCATATTAAACTTCTTTCTAAAATTCTTTTCAAAGTGGATACGTAATTGGACATTGGACAATTGAACATTTTAATTAAGTGAACCTAGGGTGATGAGACATGTAGGTACTGCAAGGGTGGGATAGGGTGATAGCCTAGTGCATCTTTCCAATATGTAACCAACCCCCGAACCTAAAATCACTATTTTCAAAGACCAAAATAGAGTTATTTTTCAAAAAGGACTTAAATTTTGTTAACGGTTGTCAAACAACCTATTTTTCCAAACAAACCCTCTCTTGAGGAAGTTTTCAAAACTCTTTTCAAAACCCCTGAGTTTAATTTTCAGATTACACTTTGTTTTAAATGACCTAACTCACCTTAACAAAATTAGGTGGTGACTCCAAATCTTTTTCAAAAGTCAATATTCAAATCAATTTCTAGTTCAAACCTAGTCACACTCGTCCTTCTAGAAGGATGAGTTCTAACGAGAGAGTACCTTTTTTTTCTCACTTGTGTGCTTTCTCGGGTGCTAAAAATCAGAGCACAACACATGTATGCAAGAACATAGGGAGAAAGAATGCAATAGCATAGTAAACATGCATGCATGAACATTATACAAGCATTATAACAGCAAGAATAGACAAGGACAAAGGAAAGGAAAGCAGTTGTTCTTTCCTCCATGGTTTTGAATTTGACGTGTGTCTTAAATCCGGTAAAGGTTCAGCTATGCATGGATTTCTACATGAGCATGAGGTTAATGGTTTACTAATATTTTCTAAGAATGCTCGGTTCTCAGATCTTCAAATTGAGGCCCACTCCCCGAGGTGATGCCATTATCGATTGGTGATCTGAGCAGGGGAACCATCAAGAGATCATAGGCTAAGAAACTGACACAACATCCGCCCACAACCAATATACTATTCCCCCTTCTAGTTAGAAAGTACATGTTTAGGTAAAGAATGCAAGTATGCGAATGCTAGTGCATATGCAATGTATGTGTGAAATTTTTAAAAAGCGGAGGAAAAGGCCTAGCAACTTCCATCCATCATATCCATTCCATCTTATTCATTCATAGCATACATGGCAGTTAATATGACATAAAATAAAATGTGAACAAGGGTCCACCTACAAAAGAAAATGCATAAAACCAGTACCTTGATGACAAACTTAATGCAAGATTGAATGATTGAATATGAATTGAATGCAAGCGATGGCATATTTTTGAAAACAACTTTAAAAAGTTTTGTTTTTGAAAATTTTGAGGTGGATAGAATTGGACTAAGTAAACAAAGATTCCAAATAAGTGAAGGGTAAAGAGACATGACAATGGCCTAACTCTATAAGTGTCCCCAGCAGAGTCCCCAGTTGTCGCACCCTGATTTCTTTTTACTAGAGAAAATAAGTAAGAAAAACATGGTACTCTCTCATTAAAACTCATCCTCCTAGAAGGATGTAAGCACTCCATTTTTTACCGCTCGGCAATTTACACTCCATCCAGACTTGTACTCAAGTTAATATAGACATATTCTAATTGAAACCAACTCTCTAAGTCCAAATCCCGTCTGTCCATCGCTTCGTGGGCCCACCAGGCCTAAATAGAGACAAAATGACCAAAATGCCCTTAGGGGCATTGTCTTTTCCAATTTCAATCCCTCTCTCGAGACAGTTTATTCCTCAAGACGGTTCCAAATTAGGCACCCCTTTCCAATTCCAATCCCTCTCTCGAGACAGTTTATTCCTCGAGACGGTTCCAAATTAGGCACGTCTTTCCGAAGACGATAAGACCCCTTTCCAATTTCAATCCCTCTCTCGAGACAGTTTATTCCTCGAGATGATTCCAAATTAGGCACGTCTTTCCGAAGACGATAAAACTCTTTTCCAATTCCAATCCCTCTCTCGAGATAGTTTATTCCTCGAGACGGTTCCAAATCAAGCACGTCTTTCCAAAGGCAATAAGACCCCTTTCCAATTCCAATCCCTCTCTCGAGACAGTTTATTCCTCGAGACGGTTCCAAATTAGGCACGTCTTTCCAGAGACGATAAAACCCCTTTCCAATTCCAATCCCTCTCTCGAGACAGTTTATTCCTCAAGACGGTTCCAAATTAGGCACGTCTTTCCGAAGACGATAAGACCCCTTTCCAATTCCAATCCCTCTCTCGAGACAGTTTATTCCTCGAGATGTTTCAACATGTTTTTCGAAAAAAATCTCTTCGAAACAGTAAGTCCTTTTAAACTTGTCGATCGGGATGAGACCCCAAGTCTCGTAGATGGTAGAATGGTCCACCTTTGGCGCCTACTAACCCACCAATTCAGAAATGTCCGTTTAGGCACGCCTTCCGAGAAAATTGACTTCTCAGGCTCTAAGTCCCTTTAGCAGCTTCCGGAGATCAGGCAGTCTAAGGAATGATCGCGAATCGTCAGAGTAGCGGAATTACTTGCAAACATCGCAACCGTCAGAGTAGCGGAAATACTCGCGAACAAGTCGATATAGGGAATTGCTAACAAACCTCTGTATCACGTGACCGCCGTCATAGTGGCGGAAACACTCAAAACCCAGGTCAACACTGGTGCCTGCTAGCCCACTTCGGTGAAAAATGACCAAACTGCCCCTTGGGCGTTTTCTGAGACTTTCCGGTCAAGATGACCATTTTGCCCCTAAGCATCCAAACGCCCCAGGGACCACACCGCCTCTGGGTATCAAACCGTTAACCTCCCGGGAATACTTCTTATAGTATTTCCGACCTTCCTCTACCTTCCCGGATCATTCTAAGTCAATTCCAGTAACCCGGTACAAAATGACAGTTTTGCCCCTAGAGGGCCGGTCGCCTTTTCCGACCACACCGGTTCTGGGTATCAAATCGGTAACTTCCCGAGAACGCTTTTTATAGTGTCCTCAATCTTTCTTTATCCTTTCGGATCATTCCGAGTCAGTTCCGGCAAACGTGGTGCGAAATGACCGTTTTGCCCCTAGTGGGTCAGTCACCTTTTCCGACCACACCAGCTTTGGGAATCAAACCGGCAACCTTTGGGAACACTCTGAATAATGTTTCCAAATCTCGAGTCTCCTTCCGGGACAGTTCGAGTTTGTCTCGTTCGCTTTCTGACCCAATTGACCGTTATGCCCCATAAGGCCCAATCAACCCTTCCAACACATCCTATCCTCATTTTCCAAGTCAAATACCTCCAGGACACTATTCTAAGTGTTCCTGCTCTTTTCCAGCCTTCCAGGCCATTCCCGGTCCCTTAAATCATTCCCTGACTTTTTGGAGTCACTCCTAGTGAAGTCAGGCTAAAAATTACATGGTAGTCACTAGTACAGGCACCCAAATCTAGTCAAAGATACATTGCCTGCCGACCTTAAACATTTCCTAAATGGCTGGCACCACTACTAGTGGCGCCAAGCCAAAAAATGGCCTAGCGCCATTCCTAGTAGCGCCAGAGTAAGTTTTGTCTTGGTACCACTGCAATAAGCGCCAGTGCATTCCTCCCTCTATAAATACAAAGCCTCTTTCAGCGTGAAAGAGGTCCGCAAACTCAGTCTAAAAACCCTAATTTTCAATACATAGAGCTCGTACACTCCCAAAACCCTAGCTTCCCTAGGTTTTCCAAACCCTAGCCACCATACACAAACCCTAAGCCTTATATAAACTCATACACACCCCTACACACATATACACTAGCCTCCAACCCTCCATTGAAGACTTGGATTGCTGCAACTACGAAGATTCGAAGACCGAAGACGAGCCCTCAAAGATTAAGATTGAAGTAAAGCGAAGATCGAAGAATGCAAGGCGCGAAAATAAACAAGACACAAGGTAGGCTTTCGTTTTACGTTGCTGCATTTCCCCCCCCCCCCCCCCTCTCTTCTCTCTCCTAACCCACTTGGGTTTTCTCTATTTTAATCCCCTATCTCCTTCCCCCCCTTTATTTGCATGCTTGAAACAAGGGGACTCCCGGTCCATGTGTAGGATTAGATTATTGGAAAGTCACCGTGTCAAGGGCTTTCCTTTAGGCAAACCGGAGACCACGTGGGTTCGGCCCCCTTGATTATATGGTGAAGCCTTAACCTTGTATGTTCACGACCCAAAATTTACATTGTGCATATCATGATCTTGCATCTTCCAAAAACCGTTTTCAAACTCCTTTTCAAAGCTTGCATTAAACTTGTTTTCAAATTTGCATCAAAATCTCCTTTTTCAAAACATGTTTTCAAAATCACAATCCTAGGGTGATTCTAGCCTTTCCATGGCTAGGATTGCTTTAGGAAAGTGTTACATTTAAAGTGACTTTCATGGTCCATATTTTCAAATCTTAGTGTTTTCGAAACCACTTTCTTAAAGTGGTTCTAGCCTTCTTATGGTTAGAATCGCTTTAGGAAAGACAGACATTTTTGGTACCTTCTAAAAACTCTATTTTCAAAAATCTCTTCCTAAAATTCTCTTCTCCAACATGCTTTCCAAAAACTCTCCTTTCTAAACTTATTTTCAAAAACTCCCTCCAAAAATCTATTTTCCAAAACTTCTCTTTTTAATCTCCTTTCCAAAATCCTCTCCCTAAAATTCCCTTTCTAAAAAAATGCTCCCTAAAAATCTTTCCTAAAAACTCTCTCCAACAATCTCTTTCAAAAAAATCTTTCCAAAAAACTCTCTTTCCAAAATTTTTCCTCTAGAAACTCTTCTCTAGGATTCCCTTCTAAAAATCTTCGTTTCCAAAAACGCAGTTTCCAAAAATCTTTTTTCTTGGTGCTCAAGTCAAGCCCTAAAACCTACAATTTGGAAACCCTAATTTTTTTTCCAAAAACGTGATTTTCAACCTTGCCCCAAACCTAGGTTTCCAAAACATCTTGTTTTCTACATCAAAATCATAAGTTTCCAAAAAACCTCTTTTCTACGTCAAAACCATAGCTTTTCAAATCTAGGGTTTCTAAAAACCTCCCTTTCCAAATTCTTGTCAAATCCAATCTTCCCTTTAGGAAACCAAATCCCATGTTCCCTTTAGGAAACCAAATCCAATATTCCCGTTTAGGAAACTAGATACAATCCTCTGTTTTTGGAAATAAAATCAAACCTTCTCTTGTAGAAACAAAATCCAATCCCTTGTTTTAGGAAATTGGAATCTTAACCCTTCCTAGTCTAAACCTTTCCTAATTTAACCCTCTCTCAATTTCTTACCCTTCCAAATCATAAGTTTCCTAAAACTTCCAAGTCTTTCCTTAAACATTAAGCTTTCAAATCTTTCCTAATTCAACCCTTTCCTAATTCTACCCCTTTCCAAATCTTAACTTTCCAAATCCAAGTTTTCAAATCTTTCCTAAACTCAAACTTTTTTTAATCTCAAGTTTTTCTAAAACTAAAACTCTAAAACTTTTCTAAATTCTAAAATTTTCTTAAACTTCAAATCTTTCCAAATCCAAAACTTTCTAAACTCAAAACTTTCTTAATTCAAAACTTTCTTAAGTTGAAACTTTCTTAATTCAAACCTTTTCTAAATATTTCCTAATTTAAAATCTTTCTAAATTCTAAGCTTTCCAAATTCAAAACTTTCTTAACTTGAAACTTTCCTAAACTTAAAACCTTCCTAAGATGAACGTTTCCTAATTCGAAACTTTCCTAAAACAAAACTTTCCTAATTCCAAAACTTTCCTAAAATGAAACTTTCCGAAATTCCAAGCTTTCTTAATCTTCCAAGTCCAAGTATTCAAGTCAATTCTTCTCTAAACTCTTTCCAAGTCAAATCCAATCCTTCTTTTGTAAGCTCCTAAGTCTAGGTTTCCTAAAGCCAAGTCTTTCAAAATCAAAACTTTTCAAATCTTCCAATCAAAGTTCAATCTCTCAATCTTCCAATTCAATCTCTTTCTTTCAAATCAACTATTCTATTCTCAATCGGACTCTTGTCCGAACTACGACTGACCTGATTCCTCCAAAAGGATACGTAGGCAACCCTCATGGGTGGGGTCCTAACTTCTTTCAAATTTCAAATTCCTCCATATTTTCCAAATCTCAAATTCCACAATCTTTTCAAATCTCCAATCTATTTTCAAACTTCCAATTTCAAATTTCTATTTCCAAATCTCTATTTCTAATTTTTCAAACTTTTCAATTTCAAATCACTCTTCTAAAATCAAATCAAATTCTTCTTTTCAAATCTATTTCCAAGTCTATTTTTCAATTATCTTTTCTTACACTTGCATATCATGCATCATGTCAATTTCTTTTCAAAATTTCTTTTTAAAAGTCAATAGGATTGAACATTAGTTAGTTAAAGACTCTCATAGGTGAATCTAGGGTAGATTGATATGTAGGTACCGAAAGGGCGGGGTAGGGTGATGGCTTAGTGCGTCTTCCCTACACATAACCAACCTCCGAACCTAGAATCACTGTTTTCAAAGACCAAAAACGGAGTTATTTTTCAAAAAAGGGATAAATATTTTCCAAAGGTTGCCAAACAACCTATTTTTCTTAAAAACCATCTCCTGAGGAGATATTTTCAAAATCGTTTTCCAAAAATCCTAAGTGTAGTCTTTGGATTATTCTTAGTTTTTAGGTGACCTAACTGACCTTAATCAAGTTAGGTGGCGACTCTAAACTTTTTACAAAAGCCCTTTATTCAAATTAATTTTTAATTCAAACTTAGTCACACTCATTTTTTTAGGAGGGTGAGTTCTAACGAGAGAGTACAGCATTTTTCCCGCTTGTGTGAGTATTCCTCGAGTGCGAAAAATCTGGGAGCGACAGCTGGCGACTCCACTGGAAATACTTAGAGGGTTAGGCCGTAGTCATGTCTCTTTACCCTTCACCCATGTAGAGTCTTCAATTAACTTGGTTCAATCCTATTCACTTTAAATTTTCAAAACCAAATTTTCAAAATTGTTTTCAAAAACCATGCATTTATATTATCTTGTATTATATTTGTCATCCTCATACTAATACTTGCATCTTTGTTTTGTAGGTACACATTTTGTTTAAATTTTATTAACTACTATGCATGAATGTGATAAACAGGATGAATGGGAGTTGTTGGGCTCTTTCCTCCACTTTTAAAAATCACACACACACTGCATGCGCACCTGCATTCTGCATATTTGCATTATTACCCTGATGTGACCTTTCTAGTTAGAAAGGAGGAACGGTATATTGGTTGTGGGTAAGATACTGTGTCAGTTTCTTCGCCTACGGCCTCTTGATGGTTCCCTCGCTCGAATCACCAATCGATCATGGCACCACCTCGGGGAGTGAGCCTAGGTTTAAAGATTCGGGGACCGAGCCTTTTTAGGACGCATTAGTCAACCCTCAACCTCATACTCATATAGACACCATGCATAGCCGAGCCTCTGCCGGATTTAAGACACGAGCACCGTTTTCAAAACCACGGAGGAAAGGGCGACTGCTCTTACTTTCATTTATACCTACTTATTCCTGTTGTTATACTAACTGTATTCATACTGTTATAATGCCTGTCTAACTGCTCATGCATGCACGTTTATCTTGCTATTGCATTCTCTCTCCTTATACTCTTTGCATGCTTATGTTCATGCATTCAATATTCCATGTCAAGACAAGAGTTCTAAGTAACTCAAGTCACTGCATTCTCATGCATATGATCAATCCATTGAGAGTGACACCAGGGTCACTCTCCCTTGCATTAAACCTACCTAAACCCTAAACCCGAAGGGTTCCCGTGTAACCCTAAGAACTCATAGCATGCATACCAATCCATCCCATAAGAGGGGCCCCAATCCCTCTATGCTCACGGAGATAGGATTGCCAAGAAGACAAGGGGCAACCAATCAGCAAGGTCTTTCAGCGACCTCCTCAACATCAAATTCAAGGAAGACGAATCCGAAGACTCAAGAGTAGCTTAGGTCTTTCCTTTGTAAAACTAGATAGGTGGAAGTCCCAAGGAAAATGTTCCCGCTTTCCCCTGTTAAAATGTATTTCAATTCTTTTGTATCTTAAACCCAAAGTTCAATGTATTTCTTTATTTTTGTGAATGAATGGATAGATGATTGTATGAATGAATGAAGGTTCCTACTCAACAGCAAGGTACCTGCATACAGGGGCAAACCCCCTATCTCCAAAAGTGAGCTAATACATCATGTTTAGTCTCCCTCTCAAGCAGGGGCACCCCTAGGACATGCATTACATAAAAATGTTCAAATCAAGGCACTAACTTCTTTTTCTCTTCTTTTGTTTCTTGTCTTCTATCTCCCCCCCCCCCCCTCTCCTCATCTCCAAGTACTAAGAGAACCGAAGACAAAGCAAGACAAGAAAGGGGGTTTTCTCAATCACTCACTTATTATCATCATATTGCTTACATGTTCACTTCTTTTATTGTTCATGCATCCACATCCATTCCAAGACAAGAGTTCCAAGAAACTCAAGTCATTTCATTCTCATGCATCTAATCAACCGTAAAGAGAAAGGAGCAATCCAATCTCATGTTAATCGAACCTACCAAAACTCCTAAGGGTTCCTCAACCCTAAAGATTCATGGCATGCATAGAATCATATCTCGAGAGAGGCACAAATCTCTCTCAGTCCATAGAGACAGGATTGCCCAAATAAGGAAACATCAACTAGCCCACGCCGAAGAGGTATTGTATTGCATAATAGGGGCAAAACCCCACCTCCAAAATGGACTTGTCATCACTCCTAGACTCCCTCAAAGAAGGAACCTCCATAGGACATGCATCGCATAGAACCTCTAACTCTACATGCTGATTGCATTCTATTTTTCTTTTTCTCTTTCTAGGTTAAAAAGCACTACCAAATTCATGAAATCCCTCTAGCGCTCCACTTGATTCAAACTCATGGAAGGACGAGCCTATTTGTTAGAAGAGACCAAGCATACGTTAAGGAGCAAGAAGGACTAACCATCCATCTACAAGACGTTTCCTCCACGCCATGCCATAACAATCGCCATCTATGCAGAGGAAGACTTCAAGCAGAAGAGGACTTCACCATTTGCGAAGTCTTGTCAGACGCGTGCATTGTAGCAACATAATCCTCTAATTTCCAAATGCATGCTAGATGTCGTCAGCTCACACTCCGTTGATACACCTGGTGAATGAAGCATCAAGAGGTTGTTGTAGTCCTAAAACCCCATTAAGGGTTCTCAACAAAAAAATCCACAAGAAAAGGGAGGTTTTCATAAAATTCATCTGTTTCCCTTTTATCTTTCTATTTCTTACATATCTTATTTAAATGAACACTGCATGCCATGTAATCATGTTTTTAAATAAAAATAGGTAGTTCCCAGTTTATCCCCTTTGTCTCATACTCTTATAAATGATTGTCTCATTTAGGGATTCTTTCTCATTTGGTAAATGACTCGACTTGAAGGATGGGATAGTATGGGCCACCCATTTAAAAAGAGTTAAAACCTATGAGAGACAAAGAGAGAGTGAGAGATAAGAAGGAGATAGTCTCATCAAAAAGGTGTAGAGTTCTTTGAAAAGGCGACACTTGTATGATGTCTTGGCTAGGCAATGGGCAGCCGAGTCCCAAAAAATGATGAGAAGCCATTGTTCTATTTATCCCAAATAAACACTACCTTTTGCTCAGCCCACTAGAGTCGTATATATTTTCTTTTCAGATATCCCCAAACCAAGAACCATCCCCCACGTTGGGGTAAGCACAGAATAATTGATTTGATAAAACATGTAGGGGTTCACTAACAGAAACACATCATCCCTAGGAATATTGTTTAAATTTTGTACTAAGGCTTTATGGACTAAGCAATTCAATTTGAAAGGATTAAAGGCCCTCAATTCTATTACTATACACAAAAATATCCTCTTTGCTTAACCCACTAGTGCCTCGCAGAAAACGGAAGATTTTTTTATCAACCCCGATCCTAAACCATTCCCCCACACTGGGGCAGACAAGTAGCAGAAGATCTGGCAGAGAACATCATCGACCATCAAGCTAAAATAACGTGAAGGTTCTATGGATCAAGCAATCTTGTTCAAAATGAAGAAAGGCTCTCATTTCATTCCTCATACAGTCAAAAGCCACCCTTGTCAAACCTATTGAGCCAGTTACCTTTTTCTTTAGAACGAAACCCCAACCTAGAGATCACCACCCACAATGGGTTAAATTGAGTTGTTAAGGAAAAGGTCAAAGGAGAAAAGGGATTGCAGAATTGTTCGTTTCATAAAAAGAAAGAAAAAAAAGATGAAAAAGAATAGCAAAGGAAAAGAGTTGTCAAGGGGCAAGAGGCCGAAAAAAAAAATATTTGTATTATCTTGAAGAACATATAGAAAGGCCAAAAGTCATAGGACAAATGTCAGACAACTCCGTTACAAGGTCAAGGATTAGACTACAAGAAAGGTGAACTCTTTAAATAATATATATTCAAAGGTGATCCTATATAATGAGGAAGCCCAGTAGAAGCAATAGGTTTGAACCTTTACCCTTTCTTGTTAAACCCCAAACCATGGCCTACATTACAACCCTACTAAAGTCCACTCTGATTGAGAAAGATTGCTTGATCTAAATGAGCCAGACGTATTGCTGAAACTAGAGGAGGATATCAGGGGATGAAACCCCATTGGAAGACTGACTAAGGATGGTGTGGATCTAAACCCTATTATAGACAACATCAAATTTGAGCCTGCGCATCCTTTTCATTCATAAACCCCTTAACCTAGCCTACGTTACAATCCAAATTAAAGTCCTCTCTGATCAAAGAAAATTGCTTAGTCTAAATAAGCCTGAACAATACCAAGACAACTAGGCTGGGAAAGGAGAACTGAAAGGGAATGCAAGGGGCAATCTCATGCTCCAAGGTGTGCTCAGATGGTTTTAGTTTAAACAACCCACTAAAAGAAGATCTTTGAGCCTAAATATCCCTTCGTTTCTTACAACCTCTAAACCCAGCCTACACTACGGTCCTAAAAGAAGTCTTCTCGGATTGAGGACTTAGTTGTTTATCGCTCTTCAAAGGGCATGCGAGTTGTCGCTCGAGCCATGGTGGCATTTTGGAGATCTAAGAGAGAAAACCAAGTAAGCTCAGAAACACCCCAAACAGTAACCCTGTAGAAAGTAGGGATAGGATAGCAAACCAAAAGGCCAAGATCCCTAGTGAATGGAGCAAATGCTATCACACCCCAATGAGAATGGGACAAAACTAAATGGGGCAGAATCCTGGAAAGGAACAGAATCCTGAGAGTATGGGCCCAAGGGGCAATCCTGGGGTTTTCTTTGTAAACAGATTATATACTTGCAGTACTAATGCATCCATGACATGTATAAACTGTACATCCATTAAATACCTGTGTAGTTCGTATCTATTCATGTATTCATCAAAGGCATGGCATGCATTCAATTTCATTACTGTATGCACATTCATCTAAGAGTAAAATATGCATTAAATTCCATTCCTGTATAAACCTGTGCATTCATAATAAATATATACATAAAAAAAGGTAGGACATGCAAAATAAGTCAGACATCTAATGCCATGTGCATCTATAAAAAAAAATAAAAATAATAATATAAAAAAAAGAGTATAATATGCATAAATAAACTATGTTTGTACAAAAACTAACTCTATGTCTTCCTCTTTCTCTCAAATTGGAAACAGGGAACAAGGTAAAACACAAAGAGGAACTAAAGTCACCCTTCAGACATCCCCAGCACTAGCGCCCACCTTAAAAAGCTCCGATTTCCATGGTCGACAAGAAGTACAGAATAAGGCAATGGCCCACCCTCGACCTCCCTAATCAAAGGACTTCTGACTTGAGAAACCATGAATCAACAAATCTAGGAGCGAGGGGCAAAAATATATCGCTCCCCATTATCATCAGAGGAGGAATCGGCTAAGCAATGATCACCTGGCTCGCCAACCGTAAGAGGAACACTCAAAGAAATACCAGCTACAGAAGACCCAAGCCGGCCCCACTCGTAGTCTGCACATCTGGCCAAAAGCATGTCCCTCTCTCGAGTAAGGGACTCCACAGTCCCCCACAAGGACTGACTATGCATCACATCACCCTCTGGGGAAGTGGAACTGCCTAGAACGCCTCGTGGCCATCTACGTCCCCTCACAGCACCCAAAGGTGGGTCATCGTGTGTCGATCTGGCTGCTACTAGTTGCATCTCCAGCAAAGCTACCTCAGCATCTCTCATCCTCAATCGGTCATGCAATATCCGTATCAGTCGGCGGTTCTCCTACCTGTGACAATGCCCCTGGACAATCATAGTTGTCAAGAAGTCGGTGTACCCTATGGGAGGTAAAGGAGTCTCAATGAGAAGATCCCCAAGTCTGCTAGGACCTAGCACATCGCACCGAAGCCAATAGTGATAAGTCTCAGTCTCAAGGGGCATGATAAAGAATGGACCGTCATTGTCTACATGAGGAAGCAAAAATCTCTATGTATCTATAATTCTCTCCGCCAGCGCTCTCGAGATCAATGCCCAAAAAACAAGAGTGAACTCAGCTGCAGATGCTGAATAAGGGATATCCTGACTCCTATCAAGCTGGCGCAGAACCCAAGTCCCGAAGAAAGGGGTAATGCCCCGTAGGCCTGCTAAGGGCACGAAGGCCCTCTCGGAAGGCCGACCTCTCAAGCAATACCTACCAACCAATCCTGAATACCACCTGACCATGCCTGACCTCATGCTCCAGAGGTAGTCAGCCCAGGCTGCGACGGTCCGCAGAAAGCCTCCTTTCATTTGCCACGACTCTCTGAGATCTTGCCCGAGAACGTATATGGTCAAGCTCAGGATACCATGTGTGCTAGAATAAAGGAGTAACAAATAAATGCCCAATCGCCCAAAGCGGGAAAAGAGCAGCGCATCCCCGGAAATGAGCATCAATAATCTACTAGAATCTCAAAAGACTCGCAAAGGTCTCCCCCACAACCATAGGAGCATGGGAGTGCCCCCATGAATCTTGACAAGCAGTGCACATAACCGACAATCGACCAAGTCATCCTGCCCGATGGAAACATCAACAAGTTCAGGAGAAGCAAAGCTAGGGCTACCATGGAGAAATGGACCAATCTTGAGAAGCATGCCAATTCCCTATCCGTCGCAAACTCAAAATGAGAGAAACAAGAACTTCATTGGGACATAAGGAAACTAGGCAGCAGATCAAAAGAAAAGGCCGCAAAATGGAGCCCAAGCTGAAAAGAGACAACTATGATGCCGCCA
Organism: Euryodendron excelsum; assembly: GCA_033060915.1. Lineage (NCBI taxonomy): Eukaryota > Viridiplantae > Streptophyta > Magnoliopsida > Ericales > Pentaphylacaceae > Euryodendron > Euryodendron excelsum. The sequence goes on from CM065382.1 coordinate 32,301,050, forward strand.
TAAGGAAAAATGGGTCCCATAATGTTAGCCAAATCTTCTCGAAGACCTAGGAGGAAACCATACTCGTGAACAAAGGGAGCGAGCTCATGGAAGAAAGACAAGTCAGGCTGTCAGAAGGGAACCACTGCCAAAAATAAGCTGCACCAATAGGAGAGAAACTATACAACCAAAGGACCTGCAAAAAATGTCTCACTCATGTGGAGGATACCTATCATCCCAAATCTGCAGTCGACTCAATATAATGTCGGTCATCCTAAAAGACAAAAGTGGAAAACCTCGGCATCCATTTCCTCTTCAAATGTTTGCTTGACATGAAGGGAAGGGGTCGACTGGAGGTCTACTCCCCCCTTCCATTCTGGCTAGAAGATACCCTGCCAGTTGATTTGCGACTATCTCTGGAGCGACTGGAGCTGCCAACAAGAATTTGTCCGGGCCATCTTCCCGAAGTGGTGTCTCTTCTCAGAACCCTCATCGCCTGCGTCCGCCATTCTGAAAGGTAAGTCAAGGTAAGAGGTATTAGTATTCGATATATGTAATTCAAAAGATAAAGAAATAAAAGCAACAAAGAAATAATAATGATAATAACCAAAGGTGAAATATAAATAAAAATGAAGGACACAACTTCCATATATATCCTGTTCAAACCAATCTAAAAGTTTCTTAAACTTTTTATTCAAAGTTTCTTTTCTAAAATCAACTATCAAATGTTCCTTAAAAATTTCTCAAAAAGTTTCTTAACTTCTTCTCTTCAAAAAGTTCTTTTTCAAAAATCAGTTTCCCAATGGTTTCTTATTATTATCCTCCAAAAGTTTTCAAAAATTCGTTCTTCTGAAATTTCCTTTCCAAAATTAGTTTTCAAAAGGTTATCTGATTCTGTTTTCCAAAAGTTCTTTTTCAAAAATCACTTCTTAAAATCAAATTCTACTTCGAAAATTAGAGTCAAAAATCATTTTCAAAATCAGGTCTCAAATTTTTCAATCCATCTCCAAGTTTTTTTGATTCAGTTCTTCAAGAAAATCCTTTTTCCAAATCCTTGCCCCCCCCCCCCCCCCCCCCAAACTTTTCTTTCAAAAGAAACTTAGACAAAATAAATCCTTAAAAATTTTCAAGGTTTCTCTCAAAAAATTCTTCCTTCCAAAATTTCTATCAAGTTTTGAAGTTTTCCATCCTAAATCCTTGTCAATCTCAAAAATTTTCAAATCCGAAAGAGTTCTTAAATTCTTACCTCCAAAATGTCTCCTAAAATGCTATTTTCCAAAACCTTTCCAAGTTTTTTGTCCAACAAGATTTCAAAACTCAAGTCTTAGGTCAAAATGAATTCCCTCCAAATTCTGGGCAACTTTGCCCCCTTTCCCGCCAAATCTCATTTTCGAAGGCCTTTTTGGCCTGCTATCCGTTTTCGACCCTCGTTGTCAAAAAATTCCCAATGTCTGTCCCTCCGACTGCCTAGCGGTCAACATAGGACTCTTACGTTTATCGTTTTCTGTCTTTGACAAGCAAAGACAGAAAAAGAGGGGCAGCTGTAAGTACCATATTTTTAACCGCTTGGCAGTCTACGCTCCGTCCAGACTTGTACTCAAGTCAATATGGACGTATTCTAATCGAAACCAACTCTCTAAGTCCAAATCCTGTCTGTCCATCGCTTCGGGGGCCCACCAGGCCCAAATAGAGGCAAAATGACCAAAATGACCTTAGGGGCATTGTCTTTTCCAATTTCAATCCCTCTCTCTAGACAGTTTATTCCCTGAGACGATTCCAAATTAGGTACATCTTTCTGAAGACGATAAGACCCCTTTCCAATTCCAATCCCTCTCTCGAGACAGTTTATTCCTCGAGACGGTTCCAAATTAGGCACGTCTTTCCAAAGATGATAAGACCCCTTTCCAATTCCAATCCCTCTCTCAAGACAGTTTATTCTTCAAGACGGTTTCAAATCAGGTACGTCTTTCCGAAGGCGATAAGACCCCTTTCCAATTCCAATCCCTCTCTCGAGATAGTTTATTCCTCGAGACGGTTCCAAATCACGCACGTCTTTCCAGAGATGATAAGACCCCTTTCCAATTCCGATCCCTTTCTCGAAACAATTTATTCCTCGAGACGATTCCAAATTAGCCACGTCTTTCCGGAGACGATAAGACCCCTTTCTAATTCCAATCCTTCTCTCGAGACAGTTTATTCCTCGAGACGGTCTGGCACATTTTTCGAAGAAAATCTCTTCCAAATAGTAAGTCCCTTTAAACCTGTCGACCGGGACAAGACCCCAAGTCCCCTAGATGGTAGAACGGTCCACCTTTGGCGCTTGCTAGCCCGCCAATGCAGAAATGACCGTTTAGGCACTCCTTTCGAGAAAATTGACTTCTCAGGCTCTAAGTCCCTTAGCAGCTTCCCGAGATCAGGCAGTCTCGGGAATGATCGTGAACCGTCAGAGTAGCAGAATTACTCACAAACAACACAACCATTAGAGTAGCGGAAATACTCGCAAACAGGTCAACATAAAGAATTGCCAATAAACCCCTGTATCAAGCGACCGCCGTCAAAGTGGCAGAAACACTCAAAACCTAGGTCAACACCGGTGCCTACTAGCCCACTTCGGTGAAAAATGACCAAACTGCCCCTTGGGCCTTCTCTCAGACTTTTCAGTTAAGATGACCATTTTGCCTCTAGGCATCCAAACGCTGCAGGGACCACACCGGCTCTGGGTATCAAACTGGTAACCTCCTGGGAATACTTCTTATAGTATTCCCGACCTTCCTCTACCTTCCCAGATCATTCTAAGTTAATTCCGACAAACCCGGTACAAAATGACCGTTTTGCCCCTGGAGGGTCGGTCGCCTTTTTCGACCACACCGGCTCTGGGTATCAAACCGGTAACTTCCTGAGAATGTTTTTATAGTGTCCTCAACCTTTCTTTATCCTTTCAGATCATTCCGAGTCAGTTCCGGCAAACCCGGCGCGAAATGACCGTTTTACCTCTGGTGGGCCGGTCACCTTTTTCGACCACACCAGCTTTGGGAATCAAACCGGCAACTTTTGGGAACACTCTGAATAATGTTTCCAAATCTCGAGTCTTCTTCCGGCACAGTCCGAGTTCGTCCCGGTCGATTTTCGGCCCGATTGATCGTTTTGCCCCTGAAGGCCCGGTCAACCCTTTCGACACATCCTATCCTCATTTTCCAAGTCAAATACCTCTGGGACACTATTCTAAGTGTTCCTACTCTTTTCCAGCCTTCCGGGCCATTCTCGGTCCCTTAAATCATTCCCGGACTCTCTAGAGTCACTCCTAATGAAGCCAGGCTAAAAATTACATGGTAGTCACTAGTACAAGCACCCAAATCTAGTCAAAGATACGTTGCCTACTGACCTTAAACATTTCCTAAATGGCTGGCACCACTAGTAGTGGCGCCAAGCCAAAAAATGGCCTGGCGCCACTCCTAGTGGCGCCAGTGTAAGTTTTGGCCTAACGCCACTGCAACAGGCGCCAATACATTCCTCCCTCTATAAATACAAAGCCACTTCCAGCGTGTAAGAGGTCCGCAAACTCAGTCTAAAAACCTTAATTTTCGATACACAGAGCTCATACACTCCCAAAACCCTAGCTTCCCTAGGTTTTCCATACCCTAGCCACCATACACAAACCCTAAGCCTTATATACACTCATACACACCCCTACACACATATACACTAGCCTCCAACCCTCCATTGAAGACTTGGATTGCTGCAACTACGAAGATTTGAAGACCGAAGACAAGCCCTCGAAGATCAAGACTGAAGTAAAGCGAAGACCGAAGAAAGCAAGGCGCGCAAAATAAACAAGACACAAGGTAGGCTTTCGTTTTACGTTACTGCACTTACCCACTCTCTCTCCTCTCTCCTAACCCACTTGGGCTTTCTTTATTTTAATCCTCTATCTCTTTCCCCCCCCCCCCTTCTTTGCATGCTTGAAACAAGGGGACTCCCGGTCCATGTGTAGGATTAGACTATTGGAGGGTCACCGTGTCGAGGGCTTTCCTTTAGGCTAACCAGAGACCACATGTGTTCGGGCCCTTGATTATATGGTGAAGCCTTAACCTTGTATGTTCACGACCCTAAATTTACATTGTGCATATCATGATCTTGCATTTTCCAAAAACCGTTTTCAAACTCGTTTTCAAAGCTTTCATTAAACTTGTTTTCAAAATTGCATCAAAATCTCCTTTTTCAAAACATGTTTTCAAAATCACAATCCTAGGGTGATTCTAGCCTTTCCAGGGCTAAGATTGCTTTAGGAAAGTGTTACATTTAAAGTGACTTTCATGGTCCATATTTTCAAATCTTAGTGTTTTCAAAACCACTTTCTTAAAGTGGTTCTAGCCTTCTTATGGTTAGAATCGCTTTAGGAAAGACAGACATTTTTGGTACCTTCTAAAAACTCTATTTTCAAAAATCTCTTCCTAAAATTCTCTTCTCCAACATGCTTTCCAAAAACTCTCCTTTCCAAACTTGTTTTCAAAAACTCTCTCCAAAAATCTATTTTCCAAAACTTCTCTTTTTAATCTCATTTCCAAAATCCTCTCCCCAAAATTCACTTTCTTAAAAAACGCTCCCTAAAAATCTTTCCTAAAAACTCTCTCCAACAATCTCTTTCCAAAAATCTTTCCAAAAAACTCTCTTTCCAAAATTTTCCTTCTAGAAACTCCTCTCTAGGATTCCTTTCTAAAAATCTTCATTTTCAAAAACACACTTTCCAAAAATCCTTTTTCTGGGTGCCCAAGTCAAGCCCTCAAACCCACAATTAGGAAACCCTAATTTTCTTTCCAAAAACGTGATTTTCAACCTTACCCAAAACCTAGGTTTCCAAAACCTCTTGTTTTCTACATCAAAATCATAAGTTTCCAAAAAACCTCTTCTCTACGTCAAAACCATAGCCTTTCAAATCTAGGGTTTCTAAAAACCTTCCTTTTCAAATCCTTGTCAAATCCAATCTTCCCTTTAAGAAACCAAATCCAATCTTCCCATTTAGGAAACTAGATACAATCCTCCGTTTTTGGAAACAAAATCAAATCTTCTCTTTTAGAAACAAAATTCAATCCCTTGTTTTAGGAAATTGGAATCTTAACCCTTACTAGTCTAAACCTGTCCTAATTCAACTCTCTCCTAATTTCCTGCCCTTCCAAACCCTAAGTTTCCTAAAACTTCTAAATCTTTCCTTAAACATTAAACTTTCAAATCTTTCCTAATTCAACCCCTTTTCCAAATCTTAACTTTCTAAATCCAAGTTTTCAAATCTTTCCTAAACTCAAACCTTTCTTCATCTCAAGATTTTCTAAAACTAAAACTCTAAAAATTTTCTAAATTCTAAAATTTTCTAAAACTTCAAATCTTTCCAAATCCAAAGCTTTCTAAACTCAAAACTTTCTTAATTTAAAACTTTCTTAAGTTGAAACTTTCTTAATTCAAACCTTTTCTAAATCTTTCCTAATTTAAAATCTTTCTAAATTCTAAGCTTTCCAAATTCAAAACTTTCTTAACTTGAAACTTTCCTAAACCTAAAACCTTCATAAGATGAACGTTTCCTAATTCGAAACTTTCCTAAAACAAAACTTTCCTAATTCCAAAACTTTCCTAAAATGAAACTTTCCGAAATTCCAAGCTTTCTTAATCTTCCAAGTCCAAGTATTCAAGTCAATTCTTCTCTAAACTCTTTCCAAGTCAAATCCAATCCTTCTTTTCTAAGCTCCTAGGTCTAGGTTTCCTAAAGCCAAGTCTTTCAAAATCAAAACTTTTCAAATCTTCCAATCAAAGTTCAATCTCTCAATCTTCCAATTCAATTTTCAATTCAATTTCTTTCTTCCAAATCAACTCTTCTATTCTCAATCGGACTCTTGTCCGAACTACGACTGACCTGATTCCTCCAAAAGGATACGTAGGCAACCCTCATAGGTGGGGTCCCAACTTCTTTCAAATTTCAAATTCCTCCACATTTTCCAAATCTCAAATTCCACAATCTTTTCAAATCTCCAATCTATTTTCAAACTTCCAATTTCAAATTTCTATTTCCAAATCTCTATTTCTAATTTTTCAAACTTTTCAATTTCAAATCACTCTTCTAAAATCAAATCAAATTCTTCTTTTCAAATCTATTTCCAAGTCTATTTTTCAATTATCTTTTCTTACACTTGCATATCATGCATCATGTCAATTTCTTTTCAAAATTTCTTTTTAAAAGTCAATAGGATTGAACATTAGTTAGTTAAAGACTCTCATAGGTGAATCTAGGGTAGATTGACATGTAGGTACCGAAAGGGTAGGGTAGGGTGATGGCTTAGTGTGTCTTCCCTACACGTAACCAACCTCCGAACCTAGAATCACTGTTTTCAAAGACCAAAAACGGAGTTATTTTTCAAAAAAGGGCTAAATGTTTTCTAAAGGTTGCCAAACAACCTGTTTTTCTTAAAAACCTTCTCTTGAGGAGATATTTTCAAAATCATTTTCCAAAAACCCTAAGTGTAGTCTTCGGATTATTCTTAGTTTTTAGGTAACCTAACTCCCCTTAATCAAGTTAGGTGGCGACTCCAAACTTTTTCCAAAAGCTCTTTATTCAAATTAATTTTCAATTCAAACCTAGTCGCACTCATTCTTCTAGGAGGGTGAGTTCTAACGAGAGGGTATAGCATTTTTCCCGCGTATGTGAGTATTCGTCGAGTGCGAAAAATCTGGGCGCGAAAAATGATGAGTGTGACAAGGTCTGAATTGGAAATTGATTTGAATAAGGGCTTTTGGAAAAGATTTGGAGTCGCCACCTAACTTTGTTAAGGTGAGTTAGGTCATCTAAAACTAAGTGCAGCCCGAAGATTAAATTTAGGATTTTCGAAAAGGTTTTAAAAAATTTCCTTAAGAGAGGATATTTCAAGAATACATATTTTGTTTGGCAACCTTTGAAAAAATTTAAGCCCTTTTTGAAAATAACTCCATTTTTTGTCTTTGAAAACAGTGATTTTAGGTTCGGAGGTTGGTTACGTATAAGGAAGGTGCACTAGGCTATCACCCTATCCCGCCCTTACGATACATACATGTCTTTTCACCCAAGGTTCACTAATTTAGAATCCTCGATTATTCAATGTCCAATTATATCCATTTTAAAAAGAATTTTGGAAAAAGGTTTGATATGATGCAGGACATGTAAGTACGAGAAAAGGATTTGATTTTGAAAATAAATTTGAAAATGGGATTTGAGGTTTGAAAAATGTTGTGAGAATTGAAAACTTGAAAAATGTTGTGAAAATTGAAAACTTAAAAAAGGTTGAAAATTAAAAACTTGAAAAAGGTTGTGACCACACCCATGAAGGTTGCATACGTATCCCTTTGTTGGGAATCAGGTCAATCGTAGTTCGGACTTGGGATCTGATTGAAAATAGACACTTTGAGATCTTGTTTGATTTGAAAAGACACTTTGGGGCCTTTGAAAAGTTTGACTTGAAAAGAGTTTGAATTGAACTTTGATTGGAAGATTGAAAATTGAACTTTGATTTTGAAATTGAACTCGAAGTTGACTTTGCAATAAAACTTAAACTTGAAGTTGAGTTTTGAAATAGACCTGGAACTTGTTTTGGAAAGTTTGATTAAACTTTGAAATCATCTTGACTTCAATTGGAGTTTGAAAACCATCTTGGTTTAAACTTGAGTTTGGAAAATAGTTAAAACATCCTAACTTTAGGGTTTGGGTTGAACTTGGATTTTGGCCTCCTAGGGTTTATGAAACCTAGGGTTAAAACATGCACTTGAAATAGAAATGTTTGATTTTAAGAAAGTTTTAAATTAGGAAAGACTTGATTTTAGAAAGATTTGATTTGGAAAGTTTGGAATTAAGAAATGTTTGAATATAGAAAGATTTGAATTTGAGATTTGGAAAGGTTGGAATTTGGAAAGATTTGAAAAGTTAAAGTTAGAAAGGATTTAAAATTGGAAATATTGAAATTAGGAAAGATTTGATTTCTATTTCCTAAAGAAAAATATTGGATTTTATTTCCAAATAGGAGATTTGATTTAGTTTTCAAAATTCAAAGATTTGATTTAACATGGAATTAGAAAGTTTGAGTTTTGAAAATCTTAAATTTGAAAATCTATGACTTAGTGGAAAAGGGTTTTGAAAACCTATGATTTGAAGTAACTAGAAAGTCATGATTTTAAGAAAGGAATTAGGGTTTCCTAATCATGGATTCTTGGGCTTTGACTTGGACTTCAAGAAAAAAAAGTTTATGGAAAGTAAATCTTTGAAAAGAGTTTTTAGGAAGTAGATTTGCAAAACAATTTTAGAAAGGGATTTGAATATAGACTTTTGCAAGTCTCTTGAATATCTCACTTTCCTAAAACGATTCTAACCATGAAAATATTAAAACCATTCTATGGTTGTGATTTCAAAAACGATTAGGGTTTGAAAACAAGATTTGGACTTTGATGATCCCGTTGAATGTAACTCTCATAAAGCAACCCTAACCATGGAGTGGCTAGAATAACTATAGAATTGTAATTTCTTGAACAATAATTTGAGACTTGAACTCGAATTTGGACCTTGATGGTCACATTGAATATAATACTTTCCTAAAAGCAACCCTAATCATGGAATGGCTAAAATCATCATAGGAGTGTGATTTTAAAAATAAGTTTGAAAAATAGAGGTTTTGAATACAAGTTTTGAAAGAGAACTTTGATGCAACTTTGAAAACAACTTTGAATGTAACTTTGAATGCAATGCATGAACATGACAATTGCAAGGTTAGGCTTCACCACATAATCAAGGGGGCCGAACCCACACCATCTTAAGTTGAACTTGAAGAAAGCTCCTAGCATAGTGACTTTCAACAATTCTTCTTAAGCATGAACTGGGACATCCCTTATTTCAAGCATGCAAGAAGAGGAGGTAGAAGATGGGGATTAAAATAGGTAAGAACTTAAGTGGGTTAAAAGAGAGATAGGGATTATATAACTTAACTAGAAAACCTACCTTGTCTTCTCTTTGTTTTGATTGCTTTGTTTGCTTTTCTTTACTTGAACCTTGAAAGCTTTGAATATGCAACACTTTATCTTCAATGGATGTTTGGAGGCTTGTATTTCAGTGTATAGAGGCTAGGGTTTGTGTGTATGGAGTGTAGGGAGGCTAGGGCTTGAAGAAGGCTTGAGAAAACTAGGTTTCGAAGCCTATTTTCAGTAAGGCAGTGTTTCTAGAATGAGTTTATGGATATTTTTTACGCAGGGGGTGGTCTGTATTTATAGGCAATTGAACTGACCTTGGCACTAGTTGCAGTGGCGCCAAGGTTAATTTCCCCTTGGCGCCACTACTAGTGGCACCAAGCTTAATTTCCCCTTAGTGCCACTACTAGGGGCACCACATACTTTGGGAAGTTTTCAAGGTGGTAAGAAACAAATCTTTTGGCCCTTGAGGTGTAAGGCAGAAGATTTGGGCTTCTGTTCTAGTAACTATCATGCAATTTTTTGCCTTACTTCACTAGGAGTGACTCTGAAAAGTCTGGGAATGATCCAAAAGGCAGGGGATGAACGGGAACCTCTAAAAGAGTGCTCCGGAGGTAAATGGCTTGAGAACCAGTGCTAGAATAGTTGAAAAGGGTGATCGGCCCACTAGGAGCAAAACAATCATTTGAACCGAGGAAACACCGGGATTGACCCGGAGTGATTCAAGAGTAGGCTTAAAGGTTGGAAACACTATCGAGAGTGTTCTGAGGGATTTCTAGTTTGATACCCATAGCCGGTTTGGTTTGGAAAAGTCAACCGGCCCACCAAGGGCAAAACGGTCATTTTACACCGGGCTTACCGGAATAGACTCAGAATGATCCAGAAAGGTATTGGAAGGTTAGGAATACTATTAGAAGCATCCTTAGAAGGTAACTGGTTTGATATCCAAAGCCGGTGTGGTTCCCGGAAGAGGTTGGATGCCTAAGGTCAAAATGATCATTTTGACTAGATGCTCTCAGAATTGATTCGGAAGCAACTAGCACTAGAACGTGCCAGATTATCTTTGGGACAATCTTGGAAGGGTGGATTTACCACTCTAAGGACTTAGGTACTTTCTCAAGAAGCATGCTGGTAGGGCCCAATGGACAGTTTGGTCATTTTTTACCGAAGTGGGCTAGCAGGCACTGGTGTTAACTCAGGTTTTGAGTGTTTCTGCCACTCTAACAGTTGTGATGTTTGTGAGTGTTTCCACCACTCTGACGGGGCGCATTGATTCCAGAGATTGCCTGATCTCAAGAAGCTACTAGATGGTCATGTCGTCTCGGGGCCTTAGGTACTTTTTTGATCAACGTGCTGGATAGCAGACATTCTAAGTTGGCAGACTAGCAGGCACCAAAAGTGAACTACTCTATCATCTTGGGGACTTGGGTTACGTCCTAGTCGACATGCTTGAAAGGACTTATCATTCTGAGAAGTTTTCTCGATAAATGTGCTAGATTGAATTTGACTGGTCTAGACTAGAATTAAAACTAAAATTAAGGTTGAAATATGGACTTACCATATTTAGGAACACTATTGCACCCAGATTTTTCGCACTCAAGGAATACACACACAAGCGGGAAAAATATTGTACTCTCTTGTTAGAACTCATCCTCCTAGAAGAATGAGTGCGACTAGGTTTGAATTGAAAATTAATTTGAGTAAAGGGCTTTTGAAAAATAATTCGGAGTCGTCACCTAACTTGATTAAGGTGAGTTAGCTCACCTAAAAACTAAGCCTAATCCAAGGACCACACTTAGGATTTTTGAAAACGATTTTGAAGATACTTCCTCAAGAGAGGGTTTTTAAGAAAACATGTTGTTTGGCAACCTTTGAAAAATATTTAAGCCCATTTTTTAAAATAACTCCATTTTGGTCTTTGAAAACAGTGATTCTAGGTTCGGAGGTTGGTTACGTGTAGGGAAGGCGTACTAAGCTATCACCCTACCCCGCCCTTGTGGTACCTACATATCTATTCACCCTAGATTCAACCATAAGAGTCTTCAATTAATATATGTCCAAAACTATCCATTTTAGAAAAAGAATGTTTAAAAGAATGATGCATGATATGCAATTGCAAGAGAAGAGAGTTTGAAAATAGATTTGGAAATAGATTTGAAAAGAACTTGATTTGATTTGATTTGAAAAGAGATTTGAAAGATAGATCTGATTTTGAAATAAAGATTTAGAAATTGAAAATAAAGATTTGAAAGTAGAAATTTGGAATTGGAAGTTTGAAGAAAGTTATGGAATTGGAGATTTAAAAAAGGTTGTGGAATTAAAAATTTGAAAAAAATTGTGGAATTGAAAATTTGAAAAAGATTGTGACCGCATCCATGAGGGTTGCCTACGTATCCTTTTTGAATAATGAGGTCAATCGTAGTTCGGACAAGAGTCCGATAGAAAATAGAAGTTTTTACCTGACAAAGAGTTTGATTTGAAACTTGGAATAGAAGATTGGAAATTGGAATTTGGAATTGAAAGGATTAGCCTTTGATTCGGAAAGATAGAACTTGGAAGAAATTTTTTGACTTATTTTGGAAATATTCAGATTTAGGAAACTTAGACTTAGGAAAGACTTGAGGTTTAAGAAAAATTTGACTTGACTTGGAAGGGTTTTAGAAAAGATTTGACTTAAATGTTGGACTTGGAAGAATAAAAAAGTTGGAATTAGGAAAGATTCGAATTAGGAAAGTTTCAAAATAGGAAAGTGTCATTTTAAGAAAGTTTCAAAATAGGAAAGTGTCATTTTAAGAAATTTCCGTTTTAGAAAAATTTCTTGTAGGAAAGTTTCATTTTAGGAAAGTTTTGGTTTAGGAAAGTTTCGAATAAGGAAAGGTTTGAATTAGGAAAGAATTAAAATTGGAAAGTTTTGAAATTGGAATGTTTTGAAATAGTAAAGTTTTGAAATTGGAAAGAGTTTGAATTAAGAAAAGTTTAGAATTAGAAAGATTTAGAATTTAGAAGGTTTTGACTTGAGAAAGTTTTGGATTTGGAAAGTTTTAACTTAGAAAATGTTTCATTTTTAGAAAGTTTAGAATTTTGGAAAGATTCAAAATTTAGAAAGTTTGGGATTTTAGAAATATTCAAAGCTTAAGTTTTAGAAACACTTGAAATTAAGAAAGGTTTGAATTTAAGAAAGTTTTGAAAATTTGGATTTAGAAAGTTGAAATTTGGAAAGGTATAGAGTTAGGAAAGGGTTGAATTTAGAAAAGATTTGGAAGCTTAAAGTTTAAGAAAATATTTAAAAGTTCAAGTTTTGGAAACCTAAGGTTTAGGAAGGTATGAGATTAGGAAGGAGTGGATTAGGAAATGTTTAGACTAGGAAGGATTGAGATTCCTATTTCTTAAAACAAAAGATTAGATTCTGTTTCTAAAAAGAGATGGTTTGATTTTGTTTCAAAAAACGGAGGATAGGATCTAGTTTCCTAAATGAAAAATTGGATTTGGTTTCCTAAAACGGAGGATTTGATTTGGCATGGATTTGGAAAGATGAAGTTTTAAAAATCCTAGATTTGGGAAGACTATAGTTTTGATGTAGAAAATAGGTTTTGGAAATATATGATTTCAATGTAAAAAGAGAGATTTTGGAAACCTAGGTTTTGAGGCCAAAATAGGGAATTGGAAATCATGTTTTTGGAAAGAAAAAAATAGGATTTCCTAATTGTTGGTTCTAGGGATTGACTTGGGCTCTAAGGTAAAGAAATTTTGGAAAATGCGTTTTTGGAAACGAAGACTTTTAGAGGGAGATCCTAAAAAGGAGTTTTTGAAAAGTGAACTTGAGAGGGGTTTTAGAAATAAGATTTTGAAAGAAGCTTCTAGGAAAGAGTTTTTAGGAAGGAAATTTAAGGAGTGTTTTTAGAAAAGAAATTTTGAAGACAGCTTTTTTGGGAAAGGAGTTCGAAAAAGAGTTTTAAAAAATAGATTTTTTAAGGGAGTTTTTAGAAAAAAAAATTTGGAAAGGAATTTTGAAAAAGGGATTGTAGAGAATTTTCAGAAAGTGTATTGGAAAAGAGATTTTAGAAGGAGAGATTTGAAAAGCAAGCTTTTAGAAAGTCCATGAAAATATCTCACTTTCCTAAAGCAACTCTAATCATAAGAAGGTTAGAACCACTCTAAGATAGTGGTTTTGAAAATAACAATGATTTGAAAATATGGACCACATTGGTCACTTTAAATGTATCACTTTTCTAAAACAACCCTAGTCATGAAAAGGCTAGAATCACCTTAGGATTGTGATTTTGAAAACAAGTTTTGAAAAAGAAATTTTAATGCAAGTTTTGAAAATAATTTTTGATGCAAGCTTTGAAGACAAGTTGAAAAATAAATTTTGGAGGAATGCAAGATCATGATATGCACAATACAAGTTAGGAAAGGTTAAGGCTTCACCACATAATCAAGGGAGCTGAACCCTCATGGTCTCCGGTTAGTCTAAAAGAAAGCTCCCGACACGGTGACCTCTAATAGCCTAATCCTACACATGGACCGGGAAGTCCATTATTTCCAACATGCAAAGAAAGAGGAGGGGAAGAAGATGGAGGATTAAAATAGAAGAAAACCCAAGTGGGTTCAGAGGGAGAAGAGAGAGGGGGAAGGTGCGTAAACTTAAATAGAAAGCCTACCTTGTGTCTTCTTTATTTTGCTTTGCTTTGCGAGCTTTGTTTTTCTTGCTTTGCTTTGGTCTTCGCTTTGGTCTTCGCTTTAGTCTTCTTCTTGATCTTTGGGAACTTGTCTAGATCTTCGAGAGCTTCGAGTTGCAGCACTCCAAGTCTTCAATAGAGGCTTTGGAGGCTAGTGTATGAGTATATATGAGTGTATGGTAGTATATGAGAGCTAGGCTTAGTGTATGGGGGCTAGGGTTTGGAAAACCTAAAGAAGACTAGGGTTTACGGAGGCCACGAGCTTTGTATATTGAAGAGTAGGGTTTTTAGACTGAGTTTGTGGACCTCTTTCACACTGGAGGGGGCTCTGTATTTATAGAGGGAAGAACAACCTGGTGCCTGTTGTAGTGGCGCCAGGCCAAAATACACATTGGCACTACTAGGAGTGGCGTCAGGCCAATTTTTTGCTTGGCGCCACTAGTAGTGGTGCCAGCCACTTAGGAAAGCTTTTAAGTCAGCAAACAATGTATCTTCAAAAGATTTGGGCGCCTATACTAATGACTACCATATAATTTTTAGCCTGGCTTCACTAGGAGTGACTCTAGAAGGTCCGAGAATGATTTGAAAGGGCCGGGAATGACCCGAATGGCCGAAAAGGGACAAGAACACTTAGTTCAGTGTCCCGGAGGTAGTAGACTTGAAAAATGATGTCAGGATGTGTTTGAAAGGTTGACCGGGCCATTAGGAGCAAAACGGTCAACCGGGCTGAAAAGCAATCGGGATGGACTCAGAATGTCTCGGAAGAAGACTCGAGATTTGGAAATATTATTTAGAATGTCCCAAGAGATTACCGGTTTGATACCCAAAGCCGGTGTGGTCAGAAAAGGCGAACGACCCACCAGGGGTAAAACGGTCATTTTGCACTGAGTTTGCCGAAATTGACTCGGAATGATCCGGAGAGATAACGAAAGCTTGGGAATACTACAAAAAGCATTCTCGAGAGGTTACCGGTTTGATACCTAGAGTCGGTGTAGTTCCTGGAGCGTTCGGATGCCTAGGGGTAAAATGGTCATATTGATCGGAAAGTCTCAGAATTGGCCCGAAATTGACTACAAGGCACCTAATCATGCCGGAATTCCTTTAAGATAATCATGAAAAGGTGGACTTACCACTCTGAGGACTTAGGTACTTTCTCGAGAAACGTGCCAGAAATGACCCTAGGGGCAGTTTGGTCATTTTTCACCGAAGTGGGCTAGTAGGCACTAGTGTTGACCTGAGTTTTGAGTGTTTCCGCCACTCTGACGGCGGTCCCATGATACAGGAGTTTGTTGGTAATTCCCTATATCGACCTGTTTACGAGTGTTTCCGCCACTCTGACGGTTGCGATGTTTACGAGTACTTTCGCTACTCTGACGGTTCGCGATCATTCTCAAGACTGCCTGATCTCGGGAAGCTACTAAATGGACTTAGCGCCTGAGGAATCAACTTTCTCGAAAGGTGTGCCGAAATGGACATTTCTTCAATGGCTGGCTAACAGGCACCAAAGGTGGACTATTCTACCATCTAGGGGACTTAGGATCTCGTCCCGGTCGACAAGTTTGAAGGGACTTACCGTTCCAAAAAGTTTCTTCAAAAATGTACCAGATTGGATGGTCTTACCACCTCGAAGAATCAACTTTCTCGAGAGGTGTTCCGGATTCAATTGGAATGGGAATTGGAATTTGAATTGGAATTGGAAAGGGGACTTACCGTCTTCGAAAAGACGTGCCTATTGAAATTGGACCAAACAATACCCCCAAGGGCATTTTAGTCATTTTGCCTCTATTTGGGCCCTCAGGGCACGTAAAGCTATCGATTCACAGGATTAGACTTGGAAATTTGATTTAGATTGGAATACGTCCATATTGACTTAAATACAAGTCTGGATAGACTAGAGATTGTCGAGCGGGCAAAAATGGGTGCTTATAGCTGGCACCTAGGTTAGAAAGCCAGTTTGGAAGTGTGTGATCACTTTTAAGGTGTACTAGCATCGGCAAAGCTTGTGGTTGTATTCTTGATTTGGATATAGTGAAGACAAAATCTCAAGGAAGGAGGCTTAGGGAGTAGACGTAGGCCAAGAGAGTTAGCGTTGAACCACGATAAAATCCTATATCTTCTCTCTGTTATTTGTTTTATCTTTTATGTTGGGTTTGCTCTATATTATTACTTGATATCTCTAGCATTGATTGGCAAAATCATTACATAAAAGTAATTGCTGCAAATCTATTTATTGTCAGGTTTTTGAGCTTACTCATTCTCACTTTGAGAATTCTCTTTTAAGATCTGCAGTGAAATCATCTCTCTGGATTATTAAGCAATCTCATACTTCACATTGAGCATTCTTATTTAACTGTTTAACCATATTTGCTCTCTAGACAATTGCGCAACTCATATTTGCTTTTGAGCATTCTCTTATCTGTTTAATTACGATTTCTACTCACTGTCCAATTGAGCTTTCTCATTCTGGTTTAGAGCTCGCTCATAATTGTTATATAACATTATTTCAATTATTTATTCTTAAATTTTTAAAAACCCAATTCACCTCCCTCCTTTTGGGTTGCTTTCTGGACAACACAAAGTTATGGCATCGTTTTTCCTAAGCCTTTAAACCTTTGGAATACGTTGGTATTAGGGTTTGGCGATAAAAAAAAAAGGCCAAAAGGCCTCCAGAGGACATAGAACTTGGCACGCAGCACAATGCAGGCTCATAAGACCTGTAGGTGCAGATGGCGCGGGCATCGGAGTCCCAATTAGGGAGTTATGGCATATTCCCACCCTTGTTGAACACTTAAATATTTTCAATAACTTTAGTATCAAAGTACGGCGATGTCAAAACAGCCAAATGGCCTCCAAAATATACAAAACTTTGCACTTGACATGATGTAAGAACATGGGACCTACAGCGCACACAACTTGGGCATCAGAGTCTTGATTGGAGATTATGGCATAAACAACTACACAAGTGAAAGACTACTCTTATATATATATATATATATATATATATATATATATGTATATATATATGTTAATATAAAGGTGTTGATATTGATGCTTTTAGTACTAAACTGAAAGTGTTATTGCAAAAAAACACTTTTACTTCAACGAAATGAAAAGCGTCTCTAGTAATTTTGCTTTTAGTAAAATATTAAAAGTGTGTTTAGTACCCACATTTTTAGGTACAAAGAGCTAACAACTTGCAGAGTCACTTAGGCTTGATATTCAAAGATCTACCAAATTCTTGGGCCTAAGATTGAGAGAGTTGGCATTTTTGGGAGGTTTTGGATGACCTGCTAAAGGAGTCACTGCAATAACACCTTTATTTTTACAAAGCATAAAGCGTTTTTGGTCTAAAAAGAAATTTGTTTTTAGTTATTCCTATTTTTGATGTTAATTTTCTTAATTTCAAAAAATAAAACTTAAAAT
The DNA here is from genome assembly GCA_033060915.1 of Euryodendron excelsum. Classification (NCBI taxonomy): domain Eukaryota; kingdom Viridiplantae; phylum Streptophyta; class Magnoliopsida; order Ericales; family Pentaphylacaceae; genus Euryodendron; species Euryodendron excelsum. Next base: position 32,318,098 of record CM065382.1, read on the forward strand.
TCAAAAAATACACTTAATCAGGGTCTTGTAAATAAATTAAAAGGGACACTAATTAAATAAATAAGTAATGAAAGGGTTAGCTATCATTTTGTCCATTTAACTTTGCCTTAGATTTCAATATCATCTATGAACTTTAATTTATTTTATTTAAGCCCTCTAACTTTTAAAAGTAAAAAAATGTGATACAACATTTCAAAATAGGTAATGAGATTAAAGATTAATTAGACTTTGGCTTCTAAACTATGGCTTAATATCGCTTTACCCCATTGAACTAAAAATCGTTACATTTTCACCCTCCTACATTTGAAAATTAGGGCATGTTTGGTCAAAATTCTATATCAATATCTAAAGTGAAAAGAAAAAAATGATTTTATAACTTTATAAACCCTCTCAAAATGTCTAAGAAAATAGTCAAAATCATCCATAAAATTTTACTTTTATTAACACAAATTATTGGCCTTGCTAATATCAAGGATATTTTTTAAGACTACAAAATTTGTTAAGTACAGATAAAAAAATATTTATATTGTATCATATTAGAAATGTTACAAGCATTAATTTGTTTTCTTTTGTTAACAGTGTAAATATCTACTGAAATTTTAATAGCTTAGGGGTAAAAATGTAACGATTTTTAGTTTAGCGGGCAAAATAAAACTTAACCATAGTTGAGAGAGTTAAAGTATAATTAAACTTAAATTTGTTTCACCTATGTTTAAAGGTTGGATGAGATTGACTTGTTTTTAAAAGTTAGAGGGCTTGAATAGAACAAATGAAAGTTGAATGACGACATTGAAGTCTAAGTTAAAGTAGAAGGGACCAAATAATTGTTTACCTCCAATAAAAAAAATAGGTGAATTTCAGCTAGACCTCTTGAGGTTTAACGAATCGACATCTAGGCCCCTTAGTTTAAAATATAGGCACCAACACTTACTATCTTTCCTTCCATTAACCTCTATTAAATAAGAACATTTTTTACTTTTCACTTGCAGGACATATTTCTCATTGACATGTCAGGATGCAAAATAAATTAAAAACAAGTAGTCCCACTCAAGGAAAGTCATAAAAGGTCAAAAAAATTAAAGAATATGTAAGTTGATTTTGGAAAATTTTAAAATCCTGGTAGACTAACTTAGAAAATTGAAAAATAGTCAAGTGAAAAAATAAAAAATATCATTGCGATAGAATAGCATTTCGCAATTTATCAAGCACAAATTCAGTGAAAGAGTCTTTAAGTGGGCGATCTTTCACTGAGAAAGCTAGTACTGTAGGAAGGTCAACACAACAATAAGTACTAGCTTTCTCAGTGAAAGAGTCAAGCCCACCAGTAGGAATATTAAAGACAGTTATGATGTTCGTAATCATGACGACACTTACCTGTCAAGTCATTATGATGATTCAACATGAACTCCAAGAGGTCGTTTGATTAGATCGAAGATACGAGTCCCTGGTGGTAATTGTCGGGGAAGACAATAGTAACTATGAAGGGCTTCACAATATGTCAAAAATCCGAATCGCCGAAGGAGCTATCACAGGAACTTGAATCCTTCGCCTTTCAGTGGGCCTAGTAACTTATCACCCCGAGTAGCCGAGCAGGAACTTCAACAACGCAACAAAGAGATCGCCCACCTCAAGTCAATGGTTGAAGCTATGAGGAAGGCAATTGCTAGAAGAGATGAATGAGCCTCTGGCAAATCTCTAGATCAGCGTAGAAAAAGGAGAATGAATTCAAAAAGCACGAGCCCTCTTGCCTGATGTTCGACTGTGAGCTATGCTTCTAGCACTGGACACTACAAGGACAGACGGGAAGACTGGTAACATGGGAGAAATCAAACACCAATAAGAAATCTGATAAGAGCCGATCCAGAGCAGCAAGACTAAGACCGATGGTTGAATGAGTGGCTAGACAATAGGGGCAAACAACGTAAAGGAAAAACGGCCCATGATATAGCCAAAAGAGTCCTTGATCAGATCGTGTCCACACCCTTTATAGAAGAGATTGAGGCCCGCCGACCTCTAAGAAAGTTCACACCACCAAAGTTTACACCCTGTGACAGGAAATCAAACCCTGTTAGTCAAGTCTGGCACTACAAGCAAATGATGGCACTATAGAGCGGAGATGAGTCCTTAATGTGCTGAGTTTTTTCATCGAGTCTTGAAGAAGTAGCTTTACGATGGTTCTACAAGTTGTCATCCCGATCAATAACAAGTTGGAGACAACTCGCCCGATCTATTCACCATGCTCTTCATCGCAAACAATAGGTAGCCTAAGGAAGTAGACTACTTGCTGACCTTACAGAAGAAAGATGAGGAAGGCTTATGAGCATATACAAGGCACTACTAGGAGGCCTACAATGAAATTGAAGAGCGCAACAAATAATTAGCCATTGCACAATTCAAGATTGGCCTTCCCAGGGAGCACCGACTGAGGCAATCCCTAATGAAGAAACCAGTTATTGGGGTACATGACATGATGTTAAGGATTAAATAGTATGCTAGAGTTAAGGAAGATGTCGCACAGTCGATCCAGTAGAAGGTTGGTGAGAAACCAGATAAGAAAGACGGAAGGGAAATTAAGAAGCCCTGACGTGAAAAAAAAAATAACCGGGGTAGAAAAACAATTTAAGGCATTAAAAATAGGCCTTTAAGGACCCAATCTACACAATTCTGCCTCATATTCGTGATAAGCCATTTTTCAAATGGCTGCCAAAGTTGGCAAGGGTCCCTGCAGCATGTGACCAAAGAATGTTTTACTCATACCATAAGGAAAAGGGGCACCAGATAGAGCATTGCAGGCATCTCAAAAATCACTTGGAAGAACTGGCAAGAGCTAGCCATCTTGACCAGTACATTGACCGAGAGAAGACAAAGCGGGAAATAGAGCATAGCAAGTAAGATGGTGCCCCATAAAAGGAGGCCTGGGCGGAGCCACCTCAAGTAATTGCGGTGTTACATAGATTAGCAGGACCAACAGAGGTAGATCCGCACAAGTATCGAGCTGAGATTTGGAAAGCAGTGCACTTAAGAGAAGTTATGCAAATCGGGCCTTAGCTAAGAAGGTCAAACTAGACAGCAGCCCCGATGCCGTAACCTTTAGAGATGATGATCTAGCAGGAGTTTAGGCACCTTATAATGATGCACTTGTGGTGACATTACGATTGGGGGATTACGACGTTAAGAGAATTTTGATCGTTTAAGGGAGCTTGTCTGAAGTCATGTATTACAACTTTTTTAAGAAGTTGGAGCTAAAGGATTTTGACTTACAGCCCTCCCTTAACCCTTCGATCAGCTTCAGTTCAAACCCAGTATGGCCACTAGGAAATGTGATAATACCTAATACCTGTAGTCGCAGGAGGAATTGCACTTTAGACAGAGTTCCTAGTTATTGATTTGCCCTCCTCCTATAATGTAATTATGGGTCGGACATGATTGTACCTCATAAAAGCCATACCATCCACCTACCACCAGTTGATTCACTTCCAAACCTCGGAAGGAATAAAGAAAATCTGAGGAGACCAAGTGGCGGCCAAAATATGTTTTCTAATAGCTTGCGCCACCAAAATAAAAACGAGCAATGTCCAGATGATGGAACTCCATAAAGACACACCCACTATTGACGATGTCAAGAAAACACCCAAAAAGAAGGCCGTAGAAGATCTGAAGAAGATAAAAATAGACTGGCATGACAAAGAGAAATACTTCGTGATCGGTACATCTCTATCTAAGAACGAAGAAAAATTGTTGATTGAGTTGTTGACGCGTTACATTGAAATCTTTGCTTGGACTCTTTATGATATGTGTGGAATTGATTCGAAGGTAACTTGCCATAGACTCAATGTTAACCTACAATGCCAACCTGTGGTTTAGAAAGGAAAGAAGATAGCTACACAGCATATTGATGTCGTAATCGAGGAGGTAGAAAGGCTTCTTAAAGCAGGGGCAATTAAGGAAGTTTTTTACCCTTGCTGGTTGTCCAATACAGTGTTGGTAAAGAAGAAGAACAAAAAATGGAGGGTAAGTGTGGACTTCACCGACCTGAACAGAGCATGCCCTAAGGACCCTTTTCCTCTTTTAAAGATTGACCAGCTTGTAGATGCAACTGCCAATATAAGTGAATGAGCTTCCTAGATGCCTATCGGGGTTACCACTAGATACCACTCCACAAGGATGATCAAGAACAAACCACCTTCATCACCCTAAGGGGTATTTTCTGCTATAGAGTCATGACGTTTGGATTAAAGAACGCTAGTGCCACCTACCAGAGATTGGTCATAAAAATGTTCAAAGAACACATCGGCAACGCGGTAGAAGTTTACATTGATGATATGGTGGTTAAAAGGAAGGTCGGCAGACTCTGCCTTGGCAACTTAGAAGGAGTGTTTGACATCCTAAAGAAGTATAAAATGAGGCTCCATGTCTCCAAGTGGGTGTTTGGAGTAAGCTCTGGGAAGTTCTTGGAATTTTTGGTCACACACCGAGGAATTGAAGCAGACCCACAACAAAATAGTGCAATCCAGAATATCTAGGCCACAAAGAACATTAAGGAAGTTTAGAAGTTGACTGAGATTGCTGCGGCTCTTAACTAGTTCATCAATCAATCTTCAGATAAGTGCCGACCATTTTTTCAACTCCTAAAGAAACAAGAATGGTTTAGCTGGGGACCGGATTGTGACCAAGTCCTCGCCAATCTAAATAGCTATTTGGCCCAGTCGCCACTCCTTTCTACCCTAGTTAAAGATGAAGAGCTCTATCTATACCTAGCTATCTCGGAGCATGTTGTTAGCGCTATCCTACTTGGGCAACAAGACAATAAAGGTTAGTTTACTATGTTAGCAAGACTCTCCTGGGGGCAAAAAAATGATATATATCGCTGTAAAGGTTGGCTCTCGCATTAGTAATGGCATCACACAAGCTAATGCATTACTTTAAAACCCATACTGTCATCATCCTCACGGATCATCAATTGAAATCACCCTTTCAAAAAGCAGATTTCTCCAGTAGAATAGCAAAGTGGGTGGTAGAATTGGGCAAGTTTGACATCAAGTACCGACCCAGATCGATGGTAAAAGGCCAGATACTTATTGATTTTATTGCTGAATTTTCTGTTAAACGGCCACAGGAAGCCAATCCAACAAACATTGTCGAGCTACCAGAAAATGATCCCACTGTAGAGTTTTAGGAAATTGCTAATCATTGGAAGCTCTTCGTGGATAGAGCATCTAACGACAGGGGGGCAGGATCAGGCATAATCCTAATTACACTAGGTGGTATGGTAATTGAACAAGCGATTAAACTAGAGTTCACTGCCTCAAATAACGAGTCAAGATATGAGGCTTTGCTCGCTGGACTACTTCAAGCTATAGAGCTTGACATTGCCCAGATAAGCATCTACTCAGACTCATAGCTGGTTGTAAACTTGATCATAGGAGAATACGTGGCAAAGAATGACAGGATGGCACAGTACCTGACAAAGGCACAGAAACTATTGAAGAAGTTAAGCAAGTACAAACTATACCAAATCAGCCACGATAACAACATACATGTTGATGCCCTGGCAACACTCACAATATCATTGAAGTTGGGCTCAAAGAGAACAATCCATATTGAGACAAGAAGAGGAGCAAGAACTGGCCATAGAAGAACTAGTACCATCTTGGATGGATCCAATCATTGCCTACCTCGACAGAGATGAATTGCCTGAAGACAAGAATGAAGTCAGGAGAATAAAGCACAAATCCTTAAAATGATGGCTGTCACCCAACAAGGAGCTATATAGAAAATCTTTCACAGGCCCCTATTTACATTGCGTTCATCTAGACAAAGTGCATGACATTTTATTCAAAATTCATGAAGGAATATATGGAAGCCATGTAAGCGGAAGGTCACTCACCCACCGAGCAATCTCACAAGGCTATTTGTGACCCTATATGCAAAAGGATGCGGCTCAATACGTATTAAAGTGTGAGAAATTCCAGAAGTTCTTGCCACTAATCCACCAACCAGTTGAGGACCTTATAACTATTACTAGCCCCTAGCTTTTTGCCCGATGGGGATTGGACATAGTCAGCTCCTACCCCGAACTCCGAGAAACGAGAGATTCTTCATCGTCGCAACGGACTACTTCACCAAGTGGGTGGAAGTAGGGCCCTTATCAACAATCAGGGAGATAGATGTGAAAAATATTTGATTGGAGGAACATAATTATAAGGTTCAGCATACCACGTGCACTAGTTTTGGACAACGGCACGCAGTTCAATGTGAATGTGTTCAAAGGATTTTGAGACAAATTCAGGATCAGAAATTATTATTCGATACCAGTTTATCCACAATGCAATGGACAAGCCAAAATATCAAACAAAATAATGCTAAATGGAATCAAGGAGAGGCTGTAGAAAGCCTAAGGGAAGTGGGTGGAAGAGCTGCCCAGTGTCTTATGGTCTTGTAGAACCACTTTGAGGAGATCTACTGGTGAAACCTCCTTCTCAATGGCATATGGGGTCAAAGCAATCATATCCTTGGAGGTCAGACTCCCCATAATCAGATTGGCAACATTTAATACCAGGCTTAATGACCAAACCTTGGCCAAAGATTTGGACCTCATTGAAGAAAAGAGAGATGCGGCTCTACTCAAGCTCACTGGGTATCATCAACAACTCAGCCGATTCTATAATAAACGGGTTCAGCTAAAAGGTTTTGTACCCGGAGACCTAGTACTCAGAAAAGTATTGGGGGCAACAAAGAATCTAGCAAATAGAAAACTCGGCCCTAACTGGGAAGGTCCATACAGAGTTACATCCCAAGTCAGAATGGGGGCATACCAACTAGAAAATGTCGAAGAAGGGCACCAACTACCCCGACTATGGAATGCGAACAATCTCAAGAAATTTTATCAGTAGAAATTTGACTTCGATGTTTTCCTTTATTCGCACAAGTTGTGCATGATCAATGAATTAATTATTACTTAGCAATTTTGACATTCAAAACCATGCTAAAAGTAAATAACTGAGGAAGACAAGAAAAAACCAAGTATAAAAGCTTGGTCCTGTCCAAGTTGGGCAGGTCGGCTAATAAAGGCCAAAAAACCAAGTGTAAAATCTTGGTCCTGTCTAAGTTGAGCAGGTCAGCCAATGAAGGCCAAAAAACCAAGTGTAAAAACTTAATCTTGTCTAAGTTAGGCAGGTTGGCCTATGAATGCTAAAAAAGCAAGTGTAAAAGCTTGGTCCTGTCTAAGTTGGGAAGGTTGATTAATGAAGGCCAAAAAAGGTAGGTCAGCCAATGAGGCTTTATAAAAAAAAAAACGAAGTGTAAAAACTTGGTACTACCCAAGTTGAGCAGGTCGGCCAATGAAGGCCAAACAAAAGAAAATCCAAGGGTTAACAATCTGGCTTTACTAAAATGAAGAAAGCAAAAACATCGAGGCCAAGTAAAGTGGTAAAATTTGGAGATGAATGCAATTGTAATGGCATAAAAAGGTTTCTTTCATTAAAAAGAACAAAAGGAAGATATAGATATTTCACCAACAAGCAAAAATAGAAAAAGATCCTAAAACTAAGGTACAACATCTTCAGTGGGTTTTGCAGCAAGGTCGGCTAACTCATTAACAGCAAGTTTAGCCGGTGGAACAACAAGTGACCCATCTTTGGTAGCAACCTCAGTTATTTAAGTCTTCATCTCCTCAGAGACATCAGCTGCATCTAATGGAATTTCAATGGCTCCTATAGCTGCGGATGGACCGTTAGGATCATCCTCTACTATTATCTCCAGATAATTAGGGATGTCTTTCCAGAGAATAGAAGAGTTCTCTACCTTCATCGCTTTTAGTACCCCTTGCCAACCTTGGACAAAGATGGACTGAGATAGATCTATCATCTGCTGCGCAAAATCCTAGGCATTATCGGCTACACCTTGTTGTAGCTTGTCTCGGCCTCAACCTTAGCCTTGGCAAGATCGGCTTAGAGTCCTTCGACCTCGGCTTTCGCCTTGTAGAGATCCACTAAGAGTAAGGCATTGTCTGCTTCTAGTTTCGAGAAGTCGATGCTCTTTTTGTTTAAATGGCAGTGACCTGATTCAAGAAAATCTTTGCCTTTTTAGCCTCCTTTTTCACTAGAAGTTCGACCTTCTTCATTTCTATCCACTCCTCCTTGAGCTTGGAGTGCTCCTCTATAAGTATTTTGTGTTCATCGCACAGTTTGACATGCTTCTTGGCCATCTCGAAGCTTCATCGAATATAATTCGAAAATGGCACATGGCCTCCAAAGCGTTAAGTGAGCCCTGGAAATGGAAATAACTTTTAAAAACAAATACTAAAGCAATATAGTGGAAGAGAGTAAAGACGGAGAAACATACCAAAAAGGAGTCATGAATGGCCCCTAGAAAGATCGACAAGTCATTGCTTGTCCCTAGCATATTAAGGTTGACTTGTTGGAGAGCATTTTGGACCACCCCCATTGCTATTTTAGCCGAGTTGATCATGGATTCATGCGTCAGCATTTGACGGCCACTTATGTTAGGATGAATGACTACAAAGTCGGTATCATTAGCTGCAGCACTAGTACCCGGACTAGGGTCCGATGGCGTGAGCTTTAGTTTCTTCATAACCGACAGAGCAACAGTATCCTCTGCCGCTAACTTTTTCTTCAATGACCTCGTCTCCCTTTTCTGCTTATCAAGTTCAGGGGAGTTGAGTTCCACAACAGTAGGAGCAGGTATAGACTTCACAGCATCGACCTCCAGCTTCCTCGGCTTCTTAAGCTACTTCATGGCCTTTTTGATCATCAACTCATTCAGGCTTATCTTGTCAGAAGAATTGGAGTCTGAAGATGAAGGAAAGACCAGTTTCCGTCTTCTCCTAATCTTAGTTGCAACTTAGCGATATGTATAAAGTTGATGTGGATGTCGAGTCAAATGAACTTGACCGTTCAGAGGAAATATAGTGGATTGGATTACCCTCCCCACTGAATGTACCGACAAGTTCATCAGCAGGAATTGTAAGCAACTCGAATGACGCCCAGCTTGTAAAGGCAACCCTTGAGGTCACTGGAACAACGACTTTAACAACTTGACTTTCCTCACCTTTAACTGGTAGAGAGGTTGCAGTATGCAGATTGGCAATTGTTACTTGATCGCTAAGATGCACATGTTCTATTGTAATTCCCACAAGAATGTTCGCAAAGTCACCAGCCCCTCCTCTACTAACTGGGCAATCACTCCTGTATGTCTCGCCCCGATTTTTCACACCCGAAAAAGACAAGTGAGAAAAACACAGTGCTCTCCGTTAGAACTTATCCTCCTAAAAAGACGAGTGTGACTAGGTTTGAATTGAAAATTGATTATGATTAAGAGCTCTTGGAAAAAAGTTTGGAGTCGTCACCTAACTTGATTAAGGTGAGTTAAGTTACCTAAAACTAAGTATAATCCGAAGATCAAACTTGGGATTTTAGAAAAAGGTTTTGGAAAACTCCCTTAAGAGAGGGTTTTTAAGAAAAGAGGTTGTCTGGCAACCTTGGAAAAATTTAAGCCCTTTTTGAAAATAACTCCATTTGGTCTTTGAAAACAGTTATCTAGGTTCGGAGGTTAGTTACGTGTAGGGAAGACATACTAAGCCATCACGCTACCCCGCTCTTGCAGTACCTACATGTCTATTCACCCTAGGTTCACCTATTAGAGTCTTTGATTAATAAATGTCCAAAACTATCCACTTGATTTGAAAAAATAAGTTGATATGATGCATGATAATGCAAGTGCAAGAATTTGATTCGATTTTGAAATGGATTTAAAAAGATAGATTTGATTTTGAAAGAAAATTTTAGAAATTGGAAATAGAGATCTGAAAATAGATTTTTGGAATCGGAAGTTTGAAAATAGTTGTGGAATTGGAAACTTGAAAAAGGTTGTAAAAATAGAAGCTTGAAAAAGGTTATGACCGCACCCATGAGGGTTGCTTACGTATCCCTTTTTGGGAATCATGTCAGTCGTAGTTTAGACAAGAGTCCGATTGAAAATAGAAGGTTTGACTTGAAAACGAGTTTGAGTTGGAATTTGGATTGGAAGATTGAAAATTAAACTTTGATTTGAAATTGACTTGAAAGATTTGAAAAGATTGGTTTTGGAAAGCTTGGTTCTAGGAAACCTAGACTTAGGAAGATAGGGCTTAAGAAAGACTTGAGGTCTAAGAAAGATTTGACTTGACTTGGAAGAAATTTAAAAAAGATTTGACTCGAATATTGGACTTGGAAGATTTGAAAAGTTGGAGTCTAGAAAAGATTGAATGTAGAAAATCTTGAATTTAGAAGAGTTTCGAAATAGGAAAGGTCCGTTTTAGGAAAGTTTTGAATTAGGAAAGTTTGAAATAGGAAAGGTTTTGACATAGGGAAGTTTAAAATTAGAAAAGTTTTAAATTAGGAAAGTTTCATTTTTAAGAAAGAGTTGATTTTTGAAAAGATTTGAATTAGAAAAAGTTTGATTTAAGAAAGACTTGGAATTTAGAAAGTTTAGAATTTTGGAAAGATTTGGAATAGAAAATTCAAAATTTGGAAAGGTTTGAAAGTTTGAGTTTTAGAAACACTTGAAGTTTAGGAAATATTTGAGTTTAAGAAAGATTGAAAAATTTAGACTTTAGAAAGTTAATATTTGGAAAGGTATGGAATTAGGAAAGGTTGGAATTAGAAAAGATTTGGATTAGGAAAGATTTGATTTCTATTTCCTAAAATAAAAGATTGGATTTTTATTTCCAAAAAGAGACGATTTGATTTTGTTTCCAAAAACGGAGAATTGGATCTAATTTCCTAAATGGAATTAGAGGGGGAAGTTTTAGAAATCCTAGATTTGGAAGTCTATGATTTGATGTAGAAAATAGGTTTTAGAAATTGATGGCTTTGATGTAAAAAGGAGGTTTTGGAAACCTAGGTTTTGAGGCACGATTGGAAATTATGTTTTAGGAAAGAAAATTAGGGTTTCCTAACCATTGGCTCTAGGGTTTGACTTGAACTCTAAGAAAAAGGGATTTTGGAAAGTAGAACTTTGAAGAGAGTTTCTGGAAAGGAAACTTGAAGAGTGTTTTTTAGAAAGTGAATTTTTCAAAAGAGCTTTTGGGAAGGAATTTGAAAAGAGTTTTTAGGAAAGTAAGTTTTTTTTAAAGCAATTTTGGAAAGGAGATTAGAGAGAGTTTTTAGAAAGTATATTGGAGAAGAGATTTGAGAAAGTAGATGTAAAAAGAGATTTGGAGAGGATTTAAAAAGAGGTTTTAGAAAGTAAGTTTGAAAAGCAATTTGGAAAGGGAACTGAATGTGGATTTTTGCAAGCCTCTAAAAATATCTCACTTTCTTAAAACGATTCTAACCATAAGAAGATTAGAACTATTCTAGGATTGTAATTTTGAAAATGACAAGGATTTGATAATATGGACCATGAAAATCATTTTAAATGTAACACTTTTCTAAAGTAACCATAACTATGGAAAGGCTAGAATCACCTTAGGATTGTTATTTTGAAAATAAGTTTGGAAAAAGAAAATTTAATGCCAATTTTGAAAACAATTTTCGATGCAAGTTTTGAAAACAAGTTTTGGAGAGACGTATGGTTACGATATGCACAATGCAAGTTGAGGTCGTGAACATATAAGGTTAAAGGCTTCACCACATAATAAATGGGGCTGAACCCACGTGGTCTCTCGTTAGACTAAGAGAAAGCCTCCGACACGGTGACTTTTAATAGCCTAATCCTGCACATGAACTAAGGAGTCTCTTATTTCAAATATGCAACAAAGGGGGGTAGAAGATGGGGATTAAAATAAAAGAAAATTCAAGTGGGTTAGGAGAGAGAAGAGAGAGGGGGGAATTGCGTAAACATAAATAGAAAGCCTACTTTGTGTCTTCTTTGTTTTGCTTGCTTTGTTTTACTTCGGTCTTCGAGAGCTTGCTTTGGCTCGGTCTTTGAAAGCTTCTAAGTTGCAGTACTTCAAGTCTTCAATTGAGGCTTTGGTGGCTTGTATATGTGTGTATAGGAGTGTATGTATGCTAGTGTTTAGTGTATAAAGGCTAGGGTTTGGAGAACCTAAAGAAAACTAGGGTTTGGAGGGGCTTCAAGCTCTGTATATCGAAGACCAGAGTTTTTAGACTGAGTTTGAGGACCATTTTCATGCTAGAGGAGGCTCTGTATTTATAAAAAGAAGACTAAACTGGCGCCTGATGCAGTGGTGCTGGGCAAAACTTTACACTAGTGCTGCTCCAAGCCATTTTTTGGCTTGGCGCCACTACTAATGGTGCCAGCCACTTAGGAAACTTTTAAGGTCGGCAAGCAATGTATCTTTCAAAGATTTGGGCGCTTGTACTAGTGACTACTATGTAATTTTTAGCTTGGTTTCATTAGGAGTGACTCCAGAAAGTTCGAGAATGATTTAAAGGGCCGGGAATGGCTCGGAGGGCTGGAAAGGGACATAAACCCCTAGAATAGTATCTCGGGGGTAGTAGACTTGAAAAATAATGTTAAGATGTGTTGGAAGGGTTGACAGGGCCATTAGGGGCAAAACGGTTAATCGGGCCAAAAAGTTGCCGAGATGGACTTAGAATGTCCCGGAAGAAGACTCAAACCTTAGAAACATTACCTAGAATGTTCCAGGAGGTTGCCAGTTTGATATCCAGAGCCAGTGTGGTTAGAAAAGGCAACCGGCCTACTAGGGGCAAAATAGTCATTTCGCACCGGGTTCGCCAGAACTAACTCAGAATGATTCAGAAATGCATTGAAAGGCCAGTGATACTATTAGAAGCATCCTCGGGAGGTTACTGATTTGATACCCAGAGTTGGTGTGGTTCCCGAGGTGTTTGGATGTCTAGGGGCAAAATGGTCACTTTGATCGGAGGGTCTCGGAATTGGCCCAAAATTGACTGGAAGGCACTTAAATATGCTGAATCATCTTTGGGACGATCCTAGAAGGGTGGACTTACCGTTCTGAAGACTTAGGTACTTTCTTAAGAAACGTGCCAAAAAGCCCTAAGGGCAGTTTGGTCATTTTTCACCGAAGTGGGCTCGTAGGCACTAGTATTGACCTGGGTTTTAAGTGTTTCTGTTACTTTGACGGTAGTCCCGTGACATAGGGGGCTTGTTTTGCAATTCCTAATGTCGACCTATTTACGAGTGTTTCCGCTACTCTGACGGTTGCGATGTTTACGAGTATTTCCATTACTCTAACGGTTGTGATCATTCTAGAGAGTGCCTGATCTTGGGAAGCTGTTAGGTGGAATTATCGCCTGAGAAATCAACTTTCTCGAAAGTCGTGCCGAAACAGACATTCTTCATTGGCATGCTAGTAGGTGGCAAAGGTGGACCGTTATACCATTTTGGGGACTTGTGGTCTTGTCCCGGTCGATGGGTTTGAAGGGACTTACCGTTCTGAAGATTTTTCTCAAAAAACGTGCCAGAAAGGATGGACTTACCACCTTGAGGGGTCAATTTTCTCGAAAGACATGCCGGACTTAATTTGAACTGGAACTAGATTGGAATTAGATTTGAATTGGAACTGGACTGGAATTGGATTTGAACTGGAACTGAGATTGAAAAGGGGACTTACCTTCTTTGAGAAGACATGCCCATTGAAATTGGACCGGATAATGCCCCAAGGGCATTTTGGTCATTTTGCCTTTATTTGGGCTCAATGAGCCCGCGAAGCGATCGATTGACTGGATTATGTCTGGAAAACTAGTTTGAACTGGAATATGTCAATGTTGACTTGAATACAAGTCTAGACGGACTGGAGATTGCCGAGCGAGTAAAAATGGGGTGCTTACATTGTAGAAATTCCTAAATTGGTTGTGAAGAAAGAAACCCAGAGTGAGTAGTTGAGCCAAATATGGGGGGTCCTTGCAATATCACCAAGTTGACCTTGGCCCCGATAGTTTAAAACCTTGTGCAAGTCACTCAAGTTGACTCTCCACATCGCCTTCTTTGTGTTCTTCTTACCGGATTCTAAAATTGCCAAAACGAAGTAGATTAGAGGTGTACAAATCAATATGCACAAAAAGTGAGAGGTCGGCACAAACCTAATTCTCTGGGGGTTTTACGGTATCATACTGACAGCATTTGGTCAACGGGAAGATTACCAAATTCCCAGGGTCCAGAAACCTAAACTCTTACATCATCTACACCCTTACCCAAAGACGGGAGGCATTTCACTATTTCTCTATTCTTGTTGGTCACCCTAAGGTAAACTTTCTAACTATCACCCCCGACCTTACATAGGTTAACACCTATGATTCGATTCAGTTCTAGCATCCTCATGACAATCCTTTAAACATTTGGGTGTACTTGGGACTGAGACACATTGTGGTGATGGAGGAATTTTGCTAAAAAACGATGTAAGGAAAACCTAATGCCACCCTCTATAATGGCGATCACAGGGAAGGGCATCTCTTTCTCTGTCTCTTCTATCCTATAGCTACCGGGGGCAACTAACTCAAGACCGACTTGGTCAGCAATCCCATGCCTAGTCTTAAAGGCAACGATAGCCGCTGAGCTATCCACAAGCTTCCTAAGACGAGGTGGTAACAGAAGATGACCACGAAAGAAAAGGGCATAAAAGAGATAAAGCATGGTTAAAGGAACTTCCAGTGTCAGGGGAAGACCACTCTCTCTCTCACCTGAAATCTCAAGCTAAGCAAGAATGCTAGGGACGGGTAAGGAGTCACCCGTTTAATAGAAGACCTTACCAATGCTTCAGAAGTCGAGAAACGGTAGCAATCACGTTGCTCAGCCCAATGATCGCCTCGACAGTCGATTCGACGCAACCCTTCAGTTACATGGCTAGTACAAAGCTGCCACATGGTGCATGAACTCTCGAAGCGACGAGAGATCAAGGGACAAGTCATAAATAAAAATCTCAGCCTTTGTCCCCCCAATCAATCCAAATAAGGCGTAAGGGTTGGGAGAAAATTGTGGGCCTAACGAGAGCCAAGCCTAAGACAGAGAGAAGACTAGCCTAAGGAGATCGACCCAAAGTTACCAACCTAGCAGGCCGGGCTTGTGCGGATCAGAGGCTAGGACCCAAAGGGGTTAACCCAAGGAATCTAATCCAAAGGTTATATGGAATAATAGGTCTAGAATATAAATCCTATTCCTTAGTGGACTAGAACAAACAGAGGATAAGTCCAATACATCAAATTGACTCAAACAAAGGAGATTTCTAATAGGAAAGTGACTCCAATTCCCAAAGGGAACATGACATTCCAAAACCTATAAATACCCATGCACTAAAAGGGCAAGGTATGTTCACTAGAGTTCAACTCTCAATATTTTATTTGATTCAGTGTGATTAAGATTGCTAATTTGATTATCGAAGTGCCTTCGGCTCAAAGGGGGTCAACACATTCTCATTGTCTTATTCTCTTATAGATAATTCATGCTTGTCAATTTGGTTCGCGGATTGGATCAAGCCTTCCTAAAAATTCTACCTACAAAAATATATAATATTATATATGTATAAAGTTGTGTAATATTCTACTATATATTATATTTCTTTACATTATATTATAATATACATATTAGATAATGATATTATATTATATTATAATGTAATATACTATAACATTATTATATATTATACACTATAATTATATATTATACTATTTAATAAATTAATCTATATTAAGTGACAATAAATTAAATTTGTTATTTAAGTAAGGGTTAATATGGTCATTTTCCACATTTAGAAAGATCAATCCCAACCTTTATCCAATTTATAAACAAACATTGGACTTGGAGATAGGCTGGGACTATGAGTTGTGAAATTACCAATACTTGGACCATAGTTCCAGAACTCTTTGGCTAGCCTAGAAGTCAAACGTGCCCCATGCACTATATTAATTTTTTTTGGGTCCAAATTTCTATGAAAATATATATTTCATTTTTTTTGTTTGCTCCAAACCAAAGTGAAAAGTTAATCTTTCTATTTTATTTTGCAATTTGGGTCCAGACCAGTATACAGACCAAGTTTTTTCTTTTTGGTCCAAACTAGTAGAACGACAATAGCCAATGTGTTCATAAACCACACCATTTTATTAGTCAATAGGTTGAGCTGCTACGACATAATGGAAGACCCACTTGCACTAATAACAAGATCTCAAACGACTTGCTGTGTTGGCAGCAAATCAGAGAGAGTTGAGGGATTATGTAACATTCATCACATTATGGGTTTGTTTTTCTCATAATTTTAACGCCCATAAGGGCATAATTGTCATTTTATGCGGTCAAATAGTCAAAAAATAAAATCTTGCTAACAGAGCTGACGGGAGGGGTCCGTCTGTCGAGATGAAAATTTATAGGGGTGTAAATACCTATTTTCCTTTAAACTAAGGGGATCGGTCGATATCTGAAAGCGCAAGCAATGTGGCTGAAATTCATCCTAACAAAAGCTGGCAAACCCCACACGGTGTGAGTTGTGACCATCCTCGACAGCTTCTGGCACGGAAGGAAAAACGTGTAACACAATTTACACGTGACAACACCGGATCCATACCCGGATTTGTTTGGAAGAATGAACCGGATTGGATAATCGACGACAAAGTCCGGAGGAACTTATGTAACTGGGGATCATTTGCTTCCGACAGGTGTCGTTTCGGGTCGAAGACAAGGAAAAAACGCAAACGATGGGAGAGTGATGAGTGTGAAAGCTAACGTCGGCGCGAAACTCCAGTTATGGAACCCTTGCGATCCTCTATTCCTCGTTTCCAAACACACACCCCAGCCCACCCAACCGCAATTCTATTCTCCTTCTTCCTGAACCTCCATCAATCGATTCAACATCGTAAGAACTGATACTGTTTGCAATTGTATATGTAAGTATGTATGTGTGTGTGTGTTTTCACGTTTGCATTTGTGGTGATTAGGGTTTTGGTTTGTGCTTGTGAATTTTGGTGTTCCCGCTCTGATGTTCGTATCAACTGCGTGATGATGTATTTGGATAGTAGTGATGATGTGTTTTTTGGCCTAATTGGAATTGAATTGACGGCGGGGTTTTGTGTTTGATCATTGTGGTTAGATCGGTCATTATTTGGAGGCAAACATGGGCCGTGTGAATGGGTCTGGTTGTTGATTTTTCGCCGTTTGAACAGTAGAACACCAACTAATTCAGGATTTATCTTTTGGGTATCGGAGATGGATTTGGTATCCAGTTGCAAGGTATTTTAATTTTCACTTTCGTGTCATGGCATTTCTAATTCTGAATTGTGTGTATGGTGATTTTAATTCATCCCAAATAGGCTACTGTTAATTGTCTGTAGAAGAGATGCATAACGGTTTATTAGTGGTTGAACTTACATGAAAGATCAGTTTTTGTAGCGTAATAGCTTTATTTAAACATTGTGAATGCAGTGAACTTGCATTTTCCTTTAATATTAAACCAGCTTATTAATAATTTTTGGGCAAGCCAATTTTTCAAGCAAGTATTTCATTTAATATTTATTTCTGGTGGTGTTGAGTACTATGACATCTGATATGCTGGTGAAATGTGTTTTGAATTTGCTAAGTTTGTATTTTTTTAGATCCTATTAGTGGAAACTAACTTAATCTATTGCATACCCTGTTAGTTGAAATCAGGTCAATCTGCCCCCGCCTGCAGGATGAATCACAAACCTTGCCTTCTTTGTGAGGATGATTGTGGGGGAGAAATGTTAGATTACAGACTTCTTCTTCCTATATATGTAGTGTGGAGTTGTGGAGTTATCCTTCATTGTGTTGTCTTGTTTTCTTTTTTGTTAGTGACGTGTAGGTTGATTCCTTGTATAATTTAGTGCAACCATGAAGTTTATTTGGACTTTAGCCTGGGTTCAACATGAAATATTGTAGACGGAATACATTGAGAAACCAAAGTGGGGCATTCTGAGATGATAGTTTAGGTAGTTTGAGTTCTTGTGTTAAGTTGCAAGTGCCAACCCCAATTTATTCAAATGAGAATATTGAATATCATTTTTGATCTTTCAACTCAGTCGAGGTGTTGAATGGATAACAAGCTTCTTTGGTGACTAAGATTTGATTTTCATGTTTAACACGAAAATGTGTCAAAGCATAATGTAAGACCTGTTTGACCAGGCCAACTAATCCAAATAACTTACCTGGGAGACAACTTGGTTGTCTAACCCCATCTAGCTACTATTGTTGGGTGGGAAGGTCGTAAATAATTTATGTTACAAGTGACTTTGAAGTAGACTCGAGGGTGGGCACATGTGATGCGTGTGCAATTTATTGCGGGAGGTGATAGTCATTATGATCTATTGAATCATTAGAGATAATTCTTATCAATGTCGGCAAGTGAATAGGGTGATGCAGCTTCCAGAATTTATAAATAATTGAAGCAGTTATCAGGATAGCTACTTAGGGTAGTTTGAATATTTTTTGTCTTACTTATTTGCCCTTACAAGGGAAAAAAATAGGGTGATGCAGCTTCCAGAATTTATAAATAACTGAAGCAGTTATCAGGATAGCTACTTAGGGTAGTTTGAATATTTTTTGTCTTACTTATTTGCCCTTACAAGGGAAAAAAAATAGGGTGATGCAGCTTCCAGAATTTATAAATAACTGAAGCAGTTATTAGGATAGCTACTTAGGGTAGTTTGAATATTTTTTGTCTTACTTATTTGCGCTTACAAGGGAAAAAAAAAGTCACGCCACGGTATTGAGCTTCAAAGACACCAAATAGGGTTCTCCCTTTATATATTATATATTAAAATAGATGTGGTGTACCCACACCTAGTTCTTCTTTTCTCATTAATACTAGCGAAGCTATGGTCGTAACCTGTCATGTTGCTAGTTAGACTCAGTTGTAGGCGATTGCTCTGGAGAATTGTTTGGCCTTGGATGATTACCTTCCTCTTTTAAATAAGCTCCCTACACCCTACTGCATTAGTTCCTCTGTTTGAACCTTGTAGCATTTGTCGAAAAAAGCGTTAGAGCTAGGTTTTCTAGTCTTGTGTGGGTATGACCCTTGCAGTCTAGCTGTTTTGGTTTTTCTGAGCTTAGTGCTTAGGATTCCATTTCCTTTGTGGAGGAAATGGGATGTGAAACCATGATACAATCTTCTTGTATATTGTGGGCTTTGGCTGGCCTCAAGGCCGACCTAAATGCATCTCTAGATTGAGAATCTTTCTGTACATATTCAAGAAGTATGACTGTAGAAAATGAAACTTTATGAATTTGTTGCTCTAATGCAGATGCCGTGGCCTGCCTTGTGATGTTATTTGATTCTTTTTTTTTTCCCTGGTTGTAAGAGGTCTCCTCAATTGTCACTTCATTATTGTCATTGTTCTCATGGTGGCTATTTTATTTTTTTGGTTATTGTCATGTATTACAACAATTATCTGCTTTTTGGTTGCAATGAGTTTGTGGTGACGTCCCTTCTGTCTTATAGGACAAATTGGCATATTTTAGAATAAAGGAGCTCAAGGATGTTCTCTTCCAACTGGGTCTTTCAAAGCAGGGAAAGAAGCAGGTTTGGTATCTGAAATACTGTTTATATTGCTTGTGGCTTTATTAATTTTGATTAATTACCAAAGACCAGTTGTCAACATCCTGTGAAACTCAAGAGTACTTGCAGGAAACTCAATGATTGCAATTGTTTTATGCCCTACTTTGACAATGGGCATGATTTTTTGTGCTCATTTTCTGTTCTTGCATTTAAGCGTTTGACGTAGTTCCATTTCCCTTATAGTGGGGTAGTACTTTCTTTAAGCTCCATTTAAGTTTTATAAAGCTATAGTTGAAATAATATAAATGCATTTTGAATTGCCATTGTTGATGTTAATATTTCCGGGGCCCATCCCCACCTTGTTTGTGAAGATACCCCTTTCTAGCTCTCTTATCCGTCGGCTATTTTAGGGTTTATAAATTTGTGCTTTCATTTTACCAAAGGGTAAATTACATTGACCACCCTTGAGGTTTGACGAAAATTGAAGATACTACCCATCTCTTACTGAAAATTACATGCACTTCCTTCTTTTTTTATTGTGGTAACAGATTCCCCCTCCTCGATAAATCAAAGTTAGTCAACAAACATAAGTTGGCTAGGTCAACCTATGAAATTTTAGAAATAACTATTCTACCCTTTATAAAATAATTAACAAAATACTCAAATTAATTATGCAAAAATTAGAAAAATTAAATCAATTTTTTTTATTTAAAAAAAACATCATCTTCAAACCCTTTTTTTCTGTTACCAGAACCAGAGCCCTCATCCCCTCCCTTCAACTACTACCTTCACTACCAGCAATCATTCTCTCTCTAGACCACCCTCCTCTCCCCACGATCCCACCAACCCAAACCCACCCTCCTCCCTCTCTCTCTCTCTCTCTCTCTCTCTCTCTCTCTCTCTCTCTATGTATACACACACTCGCACACATCAATAAAACCTCCATGGCCGACGACCCCATCAACTTCGGCCACGACACGGAAGCCACCACCACCATATCTTAAACCCCACCACCAGTCACTAACAGTCCACCCACCGGCCAAACCCACCTACTATCACCACACACCACCTCTAATTTGTAGCTTAATGGCCCAATCTCTTCCCACTAACATCACCTCATAGGTTGCCTTACAAGACACCACCGAACCACCCACCATAGCGACACCCACCCTGCATTCTTCCCTCAAACCACCATAGCCACCCTACCCCAATCAAACCACCATCGTTGCACGACACCTTGCACCACCACTGCCATCACCATTCATTTTGATTGGGTATTGTGTATAAATATATTAAAGTCTTTTTTATTGAATATTTTTCATTTCTGGTTGTCCGGTCATTTTTGTGAATCTTCTTTAGCTTTTATTGACTTTATAGGGGACCTTCACTGTGGAGTAGGCATATAGTTTTTGTATACAGCTGGTGTATAGTTGTTTTGCGCCTCTTTGGGTTTCTTCAATAAAAATTTGCTTATCAAAAAAAAAAAAAAAATGTGTGTTTGAAATTTCATTGTGGAGCCCAAACGCCGTTTCTGTGATGGGGTTTTGTGATGAGAATTTTGGTACTGATCGAGAGATTGTAGCTGAGAAATTTGGGTTTTTAGGTTTGATGGCCATTAAAAAAGAAGTGCAGGTGATGATGGGGTAATGAGAGTTGTGGAGGCCAAAGATGGTAGTGGTTGTCCAAGAGAGAAACAATGGCGGTTTCTGGTGGTCAGTGGCTTGGTGTTGATGGCTATGGTAGTTGTCGGTTGATGGGTGGGGGCCTATGATGGTTCTGTTAGGGGTGGTGGTGGGAGGGCGAGGGGTGGCTTCCGTGGGGGAGAGGAGAGATGCTAGCACAGTTTGAGGGTGGGGCTAGTGATGTTGGTTTACGGTGATGGGTTGGCAGTGGCCTCTGGTCGGTGGGCGGGGAAGGTTTGGCCATAGATGGAAGGGAAGGTGTGGCAGGAGAGTGAAAGGGAAAGAGAGAGAAAAAGTGGGATTTTGTTTGAAAATCATGACTTAAAGTTGGTGGCACTAAAAGGAAAATTCAGTGAGTTGGTGTGGGTAAAACAGTCATATGACATTTTCTGTTAACCTCCGTTTCTTACAAAACTCCTACAGGGAGTGCAGTGTAATTATTAGTATGTGAGGGGTACTATATTAAAATTTGTCAAACCTCAGGGGTGGTCAGTGTAATTTACCCTTTTATCAATTAGTGATTTCAGCAGCCATTTGTTCGGCGCTGAAAATTGCATGTGCATAAACATTGAAGCTTTTGTTTGGTAGATTCCCTTCCTCCCTTTGCCCCTTCCCCTCATCACCCACTCAGTCTTTCTCTGCCATTTTCAGGTCTATATGTGTAACCTTGTGTTTTCAAACTTGTGAGTTTTGATAGCTTGTATAGGTATTTTTTCCGGTGTCCTAGTTACTAGAGTTGGCATGGAATTGAGTTAAACTGCCCTTTTATTTTGGGTATGCAATGGGCAAGTTGCTGAGTAAAAATATTCATTTATATAGAAAGTTGGGCTTTGGGCTGCGTTTATTTTTCATTAGCAATATGGAAGCTCTAACCCTAACCATATGACCATTTATTTTGTTAGTCTTTTTCTTTTATTGATTTCATTTCATGGGGAGATCTTTCTTTGGTGCGTGATGTTAGGCTTTTTGTATACTCCCGGTGTACAAGTGTTGTGCATTGGATTTGTGGTTTCTTTAATAAAGTTTATGTACTTATAAAAAAAAAAAAATACTCATATATACTATGTAGTAATTGATTGTCATTTTGCTATGATCTGTATTATTAATTTTAATTAATTGATCACTTTATTATGATCTCTTCATTATTTATCTCTTTTAAGGTGGGTTATCATGAAACCTCATTATGTCTGATTTTTTGTATAATTGATTTTGTAGGACCTTCTAGACCGGATATTAGCCATTCTCTCTGATGAGCGAGGTAATTGGTCCTATTTCTTTCTCTCGCTTATTTCCCCTCGTTGTGATGGGTGAATTGTTTTTACAAGTCCACTGTAAGTATTGTACGTTCTTCCATACACCAGTGGTTATTTATTTCCCTTTTTCGTTAAAAGTATGCTCTCCAAAGTGTTCACTGGAGTTGGCAGTGGTTAGTGTTCTCCTTCCATTGTTTATTGTCAAGTAGTAGGAAATTCAATAAATAAGGAATTTCTTTGTTAGGGTCAATTACATGTTACTTCTCATCAAATTAGGCAGAGATGTTGCTGAGATGATAATTCTTTCACAAGTTATTTCTTCCCATTTGTTGTTAGTTATTTGTGCTGCCGTGGTTTTTCTCATCTTCAAAACTTAGATGTAGCTTGTGTGAACCTTTGGTGTTGGGAGAAAGTTAGATGTCCTGCTTTTAGCTCAGAAGCTTTTAACTCTATGCAGACAAGACTGGTTATTTCACTTTAGGATCTTTAACTACTTTCTACATTTTGTTTTTCAATGAAATCAAGTGTTTACCACAAGGGAATAAGTTATAATACAAATTCAGAATAGTGAAGCAATCTATGCCATAATGCAGATTCTGGTATGTTCTATACTGTGATTTCAAGCACTCTTATAGATTTAGGACACCCATTTACATTCCAAACCCAAACCTTTAGACCCCTAAGGATGAGCACTTTAGCCTCTTCTGTGCATCTTTTCCTTATGCCAATGTGCAATCAAGTTTCGATTGGTTTGTGTATTTTTGTCTTTGGGTTGGGTTATTCCTGGGCGTAACTTTG
This sequence comes from Euryodendron excelsum, assembly GCA_033060915.1. Taxonomy (NCBI): domain Eukaryota; kingdom Viridiplantae; phylum Streptophyta; class Magnoliopsida; order Ericales; family Pentaphylacaceae; genus Euryodendron; species Euryodendron excelsum. The sequence continues at coordinate 32,341,275 of CM065382.1, forward strand.
ATAGTTCTACCATTCAACTTTGTTTGGCTGACATCTGAAGGTGGATTTTGAATATAAAGGGTTTAGTGTGAACATTTGCAAGTTGCCTGTCATATTTGTGCAGTTTGTGGTATGTGGGCAAAGAAAAATGCTGTTGGGAAGGAAGAAGTAGCAAAATTAGTTGATGACACTTACAGGTGTGTTCTTATTTATCCCAATTCTTACATGTGGATTAATTAGTTGTGGTGCAAGTTCTTTTTTCCCCCTTATGCAGATCTTGACTTGGGTTGTTTCCTAGGCAGTTGTTTTTATCATGTCAAATGGAACTTGTTATTGTGGTTGTAGAACATTTTCTCATTTTATAATGCCATGTATGGGGCTCAAAATTTGTTTCGTTATTTGTTTCGGTACCTTCTTACCTTGTGTAAAATTTTTGTCTGTGCAGAAAAATGCAGATTTCTGGGGCAACTGATTTAGCATCAAAAGGACAGGGTGTGTCAGGCAGTAGTAATGTGAGACTTAATGAGGAAATTGAAGATTCTTATCAAATGGATAAGATTCGATGTCCATGTGGAAGTTCATTGCAAACTGATTCAATGATCAAGGTCATATGATTGTCTCAACCTTTTTCCTGTATAAGTTTGTATCCCTCTCGTCCTCTCTCCTTTTTCTCCATCTCCCCCTCCCTCCCTCCCTCTCTCTCTCTTGCGCGAGTTTGCGGCCCTTGTATGTTTGTATAAGTTGATTTTGAAGGTTTGTAGTATTACTTCAGAATTCCCGTGAGCATATTGCTTTGTTTGGTTTTCTTACCTCTGAATTTGTAGCTTTTCTTCTTGTTCTTCAATTCCTTTCTTAATATTATGAATGCAAACATTGTTTATAACATTTTGTATGTCATTATAACAAGCAGTGCCAGAAGAAAATGCTATATCTACAATCATATATCTGTACCAAGTAAAACTTCATTGCCATGATTTTTGTTTCAGTAGTAGTTAGCACCACTGTAGTTTTGAATTGATTGAAATAACGTGGAAACTGAATTCTATTCTAATGGAGTTGTATTAAAATATGACTCTTCGCTTTTAAATTAAAATTATAAGATATTCTGGAAGGTGCTTATTTGTTTTGAAGTCCCTTTGTTTTTTTTGAAAAGTAGGGGGGGTGGGGGGGTGGGGGAGGGGGTTGCTTGGGATTATTTTTAATTTGTGTGGTGATTGCAATAGTTTTGCCCTAGTTTGATTATGTCTTAGTATATGGCATGTTAATTCTATTGATGTATTGATAAAAGTTGATTGTGCTTTTTGGAGTTGTGTTGTTTTAGATATAAATATCCCTTTTTGTTATTATTCATTGTATAGAAAGTGAAAGCAAAAACTAATTAGTTTTGTAGTTGAAAATTCAGTAGGAAGGCGCCACTCTAATGGAACAATTTTGAGGATGCAGATCATATTGTAAAGCTGGCTTGAAATTCAGTTTTAGTTTTGTTTGATTTTACATTGTGACTTGTATTGCATATGGTATTTGGAAACAAAGCTGATATGTTTCCCATTTCTCAATATATACCTGTTCGTGACTTCTACCTGCCCTCCCTGTTCCAAACTATAAAACAGAAAAAAATCATTACTGATCCAATCGCCATTAACACAAAACAAAAACACTAGCCAAAGAGAAAAAGGCTGGCTTATTTAGTATTGCACTTGACATAGCTTGGTGCGCATAGAGCTTCAACAAATTTGTTCTGATACTACTTATCAAATAAAATTATTGAAGCTCTCTGTGCACCAAGCTTATGGTCGTGTGGTTCCATAAGGCTGAAATTCACGATGTTGCTCCCTTGCATTTGCTTTGTTGAGTAAGAATATAATCTGGTGTGTTGGAAACCATCTTTGCATCTTTATTGTTATGGGAGTCATATAGCATTTGTCAGTTCTATGTTCTCTATATTGTCAGAATCTAAAGGTACCATTCCAAGAAATACTAGTTGAGCAATGGCTAGGTCTTTGTTCTCTTGCTGTAATGTGACAAAAATCTATGAATATGCTATCATCCGTTGTACATACTGGTGACTTTAGTTCAATATAAACTTTTTAGTTTATTACTTATTTAATTTAATGTGCAGTGTGAGAATCCAAGGTGCCATGTGTGGCAGCATATTGGTTGTGTTATTATTCCAGAGAAACCTATGGAGGGTGTTCTACCAGCTGCTCCCGAGATCTTCTATTGTGAACTCTGTAGACTCAGTCGGGCAGACCCGTATGTAATGTCTGGTTTTTTGTTTCTTGTGCTTTGGACTTTTTGTGGATGCCTGTTTTATGATTTCTGTGCGTGCTTTTGCTGTGATTGGTATTTTAATTGTTTGTAACACAACATTCTTTCACTCTTGATTCTATTATGGGATTTGTTTTGAGAACAGGATTCTTTACTTGCGGGCATTTCCTTCTTTTTTTCGCCCAATAAGTCGTCTCTTACTAAATCTATGTCACATTTTCTTCCTTAATTTTTCACTCTATTGATGGCTTTTCTTTTTCTTTTTCTTCTTTTTGTTTGGGTTGTCTCCTATTGTGCAATCCGTACCATGGTATATGTATATATGTTGTGAAGGGAATTGGACAGTATGTATATATCTATATGTGTGTATACTTCTCTCTCTCTCTCTCTCTCTCTCTCTGCTTTGCCCTTTGCTATCCTCGGATTCTTCCCTCTTCCTTCTCTGTTTCTTTTTCCGCCTCCTCTGCTCCTTTCTATCTCCTCTCTCTCCTATTCTGATTCTGTATCAGTTTTATGTTGTGCTTTTTCATAATTTGAGTTTCCTTTGCCTTCTCCTTCATTTTTTATACTTCACATTGACAGGTATTAGTACAATTTTTTGGTACAGCTTCATTTTATTTGATAAATCTGGCTTAGTCTGCGATGCCTCTTTTCGGTCGGTTGGTCGTGACTAATTATGTGAATAATTGGACCATCATTATTGCATAACTAATCTTGACCGGTCAACTATTTTTCAGACGTTAATATTCATTAAGTCTTGTTCTTCATCTAAATATTTCCTCCAATTTTGATATTTGCTGTAAAGCCTGCGATTATAAATTATTGGAGGTTCTCTCTCTCTCTCTCTCTCTCTCTCTCCAGTTCATTGAAGTTCTCTTTACTCAATAAATTTCTCTATCTTCTTCTGTTTGTCCACTTCTTTTATATTATTGATTATACGTAGAATATTCAATAACTTGCAAAAAAAAAAAAAAAATAGTTCTAGTACATCTGGAAAGAATAGAACCTACGAATAGGAAATCGTTATTATTTGGACACAACTCAGAAGAAAGGGGTGTGAAAAATTCCTAGAAGTTGATTTTGATATTCTACCCAGTCCAACCTGCCTTGGTTAATGGTTTGGAACCCTTTGCCAAATTGGCTGGGAATGTTAGTAAAGCAGACTTATTGCAACTTAAATACTCATCTAAATGTTTCAATATAATTAACTTTTGTACACTTTGAGCAATTGTTCTTTCCCACTCTCCTGAAGCCTACTTAATATACATTAGAAAGTTTTTAAATCTTCTGATTTTTTTGTATGATATGCAGCTTTTGGGTGATGGTAGTGCACCCTTTGTATCCTGTTAAGTTGACTACTACAAATGTTCCAACAGATGGGTAAGTGCCTGGTGTATATGTATATACATGCACACACTTTTTTTTCTCTTTTCCTCCATTTTTTCTTGATTCTTGAGTTGTGAAGCATGTTTCCTTTTTCCCTTTAAAGCTGTTTAACAATTTTTGTTTCAAAGTCGGTTTCAAGAAAGAAATCTATTACTAAAAAAATAAAAGAACAAAGAATTTGAATTTTGTATTTACTTATTTATGCTGGTGGACCTAACACCAAGTGATCTCTCTAGAAATCCTCTCATCTGTGTTAAGTTAATTTTTTTTTACTTGCTCTTGGGGTCTTGCTAAAGGATGTACTTGCTATTTAAATTTTTTACTTATGGGACAAAAATCTGTATTGTTTTGAGTTTTGTAGGCTCATTGACTTTTTGGTTCTTAATTTCTCTCCTTCCTAATAAAAAATATTGGGTACAAGTTATTGCATTAGTTTATGAGAAAACACATCACTAGTGCTTCAGCTATTTCGATTAAAAAATTTCCTTTGGAATATTGTGAAGTAGGGTGGATGCGAATGCGCCATTTCTTAAAATGTTAATCAGGAGGGTTGAGTTTTGGTTTGGCTTTCGGATTGACATTTGGTAGATGAAGGTACATTTATGTCAGATTGATGAGTACAACCAGGGATGCCGCTATTTCACGGCTAACTTGAATGACATGGATGCAATATATGATTCTGTAGATTTTAGCATTTCATATTCATGTTTTTGAACAAGTTACAATGTCCCACCTATTTGTTAAAGAAAATAATATTGGTTTGCTGTTGGATGTAGATTACCTTACGATGTTGATGCAATGACTAGGAGATGTCATCTATTGTTCACTATTGTCTTAAGTCTTTATATTATCTGCTTTTTGGACAGTGTTGTCTTTTTAGATTTCCCTTGTTCCTAGAAAGCTTATCTATCCTTGTTGTTTTGATAAATGTGTGTGAGAGAGGTGTTTTGTTATGATTGATTTTTTTTTCCTTCAAAAATTTTCAGTACAAACCCATTGATTAGTGTTGAGAAAACATTTCAACTTACACGGGCAGACAAGGACTTGTTGTCGAAACAAGAGTATGATGTTCAGGTTGGTTGGTGTGCAATTACACTACCTCATGAAAAAATGGTTTCTATCAAGGACTTGTGGATCTTTGTAATGATTTATTCATATATATGATCTAGGCTTGGTGTATGCTTCTTAACGACAAGGTTCCATTTAGGATGCAGTGGCCCCAGTATGCAGACCTACAGGTCAATGGTATGCTATGCTAATTTCGCTTCACTCATTACCTTATGCTACTTGCATGTGGAATGTTAAAAACTATATTGCTGTGATACTTTTACTAAATAATCCTTATTTGTATTAAAGTTGGAAACATCATTTAGCTGCGAAAAAGTATCCTGCATATCCAACATCCGATGAAGCTTCTTTTTATATTATGTTAAAAACTTTTTTTTTTTTAATGAAAAAGCATTCACTGGCAGCAAGAAAAGGGGGTGCATTCATTGTATACAGTGTGTATAGTGTCACGGGTCGGGCGCTTGCCATCCGACCTAAAATTTTAAGCTAGTAGAGTGCGCAGCGTTCTCAGCAGAAGCGTCTTAAGTAGACTGGTCTATTCTTGTCCAAAATAGGCTTCACCACCTCGGTAGTCAACCAGTATATGTGGACCATCCATGTGGAGAACCATTACCCTTTCTTCACAAGCCTAAGCTATTAGGTGGTGTTGTCTATCCTCCTTATATGGCCTAAGACCTCACTCCTCCTATTCGATGTGGGATCGTGATATACTCCTCCATCTGAATCCGCGACGCTCTCGTCGCGGGTCGGACCACCCTTTCTACTTTACCTGAGCGCTTGGCGTATAATAGGATCAGGAGTTGGGTTGTACTGATACCACTTGTCATGAGCCGGGCGCTTGCCATTCGATTCAAAAGCTTAAGCTAGCAGAGTATGCAGCGTTCCCAGCAGAAGCGTTTTAAGTGGACTGGTCTATTCTTGCCCCAAATGGACCCCTCTACCTCGATAGTCAACCAATATACGTGGATCACTCACGTGGAGAATCATTACCCTCTCTCTAAAAGTCTAAGTTATTAGGTGGTGCTGTCTGCCCTTCTTATATGGCCCAAGACTTTCCTCCTTCTATCCGATGTGGGATTCTGACAACAGGAACTAAAAAATTGAAATCTGCACTTCCTCAACAATGCATGATGCAGTGTGTCCAAAAAAAAAAAAAATGAGGGAAACTTGGAAATTGCAAGTAGGGCTTACTTAGGCCTTATTTAACTAAGTTTATTGTTTATGTGTGTCTTTCTTTTATTTTTTATTTTTTAAAATTAGTAAGCTGTTGGTCAAATTTATATATTTTTGATTACCCATAATTTCGTAATTTCAAGTTTTTGCTAGACATGGGCTGTAATATGGTCCATGGGTTTTTATGGTTGTGAAGCTTGGTACTTCGTTTTTATTAGGTCTGTTAGTCGTGTAATCAAAGACTAGTTACCTATTCTTGAGCCTTAGTGATGGTAGAATTAAGAGAAGTCTGGCGGCCTAGAATAAAATGGATAATGTTTCTGTTCAATGGAATTGGAGTTATGCAAATTTGAGTTTGTTTTTGTATGATTTTATTAATTCTTGTTTGGACGAATTACTCTTCCCTTTTCCTCTGTTTCACAAAGCTGCATAATACTATTCCTGTGGCGCCTTTCATATCTCCCAAACAACCTGTATTTGGATCACATATTGCTACCCAATCAATGTGAAATCATCCCAAAGCCTTTCTTCTACCTTTTGGCCTTTTGATTTGATACTACAGAACACACATAGCTGCCGCCAAAATTTTAGCAACTGCAAACCTCAGAATCCACCAGCCTGCCTCTTGAAACCCGATCAAATTTTTGCACCCTTTTGTCTGCGATTTTGGGTTTGTCTTTTACCTTTTAGAACTGCGAACCCGCAAAATTTCCTTCCCATAAACCCACCACAACTTGGTCTGACTGTCCTAAGATGTTTGCCACTGAAGCTTGTCTTGATTTTTATTTAAGCAACTTAAGGACTGAACAAGCTATCACCTCTAAAAAGAGCAGAGCTGGCTTCCTTTGGCGGTATCAAAGTGCAGCAAAATGACAAAGTTCCATTCACCTTCTAGCACACGCTACCCGAATTAGCAAGCAATTCACCCCTTTGTCCCAAATTTAACATTGTCAAGGTGGCTATCAAAGCCGCGGTCCATACGGAGGAGAACACTTAGGGTGGCATAACACACACCAAGTGCTTTTTCGGGGACCGGATGCCATCCACCACTCTAAGCACCTTACCGACAAACTCAACTCTAGACTTACCGACAAACTCAACTCTAGCCTTACCACTATTCCTCATGGTCTTGGTGGAGGGAAGCTCCTAAATAAGCTCAAACAATTATTCAGAATCATTCTTCTAGTTTTGCTTGCCTTGGCTGATAGAGGCTTTCCAACAATCACCCTGTTGGGGTAATATATACATCTATATACGTGCGTGTGTGAGTTTTGTGGGTATTTTTGGTTTGTTTTTGTGTGGATCATCATAAACTGTTCTTGCTTTATTTTATTTTGTTTATGATCCTGCAGGTATGCCGGTACGGGCAATTAACAGACCTGGGTCGCAATTGCTGGGGGCCAATGGTCGTGATGATGGCCCTGTTGTGAGTTCCTCAACCTTTTGTTAACACAATTTTTTATTTGTCAATGTCTGTTGCTTACTTTATGCCTAAATTATTTTCTTAAGCAATACATGTGTTTGAGTTTATTTCTCTTTGTTTGTTTGTTTTTTTGTTTTTTTGTTTTTTTTTTGTTTTTGGGGTTTTGGGGGGGGGGGGGGGGGGGGGGGGGGGGGGAAGGAATTTTTTTATTATTTCACTCCACTTGACTGGATACTTGCATTTTTAACAGCATTAAGTGTTTGCTGGTCTTAGTTTCCGTCTTATTGTTTTGTCAGATCACACCATGTACCAGAGACGGAATTAATAAAATTTCCTTAACAGGATGTGATTCTCGAGTGTTTTGTTTGGGGGTTAGAATTGTAAAGCGGCATACCGTCCAGCAGGTAGTTCCAAGTTCAATCTCTTTCTAAATCAAGACATGAGATAGTTGACTGTAACTCTGTGCCTTCTCCTGTACACCACCAAGTTCTTTCAGTTATGGCTTCTTGTAATAGGAAATGCAGTCTAATTGTTATTGAGTGTCTATATTTCACTGCTGCCTAAAAATGTTTCAATTTGTTCTGTTGATTTTTTTTTCCATAGTTCTGTGTTGTTAAATTTGCATTTGAATAAATTTCATTGGTCTTTTGTACTTCTTTTTGCAGTTATTTTGGTTTATACCGGTATAAATTTTTCTATAAACCAACGTCATCTTGTTTTTGCAAGCATGTGATATTCTTCATAAATTTCAATTCAAATTGAGGGATCAAAGTCCTCATATTGTAGTTACAGTTATTCATTGCTACATCTAAATTGATTATTATATACCATCCTGTTCGTGCTTTATCGATTTCTGATGAAGTTTAAGAGATAATAAAGTACTGTTCTGTTTGATTTTCTATGGATTTCTGATGTAGCGCACTATTCACTTGAGTAGTAGTGTTTAATTATGAATCAGTTTGTCTTTGACTTCTATATACTTCAATTTTATCGTCTGCCATGTTTACTTGGACTTGGGTGTTAGTTTCGGGTGCAGGTATATATCTGTAGGATTCATCTAATCATGTCCAAGGACATCCGGACATTGATAGATTTCATATTTTTTAAATCCTTATTTTATTTTTTAAAAGTAAAGTGGTGTTTACAAACTAAAACATAACATTTTATGCATAAAATGCAAGTCTTATGCTGAGTTTTATAGTAAATTCAATTACTTATACATACTTGTTAAATGCATATCCATCTAGCTATATCGGACACATATCCCATACCCTTGTCCGAGTGTCAAGTGTCGAGTATCTGACATGAGTATGTCACAAATTTAGAAGAGTCCAAGTAACATATAGCATTTGTAGGATATTGCAGTAAATTGTGGGGACAATATGGTTCTAGATTTTGTTTGTGATGATCTAAACTTTGTTGATAGTTATCCGTGATGGTTTTGGATATACCTTTATTGGAGACTATTAGGCACTTCAATCACCAAGCAAATGTATACTTACAAAAAAAAAAAGAAAAATCACCAAGCAACTCTGTTGTTTGGGAGGTCATATTTGATAACTTTTTGTCTGAACCTTTTTATTTATTTTCTCAATGATCTTCACTTTGATGGTGGAAGTAATGTGCACTAAGTGGGTTTCCAAGATTGATGACCCTGTTTTAAAGATGAACCAAAAAAAAAAGGTAAAAATATTTTCTTTATGTTTGTGCTTGTTTTGTTTTTACTTTGCCTTCTAGATTCTCAACATGATACCCAAGGAGTCAGATGGTGAGCCATTCGAAGATGCTATTGCTCGTGTTCGCCGTTGTGTTGGTGGCGGAACTGAAACAGAGAATGCAGATAGTGACAGTGATCTGGAAATTGTTGCCGATTCTATTCCTGTCTACTTGCGTTGTCCTGTAAGTAATTTATTTAAATGCAAAAATGTAAGTAATTTACTTAAATGCAAGCATTCTTTTTATAGTTGGCTGGAACAAATCAGCGGGGTCAATTTACGTCAAATGTTATTTTTGTTTTTTAATTCATTTTGTTTCCAATGGACCTTGATGTCTCTTACTTATTTATGCTGTAATTTTTTTTTCTTTTTTGTGGATTGTTTACTCAAGAAACAGACATGAACAAAACAGTTATTGAAAGCTTTTAGAGCGTAGAACTATGAACATTTGTATTCATGCACTTTTTCCCCTTGTTGATAATGAAAAGTTTTTTGCATTACGAAAGAGGAAAAATTACATGATTTGTATCAACCATGTAAACTAAGGAATCTGTGTTGCACCACAAATTCATTGCTCTTTTTTCAAGAAGTACTAATGCTAACCACCATCGCTAGGATCTCTTGGGTCTGAAATCTTTTTTAATATATACTTTCCTTCAGGTCTACTTCCAAGGATTGTGCTTGCTTTGTCTAGTTAAATTTTAATTTGTTGTAGTCTCCAATAGTAAGTCATGGAAAGCTCACACAATGGAAAGTCTTCACTCCTTACCCAACTTTATATGGATAATCTTCCATTATTCGGCACAAGTAATCTATTTTTATTACTCTCCTTCCTGTTTCCCGTCCTCCTTTATTGATTAAATGGGATGATTTTGAGTTGCCTAGAGTATGACTAGGAAATGCTATCCATATCCAATATTCTGTTCAATTTTTTGTTCCTCACATAACTGTAGAAATGCTTTACCCACTTGCATATCCCTATTTGCTATGAGGGAGAATTGGAATGAAAGGTAGGGAAGGAATAAGATCTTGGCCCCCACCCCCTTATTGATTTGAAGAACAATGGATTATATTATATTGGATTTCTAATATTAAGAGAAAATTTCTCACATTTAGAAGTACCTTAAATTTTAATATTGTGATCTATATAAGCCTACCTCTGTTGTGTTACATTTTACATAATTTGGCTTTCCCATTCTCGTTCTTGTTTCTTGCGCCGGAACGATCCGTACTCCAAGTAACACAGGTCTAAGTGAGGTGTTGGTCATGCTGAGGAAATATTGATTTCTTTTCTATTCCTGCTCAACTACAAGATGGGGCAAAGGCATTTTCCTTTCTTTTATAATTTTGTGTACAAGTCTCTCTTTCCTTGCTACTCACCTAAACAGGTGGAGTGAATGCATTTTTGACGCTTTTACCTCTCCATTTGTTGTAATTTGTTGTTATCTCCATAAATAAAGCATTATTAATTTTTACTACTAATGGGCTTTGATCTTCGAAGTTACCAAAGGTTTGATGATTTTTTCCGGTTTGGTTGGTGAAAAGTTGGTCAAGTAACTTATCAAAAAATAAATAAAAAAGTTGGTGAAGTAGAAGTATTAATCTAACAATATTTGGAGTATCTGTCAATGTGTAATGAATTAGAAATCGATTCGTGAATTCTTTTCAAGTACTAGCAAACATAAAACAGTTTATTGGTTAGCATGTTCTGATCTTATTTATCATAATTTGAATGTTTGTAATGGTATCTAATCAATATTGTAGCACCTAAAAACATGTTTTATAAATGATATTGAATTTATGTTAGTTTGAAGACCAAAAAACAAAGTAAAGAATTTCATTTATTAAGGGAACTGTTATTTCACTATCGAGAATAATTAAAAATATTACTAGAATAGATAATTCATAAGAATAAAGCAAACATAAGTCATCTGACATTGTATTTGGTAGTCGGTACAATGGTAATACAAATAATATGGCAATTCTAATGACTAGTAAATTACGTTCTCATACTATTATCCGTTTCTCTTTGATTCATAAATTTACAAGTCACATCCAAAAAGAATGGTGTGAAGGATCTTGTGCTGAAATTATTTGTCCATACTAATTTTTTGGCATTTTGAATACAAGAGAATGCCTTCGAGTCTGTGTGTTGCATTACTTGGTTGTGCTCAATCTATATTCTCCCCATCAAGATTCTTAAACCTTTAGTCATGTTTGGTCTTGCCCAACCTATCGTGTTATAAGAGATTTATTTTTTTTGTGGTAATCTCCTACACTTGTTTGTCTCTTGCTTGAGACACGTATTGGATTGTGTCTTAAGTTTCGTTATATAATCAGTAATAAAACTACTTGCCAAAAAATAAAATAAATACTTGAATTATGATAGGTAAGTGTCCGACATGTATATGCATACCCTTACTAAAGTGTCAGAGTGCAGGTATTAAGTGTCTGACACGGGTACTTTATACATTTTTTAAGAGTCCTTATAATGTAGATTGTATTGGACAATATTTAGAGCCATGGGTTTTTTATATGAAGATTTTTTGAATGCAAGAATTGATGGCTTATGATAATATTCTGTATTGTCTTTTTGTTAGATGAAATTAATTACTTGGTTTTGTCACTTTTGTCTCGTTTGGTGTGCCCCGCCCGCGTGGACCTCTTGCATTGCTCCGGGTATCCGTTCTTTTGCTATGCACCTCATATAGATCCCTACAAGAAGGCCTATTTTAGGGATTAGGAGGATTTGGTTACAGTGGTGTAGCTTTAAAAAATGGCTACCGCATCTGCGCTTTGCTACAATGTGGTGTGGAATTGAAAGTGAAGAAAGCTTAACGCAAGCGACAAGAATGATCAAGTGGCAAATTCAACCAATAGAGAAAGCAATCCTTGCCCTTTTTGAAGCCGACCTATTTGCCCTTTTTTCTTAGCTAAGTAAGCATTTTTAATCCACAAGTACCGGCAGAGGACCAAGAAACCACCCAACCTCTTACATTTGTAAGAGTCACAATGGTATTATTGAAACTTGCTTGAACATGAATAACTCCCTTTGGTATTCTACGTGTATTCTTATGTGAACCAGTACATGTATTCCTATGTGACCCAATTGTTGCTATAATGTGTTATGACCTGTGGCTGCCCGCTAGGTGGGGGCGGAAAACGGCGGATTTTCCGTTGTGGGTAAACGGGAAACTCTACTCTACGAACCTCCTAGCTTAGTGTGAGATACTGATAGGCATATCTTAACAATGAATCAATGAATGATAGTGGAAGAAATGGAATTTAACCCCCTTTCTTTTTCTTTTTCCAACGGACAAAGAGGCCAAGGTTGCTTGCTAACTCTCAGCCACTTGTTAGAAAGAAGTGCAGCTTGATTGTCGGGGGAATCGAAAAAATAAGGTAGATGTTTGAAGCCTTCCGTCCCGGGGCATATTCCATTCTATTAGAATTAGAATAAAGGTTTTTTTTTTTAATTTGAAAACTTTCTGTTTAACGGTCTAATATTGGATAGAATGTGATTCTTCTTTCTGCTTTTTGATGATTCTTTTCTGAATCATATTTTTTTTTCACTCTTCCCAACTCAAGTCAAGCGAAGCGTAGTGAGGAAGGAGGGGAAGAACTACTAGAGAAAGGCTAAGTGAAGTACTTCTCGGGACTTCTCTTCTTGCTTATCACCGACTTTCCGAGCGTAGTCTGTAGTAGGGAGGGCCATTCTCGCAGGAAGTAGCATACTCATGTTGCCTGCTTTCTTTCCCTTCGTCTTGAAGGCCGGTTCAGTAATAATTCAAATCCTTCTAACTGGCTAGTGCATTAAGGTAGCATGTCTTACTCCGGGCCAGCAGTGAACGAAGTGTTAAAGTAGAGAGAGCCAGCGTTCCGTACTCAGCCGGCCAAGCAAAACTCCAGCTAAGCTAATAGCTCTAATTGTTGAAATGGAATATTACTACCGAAATTGCATTGTACATCCAGAATAGTCCTAAGAAGACATGATCCCAAGCCGATACCTGACATGTCCCCCCTCTTCCAGGCCCATCACAAGGAAAACGAAAACCAAGATTTGCTTTATCCAGTATCTACGGGTCAAAATGGATGAAAGACTTACTTTGTGATCACTTATTTTAGCTACCCCTTCTTGAAGTAAATGTAGTGAAATCCTTGACTTTACAGATTTAGGATCTTCCAGCTTATGTTTACTTATTTATTTGTTTATTTTTTTGGAGCTACATTTTCCTTCTTTCAAGACTTTTATTTTAGTAAGCAACTTTATTCAGAAAAAACACCAAGAAAGGGTGTCACCGTTGTACATGAGGTGTATACAAAATCGAACTACCCCCCCTTTAAATCAAGTTCCTATAAAATCGAGTCCTTCTTTCTAGACTTTTGAACCCTTTTCATTACAAAGCATAAAATAATCGTGTCACATCCAGCTATTAATTTATGATATTGATTGACCTTGTGCCATCTTGTAATGTAGGTGCCTTCTCAATTTTCTGTTACTCTGATATTGTGATATAATCTATACGTGCTTAGTTGATATTTTTTTTTTTAAAACATGTCTGTTGTCATATCACAGCATGCATAGACTACAGGCTACAGCTAATATTCCCACAATGCTGTGTTTGCGTTACATAATTAGATTGTAACGGCAATACACAATACACACTACTACCGCCCTTGAATTGGCTAAAATTTCAATTCTTCGTCAACGTAGAAAGAAATAAGAATTGATGTGTCATGGAAGCTAAACGTGGTGAGGCAAGGGATTGAAAGCTTCCTGTGTGAAGCTACTATAGAAACTCTTTCATGTTATCACTCGTCGCATACTTCTATAGACAGCCCTATAATGTGGAATTTTTGGTTTCATGCTTGAAATGAGTTGGAATCAACAGGCCTGTGACCAGCACAAGCCATGAGAGCCCAATAACTAGCTTGGGATTGTTGCCCTCACCTACTTAAGAAGCAATTATTTCGGTTATTGTTTTTGCATATTTGGATTAAGCATTTAAATCATTAAATGGGTAATTTTCTTTTATATACATTTTGGTTTTGGTCATTCAGTAACGGAACTATGAGAACTTTTTAATACATAAATTATTTCTCTAAATGAGTGGAGCTACATGTGGTTGTTTGAACTCTCTCCTTGTTGGCTCTCTTTTCTTTTTCTTTTTCTCCTTAAATGAATTTTACAATTTTATTACATGGTCCCTTATACTGATCCGTTGATTCAATAAGATTCATTTAGTGCTATCAATTTTAGTTTTAGAATTTTATGTGCTATGCATATGCATTTCCCTAAGCAATCTATAAAGCAGTTTTCTAACAAGTCTTTTCTAATCATGTTCAACACTCTTGTTACCATGTTATACAGCTGGGAAACTAGGGAACAAGATATCACAAAATAATGAGATACAGACCTATAGTGACATCTTGCTATGAAATTCATGTGGTTTTGTGACTTTGCAAAATGCATCAAATAATACTTATAAAAGAAAAGTTTTGGATAATGATGTTGAATCGCTCTTTTAGTTTGTTCTAATAAAAATCTTCTCCGTATGTTCCTTCTTTGGGGAAACCTTCTTTTCACTATCCAAATTTAACAATATGCAACTTTATTTTTTCTACAGTTAGTAAGAAATTTATAAAAATGAACAAAACATGTGTATCCGTTTACTATATGGACATGCACCCCATTTCTGCTGTTTAGTATCATCGTAGTTGTTGTCAGTAGTCTTGGAAAATTATCTCGTCACGGCTGCAAATAAAGAAAAATGAACCTAGTTCATTCTTTATTATGTTTTATTGTGTGTGAATCTTTTTCGAATATGTTATGTACTGATAACTCTCTCTCTCTCTCCACGGCAATTAAAATTTTGAGCCGATGGTAGTTCTTGAAACTCTCGTTAGCGTGCATTCTTTGAATCCTACACATCACATAGTTGAATTTTGGCTGTCAAATCGTAGAGTTATTTTTTGGCTGCCAAATCACATACTTATCAATTGTACATTTTTAATGTTTTACTGCTTACTTTTTACATCTTGTATTAGCATCTTTAGTCAATACTTCCCGAAGTCTGACTGGATTTTTTCATGCATTGCTGTTAGTATTCCATTTCCCAAAAGACAGTGATCCTGCTATCTAGTGTGATATATACGGTTACTATATCTGTGCTATGTCCTCTCAATGTAGTACTTTTTTGTTTTTTTATATTGTAGAAATCCCCTCACCTGCCATGTGCCATTGATATGCCTTTTTAATGTGTGCTTTACACGTCAGCATGGCAACCTCAGGTCCTCAACTTTCTCTCTATGTCAACCTCCTAAAGACACGTGTATGAGATTAATCCTAATGAAGTGTGTTTGGCCTCGCCGAACGGCACATGTCGGCTACAACAAACAGTTCGGAACCAACGACACTTAGTGTGTGCTTTGGTCCCAAGGAACGTCTTTTTAGCCTTTCGCGTGAGTTAAGAGTTTAGGATACAAGCCATGATTCTACCTAGGCCAAGAGGCAGGGTTAGGTCTGCTGAAATGGTTGGCACTGTTGTGGGAGACTCAGGTTTTGTCGTTTGGTGGCTAGAGATGAAGGCTTCGCTGCAGCACTAGATCCTGTGTGGGTTCTTGTTCCTTTAGGTTAGTTCAACTACGAGAAGGAGAGTTCTTTTAAGAGTTTCCTTACTTACTAGGATAGGTCTCTAACAGATCAACATTATGAGCTTACCTCAGATAAGCTCTATCTTTTCAGGGCTCTATCGTCTCGAACAGTATAGGCGAACGTCTATGTAAGTTGAAGATGCTATCTTCGTTTCACTCAGAACTCCAAAACTCCACTGCCTTTGTCACTTGTGGATATTGTGTTGCTCCATGCTAGGAAGGAAGCTTGGACACTTTTTAAGGAGGTGACGTGTCCGACAACGTATCTGTGTTGGACATGACACCTGACACGTTTGCATAGACATGACATTTGTCGGACACTCTCCCAACATGTGTTGAATATGCATTCAAAGGTGTCTTTATTAGTTTTAATTTTTTAAAAACTAACATGCTTTGGACACTTGAGGGATGAATGCATCAATCGTTTAAACACATAAGAAACACGTTCCAAGTTTGAAGAAAATAACTTTGGATCTAATTGTACAATGAAGATAATGTGGATTTATGATTAATTTTAATTTTTAAGTTAGGGAATACATGATCTTTAATTTTAATTAGTGTTATCTTGCAATTTTTCTATTATTGAGCACAATATACATATATATGACATATATATTTTTTCCATCCCGCTGTGTCGTGTCCTAGATCTTTTAAAAAATGTTGTGCTGGCATGTCGTGTCAGTTCTGTGTGTCTGTGTCTGTGTTTGTGTCTTTGCTTCTTATGCTCCATCTCTCAACTAGCCATCTCTATTGCCTCTGGTGCCATTTGATGTGTTTTGCTAGCTCCACAGTGAACTATCCCCTCTCATGAGAATGACTACAGAAATGTTATGCCTCGAGTACAAGTGACCTCTAGTCAGGAATAGTTGCTCGAGTGATACATTTATTGCTTTGGCTTTGAAGCTTCTACTTATTATTATTTTTTAATTGTGATATGGAGGTAATTGATTTCTGGAATTGATTTTTCTCTCTTGCAAATATATGTTATAGATGAGTGGCTCAAGAATGAAGGTTGCTGGAAGATTCAAACCTTGTCTTCACATGGGCTGTTTTGATCTTGAAGTTTTTGTTGAAATGAACCAACGGTCTAGGAAGGCAAGCATTTTAAAAATTGTTCTATATGTTGTTGGTATTCTTCTTGTCATCTTTGAGCCTGTTTGTATATCTTAGAAAGCTTTTATGTGACTGCAGTGGCAGTGCCCCATCTGCCTCAAGAACTACTCTATGGAGCATATCATCATTGATCCATATTTCAATCGCATCACATCTAAGGTAGCTAGCTACCATGGACCTGTAAATTTAATCTAGTTTGTAAGTGATCTTGGGTGCAATAGGGTTTATGGTTTGTTGTAATTTTGGGATACAGATGCAGAAATGTGGAGAAGATGTGACAGAGATTGAGGTGAAGCCTGATGGTTGTTGGCGTGCAAAGGCGGAAAGTGACTGTTGGGAGCTTGGAGATCTTGGGCTGTGGCACCTCCCTGATTGTACTCTGTGTGTCCCTGTGGATGGAGAAGTTAAACCTAAATCAGAAGCTTTTAAGCACATCAAACAAGGTGGGGTTTCTGAAGGTCATGCCAGTTTGAAACTTGGAATCAGGAAGAACCAGAATGGTTTCTGCGAAGTCAGTAAACCAGAAGATATGCATGCACTTTCTGCCGGTAATAGATTATATAAGATTGAGGATGATGGTCAGAATGTAATCCCAATGAGCAGTAGTGCAACTGGAAGTGGCAGGGATGGCGAAGATCCTAGTGTCAATGAGGATGGTGGTGGAAATTTTGATTTTTCTGCAGACAATGGTATTGAACTCGATTCTCTCTCTCTGAACATCGACCAAACGTTTGGATTTATCAACCAAAAATCTGTACCATTAGAGGATGCAGAAGTTATTGTTCTGAGTGATTCAGAAGAAGAGAATGACACCATGATCTCTTCTGGAACTGTCTACAAGCACAATCAAACTGATGCTGGTGGGGTCACATTTCCTGTTCCCCCACATGGAATTCCAGATTTATATCCTGAAGATCCTGCTCTTGGTACTGGTGATAGTTCATGCCTGGCTCTTTTCAATGCTAACGACGAGGAATTTGGGATGCCCCTCTGGTCTTTACCTCTGGGCAGTCAGGCAGGTCCCAGTTTCCAGTTATTTGGTTCAGATGCGGATGTCCCAGACACTTTAGTTGATTTGCAGCATGGTTCCATTACCTGTCCTACATCGATGAATGGCTACACATTGGCTGCAGATAACATGGGATCTGCTGCTCTTGTCCCCGAGTCTTCTGTTGATCATTCTAATGCTGATATAAATGATGGTTTAATTGACAATTCATTGGAATTTGGTGGAGATGATCCCTCTCTTCAAATATTTCTTCCCACTAGGCCTGCTGATACATCGATGCAGCCTACTTTGAGAGATCAACCTGATATATCAAACTGTATCCGGACAGAGGATTGGATCTCTCTGAGACTTGGGGGTGGTGGCACTGGTGGTCATGGCGAATCTGCTGCTGCAAATGGATTAAATTCACAGCAGCAATTACAATCCAACAAAGGGGCCATGGATTCTTTGGCAGACACTGGTATGTGCCTTGCATTTTTTCTCTCTTTCCTTTTCTTCTTCCTTCCTTCCTTCCTTTCTTCCCTTCTTTCCTTTTCTTTTTTTTTTTTTTGAGTGTGCATATTTCTTTGAGATGGTATTTTCACTGCCCTTCTAAGAAATTACATTGCATCGGCAGGATGACAATTTAATTTGATTTTGCTTTTGGTCTTGAACCCAGAAATGAATGATAAATTGTTTGAATGTTAGATCTGGTATAAGCTGGCCATGATGGGAGTTATTGACCATTGAATTGGAAGACCTTTTGCCCTGACATTCTTCACACGTTTCTAAAGCAAGGATCTTGTAGTGGAGGCATTCAATTTGATACTAAATTTCTCTCCATTCTGATCAGCCGATCAAATGTGGCATTTTAATGTGGTGTTGTATTATTTTCCTGTCTTGCTAATTCATAACATCTTTTCAGCTTTGTGGTAAGTACACTTGGGGGGTGGCTAATTTACTTTAATTTCATTCTTATTCATGCTTTGTGCAGCTTCTTTGCTTCTTGATATGAATGACCATAGATCTGGTAAGACAAGTAGGGAAGGATCTGATAGCCCTTTCTCATTTCCTCGCCAACGCCGTTCTGTAAGACAACGTTTATATCTTTCTATTGACTCAGTGTCTGACTAGACAAGTTGGAGCTTGTTTGCCAGGAGCAGTTGAAAACTGTTTGAAATGCTACTGGACACCCCTGGCCTGAAGATTTCAGTTCCTGGAATGACTTGATCTGTCCTTTTACTGCGAGGTTGGTTTGTATTTGTAAATTGAATGAAAGCTGTGAAACATTTTTGCCCATGGGTAGTCTCCGTTGCTGCTGCAGGAAAAATATAGCAAGAAATTGTTCTGCTTAAGTAGTGTGCTGGCGCTGCGGAAACACATTTGTATTGGTGAGCTGTACATTTTCAGTTTTACTTTAAGCTTTGAGCTCGTTTTTGCTTTGTGTCTAATTATTTATCTATTTTCCTTGACAGAGCTGGTAATATTTCTCTTTCTCATGACAGACTCGCAGGTCCCATGCTGGTAAATCGTACAATAGTCAGTTATTTTAATTTGAAAAATTGGGAACAAATTATTGGTGGTATTGACCTTTGGAGAGGGGTGAGTCCCCAAAAGCAACACAAAATTTACCCCTTTCTGTCTCTGAATTTAGGACGAGCAAATACCCTATACCCGCCAACGGATTTGAGTCATTTATAGAAATATGATATATCTTTCAGATGGGGGTATTCTAGTAAAGGTCCCAGTTTTTACTACATATTTAACTGCGTCGATCTATTTATTCTCTATGAATGTCTAGCTAATGTGGTCTTTTAGATCTGACCTGAGGGACCTAAAAAATGGAGTTACACAGTTATGGTTTTGTATTCGTAATTAATTTTGTTTGATGCTTATTATCAGTTGGAGAGATGACATTTTAAGTGGTACAATTGGTTATATATATATATAGAGGCACTTCGGAAAGTTTCGTTGTTGGTTCAATAATTGTAAGTATGCGGATGCTGCTTATAATAATAATAATAATAATAAATACACGATAAAACTGGCATCCCCTGTATTGGCCCGAGCTGTTGAAGTAGTATGGGCCGACGCTGGCTGCCGTCCCCATCAATGCGTGCATGCCGAAGCTTCTGCTGTTATCAGAGAAGGTAGTGATGGGCTTGGGCTGGCCCCTTTCCTTCCTAGTGGAGCTCCCGGAAAAAAGCTGTTATAGTTCCTGAAGAACATTACAAGTCACATGGCTTTCAAGGGCAGCCTCTCTCTCTCTCTCTCTCTCTCTCTCTCTCTCTCTCTCTGGGAGTGAGATTTTGCTTGCTTGCTGCTTTCAGGAGTGGTACTATTGCTGTTATCCATTTATGTGGCCTGATAAAAAGCTGCCACGTTCTAAGACTTAAAAACTCCCCCAATAGATATCTGTCCCGTATTTCACAGCATTCCTCTGCCCTCCCTCTTTATCTCTTTCTCCTACTTTTTTTCTTTGTATAATGTAATTTTTTCTACTTTACCGTTCATAATATAATTAACATAACAATTAACAAGATAATTAAATTAATTAAGAAAAAATTAAACAGAAAAATTCCGAAGTATTCACATATTCTCCCTCGTTCTCTCTACTCCTCATCCGCCACCTGCCCTTCTCTCTTCCCTTCCCCCTCTTCCCCATCCACCAATTTCGACCGCTCCCCTGGTTTGCTCTCATGATCGACCGATCACCACCACCACCACAGCCCCACGACCCAGCCACCACCGCCTTTGCCACCGTTGCATGAACACTCACTTAAACTGGTTTTCCTTATATATATATATATATACAAACACAGACCCTAAAGCTGACCACCACCAAACCCATTGCAACCGTCAGAAACCATCCCATAGCCGAGAATCAGCATTTCCAAACCCCATAATTGCCACGATCGTTTCCCCGGGGACATGTTTTTCACCTGCATTAACAAACCCCAGCCTCTTCGCTCTTCAATAACGTACATAAATAGCTCATTTGAAAATAACATTTGCACTAGGAGATGATAAAAAAATCCAAATTGCCAAATGTACATGCATATACACAAATATCCATGCATGTTAATATGTATACATCTGTGTATATACACATTACAAGGGGAAAATTAGCAATGATGGGCAATGGAATGGGGGAGGAAGTGGGGTTGTGTTTGTGGATTGTTTAGAGACACTGCAAAAACCAAAGAACAAACCAAAGCAAAGAACCCCAAAGCAAGTATGGCATTAAACAACCTACCACCAGAAATCACCATACTATCACCTTAGAAAAAACCACCATCACCAACCTAATTGTCCGTCACCATTACCATCACCATCATAAATATTCATATATCGATATATATATATATATAGATAGGCTTCGGTTGACCTACCGTAGATGATGGGTTTTGGTGGGCAGTGGAGAGGAATATCCCTAAATTTTTTTTTTTAAATTTTAGCAAATTAAC
The DNA here is from genome assembly GCA_033060915.1 of Euryodendron excelsum. Classification (NCBI taxonomy): domain Eukaryota; kingdom Viridiplantae; phylum Streptophyta; class Magnoliopsida; order Ericales; family Pentaphylacaceae; genus Euryodendron; species Euryodendron excelsum. Next base: position 32,362,509 of record CM065382.1, read on the forward strand.
TTGAAGTCATGAATACTTGACTGGGATGTTTTGAGTACATTTGGTATAGATGTCATAAGCATAAACGATGATGGTGTTTAGAAAGATAGCCAATCCAGAGTTAGCCACAGTTACATTTTGATCTGTACGAATTCTGTTTAGCTTCTTTCCGGACATTTCATTAAGAAAAGCCTAAAAGATCCATGTACAAGATTTGATAGCTTCATCATATAACAAGGCAACAACAAAAATTGCTGTTTCCTCATGAGTACAGATGGTCAAAAAGGCCTGCAATCTCTCTTTTCTATAGGTCATGTCGAAACAAAACATATATTAACTAACTGATCATCAGTTTTGACTTGTAGTGAATATTAGAATGAGGGACTTTCTGATTGATTTTGTTCTCAAATAGTACCAAAAAAAAAAAACTCTCTGCTTCTCCTAGCTTCATATCATTCTCCTGCTTTAATGATAAAATATATTTTTTCTATGTAAGCGAAGAAATCTGAGATTTTTCCTCGACACGTACTTGTCGACTCGTGAATTTGTAGGTTTCTTTTGGTTTCTTCCAGAACTTGATGCTATGTTAGTTTCAATATGTTGAATAGGAGTCACTTTCTTTGAAATTTAATCAGAGGAGTTTTACTTGGAGTAACAAGCTTGTGATTATGTTAATCTACAAAATTAGTGACATAATACTTATTATTCGATTGTATGGAAATTTTTGCATGTGCTAAGCAACTAGTTCTTTACATCTTTGTGAGGATATCTCATATCTAGATTTTAATTTTTCGAAAGTCAAAATCCTTCTTTAGAGCAAGTATGCTATTTAGATCTTATTATACATTGTCTTTTTTTTTTTTTTTAATCCACCAAATCTTTACTAACACTAAATCCTCTTGACCCACCATAATGATCATAAAAATAGTATGCATGATCTTCTTATTTAAATTTCATACCAATTTTTGTTGTGTCAATATCGGTATCTTTGGGTATAGCACAACGTGGTTCCTCATCAAAGTTTAATCTATGTGGAGTTCTATTTCCAACTTTTATACTCACTGTAAGTGTAAGCACTGCATTTTTGCCCATTTGTCAATTTTCGGTCCAAAGCACTCCTCCAATAAAACTTCAAAACAATATCAAGCCCCAGACAGCCTCCGAAAAATCAAATTAGCCTTCAATAGCAAGGCAATCACTTTCAAGCCCAGATGGCCAGTCCAAAACCAAAATGCCCAAAATGCCCCTAGGCATTCCCTTGCACCCCTAGGCATTTCAGGTAGCTTTCCGATATCGGGCTGTCTTTGAAACCAATCGCCAATATTGTTGGAGTGATAGAAACACTCACAGACCTTACACGATTCACTTTCGGCATTTGCTACCCGCTAACGTAGAATGTCTGTTATGCCCCTTACCATCAGGCAGCCTCCTTGGGACTAAGAGATCCTCAGAGCCAATCGCCAAAACTGCTAGAGTGGCAGAAGCACTTACAAACTATCAAACTGTTAGAGTGGCGCAAACACTTGCAAACGGGTCAACACAGGGACATCGCAAGTAATCCAGTGTCAAAAGACCTACTACACCTCTTGGTTGTGGCATGTTTACCAAAGACGAGATGTCTTCAAAAATGAATTCATCACAATCGTCGGAGTGACGCAAAAAATCATAAACCTAGGTTAACACCGGCGCTAGCTAGCTCCGACCGTAAAAAATGATCATTTTGTCCTTAAGCGCCCCGCCACGCTCCTCGGGAAGTACACGTCTCTTGAAGTGGTAAGGTCATTCGAAACAACCTCTAGGTAGTCAAACCCACCCTAATGGCCAAATAAAATCCATCTCGATCTTATTCTGGTGAACCCCAGTCAAAATGACCATTTTGTCCCTGGGCGTCCCAGCATGCTCCTCGGGAAGTACACGTCCCTTGAAGAATTAGGCAATCCCAAACCACCTCTGGGTAATCAAGCCCACCCTAGTGGCCAAATAAAGTCAATCTCGATCTCATTTCGACAAGCTCTTGTCAAAATGATCGTTTTACTGCTGCATGCACAAGCACATTTTCAAGACTATGTCGGCTCTAGGAATTAAACTGGCCCCCACTGGGACATTCCAAAGAGGATTCTTAACAGTTCCAAGCGTGTCACAAACTCTTCTCCAAAGCCAACTTTTCCTTCACTTCTCGAGCTAAAACTCACTGTCGAATGATTGACAGAACGTGAACATTAGGGAATTCCCAGAAGCTTGAGCCATAGGCTTTCCATCAATACAGTTCGATCGTTAATAACATTACCCGAAGGTTGCGATCAAATGACTTAAAGTAAGGTACTTTCAAAAACTTGGGAAGCGTATGATAGTCGCTTCCTGTTTCAAATCTCGATTCCTTGATTATAACGCATCGTCGAACGGTTAGCAAACTGCGTAAATTAAGAAATTCTCAAAAGCCATTCTACAAGGCTTTTCATTGATACGGTTCTATCAAGAAGGTCGCTTCTTGGAAGTCACGATCGCATGGAACAAAGATGACCATTTCGAAAAACCAAGCAAGTATCTCATAGACACTTCCAAAAATCTTATTTTTAAGCTTGCTTACTTAGACGATATTTTTGCCGATCCTGGACTTTCCGGAGTCACTCCTAGTGAAGTTAGGCCAAAAATTGCATAGTAGTCACTAGGACATGCATCAAATCCTTAGCCTTACATCCCAAGAGTCAAAGATTTTTTTTTTTGCGACATTAACAACTTTCCTAATGGGCTGGTGCCATTAGTAGTGGCGCCAAGCCAAAATTTGGCCTGGTGCCACTACAATAGGCACTAGGCCAAATTTTGGCTGCCTATAAATATAGGCCACCCCCTGTGTACTCCAGATCAGAAAAATTGCTCTAGAAACTCTATCTCTTTGAAAATAGAATTCGAGTTGCCCCTAAAACCCTAATTCTTTTAAGGTTCTCTCAAGTTCTAGCCTCCTACACTCAAGCCCTAATCTATACACTCCAAACCCGAGCCTTCAAGCTCCATTGAAGGTTGAGTCTAGCCCTTGGAGGCTTTTGAATATCATCTCAAAGTTTAAGCAAGTCCTCCATTGAAGCATATCCGAAGCTCCCAAAGGGCACTAAGTTCAAGGGAAACTATAGGAGAACACCGCTAACATGCCCAATTTTCCCGGATCATTCTCAAATGGCACGAATATCAAGAAAAAGCGAGCGTAAAACTTCCCGGCATGAAAACATAAGCAAGATACGTCTATATTTTGATCAATCAAGACAAAACTTGTCTACCATCCCAAGTATGGATAGTACGAAAGTACCACATGGCACTCTCTTAGAGTCCAAGGCCTTGTATGATATACATGTAGTTATTTTTGGCCACACACATGTCACACATGTATAGGGCCTTAGCTAGATTTTCTATAAATAGCTGGCCACCCCCTGTGTGCTGTGGATTTTAGAGACAAATTGTAGGGAAACTCTGCCAAAATAGTCTCACAACTTTGAAATTCACAAAAAATTCCTAAATATTTCAAATTCAAGAAGAAGTCCAAGCCAAGGAAGAATCAAGAAAGATGCCATAGTGGATTGAAGACAAGGTAATCTCTATTTAAGCTTATGCACATCCCCACTTTCATTTCTCTCTCCTAGCTCACTTGAGCTATTCTCTCTTTTAATCCCCATCTTCTACCCCACCTTCTTGTGTGCTTGAAACATGAGACCTTCAAGGCCATGCCTAGACGAAAGCTCACAAGACCCACGGTACCCGGGGATGTCTTGTAAGTTTAGTTGAAGATGGTATGGCTTTGAAGTACCTTACAATTTGGTAAAGCCTAACCATGTATGATTCATGCCCTTTGCATTATACTTGTGGTGATGTTTATGTCATGCATGCTATGAGTTTGTCTTTGTGTTTAAAATCCATTTTCAAACCCCCATTGATTTCATCTTCAAAAGCTTTTCAAAATTCATTTCAAAGAGTTTTGCAAAATTTCTCTTTAAAGCTCTCCCAATTAGTGTTTTTTAATATTCATACCCAAAAACCCTAAGTTCTCATGTCTAAATATGCCTTTAAAACCATATAATCTATAGGTTGCATTGTTTCATACAATTCTCTTGAGTTTGTGTTAAAATGACTTTCAAAACAACCATCTCTTGAGTGGTTTTTAAAAGTTTTGCTTTCTTGAGCGGTTTTCAAAAATCAACCATATGAATCACATGTTCACTTGAGTGGTTTTGATGTGTTAAAGTGGTTTTCAAAACAACTCTTTCTTGAGGGGTTTTCTAAAATATTGCTCCCTTAAGTTTGTGTAAAAATAGTTTTCAAAATCCACAATTGCCTTGAATTGATATTCCAAAAGAGTTTCACATGAAATTATTACTTTCTTGCATGACAATTTTAAAGTGTTTCTTAAAAGTTTTCTACATAAAATTATAAGTTGTCTACATAAAATCATAAGATTTTTTACATGAAGTCAGAGTTTTCAAGTTTAGTCTTTCAAGTTTTACACATAAAATGGCACTTTCCAAGTCTTCCCAAAACCACTAGGTTTAAAATCCTAGTTCAAAACCACATTTGAAAACTACTAGGTTCAAAGCCGTAGTTCAAAACCATCTTTGAAAACCGCTAGGTGTCCAAGACCCTAGTTTCTCTCTCTAAGTGTCCAAAACCCTAGTTTCTCTCTCTAGATTTTCAAAACCCTAGTTTCTCTCCCTAGGTCAACCTAACCCAAGTTATTAACCCTAGGTCAACCTAACCATAGGTTAATTTAACCTTAGTTAGTGTACCCTTGGTTTACTTAGCCCTAATTACCCAACATTGCCTAAGTTGTCTAATCCTAAAACCTAATTCCAAGTCCTACACTCAAAAATCATTTTCATAATTGTTTTCCAAAAGCTTCACTCTCTTGAGTATTCAAAAATGGTATTGTTAAAACCTTTCCATATACTTTTGTAACCCTTTCAAATTGTTTTCTAAAGTTCTCTTGAACACGCCTTAACCAAAAATGGCTAGATGCTTAACATTTTCAAAAACTAGTTTCCAAAATATTTTTTAAAATTCACAACCCTAAGGATGATCCTAAACCTCTTATAGTTAGTGTTTTCAAGGGAAGGTGACACATCAAATGAAACCTTCATGGTTCATATTAGGATTCCAAACCCCAAATGCTTTCGCAAAACTCTTTCCAAAAGGATTTTCAAGAGTCACATTATTAAGACAACCTTAGTCTTTCTATGATCAAGATTTTCAAAGAAAAGTGAAATATCAAGTAAAAAAATCATGGTTCACCATAGGATTCCAAAACCCTAAAGTTGTCAAAAAGATTAAAGGAAGTTTCTAGCCCTTTTTTTATAAAATACATTTTCCCCAAAGATCATAGCCCTAAAGGAGTTTAGTTTGATCAATAACCAATATCTTAAAGGTGATGAAATATTTAAATAAGCCTGTTATAAGGTCTAGAAAAATGATTTTCAAAACTTTTCAAAGACAAGTCTTCAAGGGCTCTTGCTCTATTCCAATCCAAACCCTCTCTTCAAAAACTAAAAATCAATATTTCAAGATGCTTTCAAAACTCGTTTGAGTTGATTTCAAAACACCTTTAAAGCTCCCTTGAGTTGATTTCAAAATACTTCTAAAACTCTCTTGATTTGATTTCAAAAACCATTTCAAAACTCTCTCAAGTTCTAATTTAAAAATATTTCAAAAACTCTCTTGAGTTCACTTCCAAGTCAAAACTCTCTTGAGTTCAAGCTTCAAAATCCTTCAAGACTCCCTCGAGTCTATCTTCAAATCGTGCTCTAACATGAACTACGAATGATCTAATTCTCGCCAAGTCAAATGTCCTTTCAAAACTTTCCTTCCATCAAAATTGCTTTTCAAAATCAAATTTCAAATACTCCCAATCCTGTCAAAAGTCTTTCAAAAAAATATGCATTAAGTATCATTCATCCCTAAAAGGGATGACAAAACCCCTGTTTTCAAAATTACATAAGTGGATATTAAGTAATTAGAGATTAGTGAGTGAATTAAGGGTGAATTGACTTGTTGGTACCGATTATCGGGTGGTGTAGGGTGATGATCGTAGAATATTTTCTCTACATGTAACTAATCCCCAGAGCATAGATTTCTAGTGTGAAGACCAGCTTGGAGTTACATTTCAAAAGGGTTTTAAAACATTTTCAAAAGGTTGCTAAAAGCCTTATTTTTAAAAGCCTTCTATAGAAGGTTTTTTCAAAACATTTTAAAAAAAACTTAAGTTTAGTCTTCGGATTACACTTAGTTTTAGGTGACCTAACATATCTTAACTCTGTTAGGTGGCGACTCCAAGGTTTTACAAAAACCTTTATTCAAAAATCAGTTACAAGTTTAAAACCCCATTGCACTTGTCCTTTTAGAAGAGTGAGTTCTAACAGAGAGAGTATTGGTTCTTTTCCAAGCTAAGCACTTGGTTAAAAACTAGGGCGCGATAACTGGCTACTCCATTGGAGACTACTTACAGTGTTAGGCCATTATCTTCGGTTACCTTGACCAGTTATATCCACTTTTCAAAGATTTCAAAAAGCATAAGTTTTCAAAAATCAAGTTTCCAAAATTATCATCACTTGCATTTAACATCCACACTCATCCTTTTGCATTGATTTCTATATTCATGCCTTACATTGATTGTCATCCAAGTCTAAGCTCTTGTATTTTTTACTTATTCATCTTACTTTGAGTTTTTTGAAAAGTACTAACTCTTTGTTTTCTTTTATAGGTGAACACTCGTTGATATTTAGTTTATTGCTATGTGAATGCTTTACATGTTATGAATGAGTGAATGTGATAGGATGGATGAAATGTGTGGATGGGTTTTTTCCTCCAATTGCAAAAATTTCACACACACAAGGTGGCGAATCATAATGCATTTTCATACATTTACATAACTTGTTATTAGCTTCTAGTTAGAAGGTGAAATGGTAGAATGGCTATCAGCAGATGCAGTACCTGTTTCCTACCTAATGCTTTATTGAAGCTTCCCCGCTCGAATCACTAACCGAAGAAGGAGTTTACCCTTTTGGGGGTAGACGCCGGAGGTTTGAAGATTCAGGAATCAAGCTTTTTAAGAAGCATTAGTAAACCCCAACCTCATGTTGCACATAATACCTCTTGAATAGTCGAAGCTTTGCCGAAACGTAAGACTTTCAAATCCAAGGAGGAAAGAGCGATTGCCTTTACATTTTCATACTACTATCTTTAAAACTGCTTATTTATTGCCGTTATGTTGCTCATACATCAGTACCCATTCTATGACATGAATTTCAATAAGTTTAAAGTCATTGCATTCTCATGCATATGATCAAGGTTACAGAGAATGGTTCAAAACCAATCTCATTCAATCAAAACCTTCCTAAAACTCCTAAGAGTTCTCATAACCCTAAGGGCTCATGGCATGCATACAAATGACATCTTTTAAAAAGGGGGCCCTAATCCCTCTCTATCCATGAAGGTATTATTGTCAAGAAGATAAGGAGCAACCAAGAAGCAAAGATCACTCATCGGCCCATATCAAAAGCAAAGTAGGGGTGAACCTAAAGACTCAGGAGTAGTTTAGGAAACCAATACATAGAAGATAGGCAAAAGAACCTATGAAAATGTTCCCTATCCCTTGATGATGTATTTAAATTTTATGTACAAAAATAGTCTAAGGCAATCAAAATGTTACTTATTTCCATTGAATGAGGGAATGAATAAATGAATGGATGAAGAATGCCATAGGGTACAGGTATGGTATTGCATACAGGGGCAAAACTCTCTCTCCGAAAATGAATGAATCATCATGCTTAGTCCCTCTCGAAAAGCATGGGAACCCCTAAGACATGCATCGCATAAATTTTTTTCCAAATCAAGCACTAAGTTTTACTTTGTTTCTTGTCTTTTTACCTTTTTTTTATTTCCTCCCTTGCCTCCACAAGACTAAGATAAGGTTTGAAAAGGTTTTCTCTCACAGCGCACTATTGCTCCCAAGGGTAAGAAAGGATGAGCAAGAGTCCCACTTGCCATTAGAGAACTAGTGATCACACGACATTCATAGCGTCAAATTCTAATACCGTTACTGCTGCTAACAACTCAACCTCGCGAGAAGAAATCAATGAGATGAAGGGGAAAATAGATGAGATGTTCCGAATGTTGCAAATAATGGCATCTGGAGGCCCTCCTCCTGTCACACCCTCGACTTTGACAACTTCTCCTAACGATGCCAACACTAATGCCTTTATTAGGGTTACTCCGCAATTCAATCCCAATTGCCAAAAACAAAGAGGTCTTGAAGCCCATCTACGTGGAAGAAGATGAAGAGGGGAATCCTACGACCATTTTGTTAACATCTAGAAGGAAGAAAGCCATGGAGGACCTAGGGCCAAAGAACACCAAAGCAACCCAAAGCACAGATGAGTAAGCCTCATGGTATTGCAGTGCCGTGAAGGCAAAATAACACTCTTCACAGCACTAGATGAATCACAATTTTCAACTTTAAGGCACTACAGTGCCGTTTTGCATATTTTATAGGCCTTAGTCATTGTTGTGCCTTTTTACAGATGTCATGGTGGCGTCACTAGGGTGACATGACTCATTGATGACGTGTCAAAATTATGGTGGAGCCACACCTCCCCTCTCCCAAAATAAGGCATTGTAATGCCTTAACAAAGGAAATCCTTTATTACGATAGTGCTATGCTATGAAGAGGAAAAATGCTCTTCACGACATTATGATGTCATGACAAAAATGCTTATATAAAGGGGCCACCCCCCCTCACTTCTCACCATTCTCTTCTCCCGTCACTCTCTCTAAAGCTTCTTGTAAGCACCCCATTTTTGCCCACTCGGCAATCTCTAGCAAGACCAAACTCAAATTCAAACCGACATAGACACATTCAAAGTCTAAACCAGTTTTCTAGATTCAATCTAGTCAATCAACCACTTTGTGGGCCTGCCAGGCCCGATGGAGGTAAAATGACTAAAATACCCTTAGGGCATTACTCGGTCCAATTCTAGTTGGCACGTCTTCTTGAAGATGGTAAGTCCTTATTTTAACCTCAATTCCAGCTCCAATTCCAATCTAAACCAATGAAACTCAATCCGGCATCTCTTTCAAGAAAGTTGATCCCTCAGACGGTAAGTCCATCCAGTCTAGCACATTTACCAAGAAAACTCCTTGGAATGATAAGTCCATTCAAACCTGCTGAGCGGATGGAACCCAAGTCCCCGAGATGGTAGAGTGGTTCACTTCTGGCGCTTGCTAGCCCGCCAATGTAGAATGTTCATTATTTGACACGTCGATCGGGAAAGTACCTAAGGCCCCGTGACGATAAGACCATCTAGTAGCTTCCTGAGATCAGGAAGTTTTTGGAATGAATGCACACTGTTAAAGTGATGAAAACACTCACAAACATCACAACTGTTAGAGTGGTGGAAACACTTAGAAATAGGTTGACATTAGGAATTGCTAACAAAGCCTCTATGTTATGGGACCGAACACGCCTCTTAGCTGTGACACGTTTACTGAAGGACGGGATACCTTTGGAAACTAACTTGTCACACACTGTCAGAGTGACGTAAACACTCAAAACCCAAGTCAACATTGGTGCCTGCTAGCCCACTCCGGTGAAAAACAACCAAACTGCCCTTTAGGCCCTTCCGACATGCTTCTCGAGAAAGTACCTAAGTCCTCAGAGCGGTAAGTCCACCCTTTCAAGATTGTCTCAAAGACAATCCGGCATATTCAAGTGCCTTCTAGTAAGTTCTAGATCATTCTGAGACCATCCGGTCAAAATGATCATTTTGTCCCTAAGCATCTGATTACCTTCGAGAACCACACCAGCTCTAGGTATCAAACTAGTTACCTCTTGAGGATGCTTCTAATAGTATTCCTAACCTTTCAATACCTTTTCGAATAATTCTGAGTCTATTTTGGCAAGCCCGGTGCAAAATGACTGTTTTGCCTCTAGTGGGCGGTTGCCTTTTCTAACCACACCGGCTTTGGGTATCAAACCAAAAACCCCTCAGAATACTCATGATAGTGTTTTCAACCTTCAAGCCTTCTCATGAGTCACTCCGGGTCCATTCTAGTGTTTTTTTTGTCTAATTGATCGTTTTGCCCTTAGTAGGCTGGTCATCCTTTTCAACTACTTCGACACTGGTTCTCAAGCCATTTACCTCCGGGATACTCTCATAGAGGTTCCTATCCATCATTGGCCTTCCAGATCATTCCCAGACTTTTTGAAGTCACTTCTTGTGATATCCTGAACCTCTATTTATTTATATTAATGAGAATTTCTAGTATTTGCATTGTTTAATGTTAATTATTGTCTCATTTGAGTAAAAAATGACCAATAGGAGTTTATATTGTAGCTTAAGCCCATGGAGTGAGACACATCGGATTATTCCCATGTGTATCATCCTTACACACACACACACACACACACACACACACACTTTGAGACATTCACCGCCGGTTAAGAGAGAGAAGAGAGGGAGAAAAGGAGAAGAGAAAGAGGAAAGGGAAGATTGAAGGAAGAGGAAGCTTGAAGAGTCCTTACTCAAGCCAAGAGAAGCCATTGAAGAACTTGGGTAAGCTTGAAGGAAGGTAAGGTTCCATTTCTTTCTACAAATTATATATGTGCATGTATCTATCTTGGTGGGTGGTGATGTTGGATTATTCTAGGTGACTTCTTTAAGTCCCAAATTGATTGAATCTAGAGTATTGTAAGCCTCATTGAAAGATTTGAGAGTTTGGGATTGAAACTCTCAACTTATACAAGTTAGGGCTTGAGTTCCTAAAACCCTAGTTCCATTCGATTTACTTGTTTAAAGTGTTTCATTCTGAGTTATTGTGGTCTTCTTGGGTTAATTTTCATTCCCTAGAAGCATTTGAGGAGTTTGGGAAATGTTTTATGAAGGTTGGTTTTGGTTTGAATGAGGTTTGGGATTTTTTGGGTTGAAATCTAAGTTTTTAGCTCAAGAGTCGACTCTTCTACCTCAAGGGTCGACCCTTTTGTCCAAAGAACTCCCAGATTCATTTCTTCCGCTCAGGAGTCAACTCTTTTACCTCAGGAGTTGACCCTTTTGTCCAGTTCCCAGTTTCGCTTTCTCAGATCTGATACTATTTAGTAAAACGAGCATAACTTTCTCTAGGAAACTCGGATTGATGCACCGTTTGAAGTATTAGAAAGTAGACTCATAGAACTTTGTATCCATATAAAGTTTGTACTCTAATTCCTTATAGATTGAGAGATATTGAATTTTGAAGTTAACCCAAAATTCTATCAGTAACATTCTTCTTCCAAAATTTTAGTCCATTTTCTATGGGACATAACTTCTTCATCTGAAATGTACTTGCGACCCATGACCTATCAAATTAAAGCCCTTTAAGCCTATTTTCAAATGGAGCTAACCTAGAGTGTGAACTCTTCCTTGAGAAGTGGTTGAGACGCGATGAAGGAGTCAACGTCCCGGCTTTCATGTTCAAACCTTAACCTTATGCTTAGCCTCGCTCTCCCATTGTTTGAGTGAGGTGTTGTTGAGTCGGGGTTGAGGGACTTATGTGTTTAGCCTCGGTTTATGTGTTATTACTTTGTCTTATTGTCTTGTATTCATGTTTCTATAGTTCCATGTGCATTTTGTATAGGAACGCCTTGTTTAGCACCCGTTCTATCGGAGAGAAGTGAGTAACGATATGCCATGAGTAAGACCTATTACTGTCCAAATGCTTTCAAATTCAATTACATTTCATGCATTTCTTTCCATTTGTTTCAATGCCTCAATGATTACGTTCAAGTATAAATGTCATGGTTTGAATTACATACGAACCTTACCTATGATATGAATTACAACCCACGGACTAGAACGTTCACATAAAGTAGATGTAAGATTCCTAACGTACGACTCTAACTTAAGGTCTTCTCGTGTCAAGACTTTAATCTAGCTTGATAGTCCTAGGATGGGGGACGTGAAATAAACCATTAACATGTAAGGTCTTCTCGTGGCAAGACTTTAATCTAGCCTTATAGTCCTAGGATGGGGGACGTGAAATAAACCATCGACATTTAAGGCCTTCTCGTGGCAAGACTTTAATCTAGCCCGATAGTCCTAGGATGGGGGACGTGAAATAAACCATCGACATGTACGGTCTTTCGTGGCAAGACCCTAAACTAGCAATGATGGTTCTACGGTAGGGGACATGAAATAATCTATCGCCATGTTGGGAGACGTCCCTTGGCTTAAAAGTCTAGATGTGACCTTTATGGTTACCATAACTGAGCATAGCTCTTATGATTGACTTAATAAGCCTATGTGTGACCTTTATGGTTACTATAACTGAGCCTAGCTCTTATGTTGGCCTAAAGAGCCTATACATGACCTTTATGGTTACTATATTGGCCTAAAGAGCCTATGCGTGACCTTTATGATTACTATGTTGGCCTAAAGAGCCTTACGCGTGGCTCTTGTGATTACTATGATGCCAATACCAGAAAAACCTCTTAAGTGGGGTAAAGTGAAGGATATGGTTGCCCAATGTAAAGACATGACACACTTATGTTCTAGAATGAGTAATATGATTCGTTCAATTGCTTCACGACAAGTTACATATGTTTCCACAAGTACTAATGTCAGGACATGTCTCTCATTTCTATGACATTATGATATGCCTTTACAATATCATGCCATGGCATGCTTATGACAGCTACGTTATGCTTTACGAAATCATGTTATGTGTTATGCCTCCCTCCTATGATACAATGTTCGACATGCTATAGTATCTCAATGTGATCCTTATGTTACCTACGTTTCCAAAGCTACGCTTTATAAGTTACTAAGAATGGTAATATTTGATGTATCCTATATTATACGGTGAGCTAAGATGTACACTTACAAGATATGGTATGTTATGTTCATGAAAAGTTATGTCACGCTCAAATAGTTCATCCTATAACACACCTGCCTCTCTTCTTCCACATTACATTTTAGAAATGTTAAATGTTTTAATACAAAGGCCTATACTTCAAGTGTCTTTAAGATTATACTTATGCGATTCTAAGTTCATGCCACTTATGCATAAATGTACCTTTATTGTCATATACATTAAATATAAATGTAGTCTATGGTATTTTATACTCATGCATTATTGTTATTTACTAAGCATTAGCTTAAGTTTTTCTAAAAATATTTTTAGGTAAACAAACTGGGAGGCCTTGAAGGAGGCCCATTGCATGGACATTTGGATTACGGCCCACGGGCCTTATGTTATGTACTGATATAGGGGTTGGACCCTAATATTTTGTAATATTATAATGTTATAACTGTGGTGACCTTTGATAGGCCCACCTTATAGAATGATTATATTTCGGAGATAAGGCACAACTCTACTATGTATGACACACATTTACTTTACGTTTATAAAGTTTTAATTATGCAATTATGTATCTTTTAAATGATAAATGCACAGGTGTTCAACCGAGTTATGCAATGCAGCCTTGGGTAGCCAAGCTACTGGTCGGTCATGCTCCTTAAATCCGCATAGGCCGGGCTTCGGGTCGTGACACTTCTAGTGGAGCCAAGTTAAAAATTGCATGGTAGTCACTAGGACAGGCACCTAAATCTTTTACCTTGCGTCCCAAGGGTCAAAAGATATATTTCTTGCCGTCTTAGAACTTGCCTAAGTAGCTGGCGCTACTAGTAGTGGCGCCAAGTTTGAAAGAGAATTGGCGCCACTGCAACAGGCACTAGTTCCTATTTCCATTGCCTATAAATATAGACTCTCTTCCTGTGTTAAAAAGGTCCGCAAACTCAGTTCATAAACTCTGCCTCTCTAAAAATAGAGCTCGAATTCTCTCAAAACCTTAATTCTCTCGAGCCTCCTCAAATCCTAACCTCCATACACTCAAACCCTAGCTTCTATACATCATATACACTCAAATACAAGCCTCAAAACATCCATTGAAGATCAAGTGCTGAATCTTCAAAACTCTCAAAGTTCAAGACAAGTAAAGCAAACAAAGCAATCAAAGCAAAAAGAAGATAATGTTGGTTTTCTATTTATTTTTATGTAATCCCCCTCTTTCTTCTCTTTCCTAACCCACTTGGGTTCTCTTCTATTTTTATCCCCATCTTCTACCTCCTCTTCTTGCATGCTTGAAATAAGGGACTCCCCGATTTATGCCTAGGCATAATTGTTGAAGATGACCGTGCTGGGGGCTTTCTCTAAGTTCGACCTAAGACGGTGTGGGTTCGCCCCCCTTGATTATGTGATGAAGCCCAACCTTGTATGTTCACGTCCCTATTGCATTGTGGTTGTCATGTTTATACATTGCGTGCAAAGTTGTTTTCAAAATTACATCAAAGTTATCTTTCAAAACTTGCATTTAAGATTTCCTTCTTTCAAACTTGTTTTCAAGATCACATTCCTAAGATGATTCTAGCCATTCCATAGTTAGGGTTATTTTAGGAAAGTGTTATATTCAATTTAATCATAAAGGTCCAAATTTTGGGTGTAAACCCTAAATTGTTTTTATCAAAATTACAATCCTAACGTGATTCTTGCCATTCCATGGTTAGGATTGCTTTTGGAAAATGTTACATTCAATGTAATCATTGCGGTCCATATTTCAAACCCTATTTTTTTTTTTTCAAAATCACAACCCTAGAATGGTTCTAATCTTTTCATGGTTAGGATCGTTTTAGGAAAGTGAGATATTCAAAAGACTTGCAAAAGTCCATATTCAAACCTCTTTCCAAATAGTTTTGCAAATCTACTTCCTAAAAACTCTTTTTAAAGATCTATTTTCCAAAAGCTCTTTGTCTTGAAGTCCAAGTCAAGCCCTAGAGTCCATGATTAGAAAACCCTAATTCTTTTCTTAAAATCATGACTTTCTAATTCCTTTTTTTTCCACAATATCATAGATTTTTAAATCCAAGATTTTCAAAACTCAACCTTTCCAATTCTATGTCAAATCAAATCTTCCAATTTAGAAAATCAAATCAAATCTTCCAATTTTGGAAACAAATCAAATCATCTATTTTTGAAAATAAAATTCAATCTTCTAATTTCAATCTTTCTTAAATTCAAACTTTCAAACCTTTCTTAATTTCAAATCTTTCTAGGTTCAAAACTTTCCTAATTTGAAACTTTTCTAATTCAAAACTTTCTTAATTTGGAACCCTCCTAATTAAAAACTTTCCTAAAATTAAACTTTCCAAAATCAAACCCTTTTATTTCAAGTGCATGTTTCAACCTTAGGTTACCTAAGTCCTAAGCTATCTAAACCCTAGTTCAACTCTATCTCTAAAGTTAGGAAGCTTAAACTCTTTTCAAAAACTATTTTTTAAACTCAAGTAAAAACCAAGATGATTTTAAAACTTCAATTTAAGTCAAGATGATTTCAAAACTCAACTCAATCTTTCCGAACCAAGTCCAAGTTTTACATCAAAATTCAATTTCAAATTCTCAAGTTCAATTTCAAATCAGTCAATTCCGTGTTCAATTTCAAATCTTCTACTCAAAGTTCAAAATCAAACATTTTCAAGTCAAACTTTTTGAAGACCTCAAAGTGTCTATTTTCAATCGGATCCCGAGTCCGAATTATAACTAACCTGATTCCTAACAAAGAGATACGTAGGCAACCCTCATGAGTGTGGTCACAACCTTTTTCAAGTTTCCAATTCCATAATTTGTTTCAAGTTTTCAATTTTCGTGACCCTTTGCAAGCTTCGAATCCTCTATTTAAATCTGTTTTCAAATCAAATCTTTTTTCTTGCATTTGCATGTCATGCATTATATCAAACCTCTTCCTAAACTTCTCAAAGTGGATTGTATTGGATATTGGACAACCAAATATTCTAAATGAGTGAAACTAGGGTGAATAGACATGTAGGTACCACAAGGGCATGATATGGTGATAGCCTAGTGCATCTTTCTTATACGTAACCAACTTCCGAACCTAGAATCACTGTTTTCGAAATATCAAAAACAGAGTTATTTTCAAAAAATAGCTTAAATCTTTTCAAAGGTTGCTAAACAACTTATTCTTTTAAAAACCCTCTCTTGAGGAAGTTTTCAAAACCTTTTTAAAAAACCCTAAGTTTAATCTTTGGATTGTACTTAGTTTTAGGTGACCTAACTCACCTTAACAAAATTAGGTGGTGGCTCCAAAATTTTTTCAAAAACCCTTATTCAAGTCAACTTCTAGTTCAAATCTAGTTGCAATCCTCCTTTTAGGAGAATGAGTTCTAATGAAAGAGTACCGTGCTTTTCTCACTTATATTTTCTCGAGTGCCAAAAATTGGGGCGTGACACTTTCGAGGATGCTTCTAATAGCATTTCTAATATTCCAGTATCTTTTTGGACTATTCCAAGTCCATTTAGGTAAACCTGGTGCAAAGTGGCAGTTTTGCCCTTAGTGGGTCAGCCACTTTTTCTAACCACATAGGCTTTGGGAATCAAATTGGCAATGCCTTGAAATATTCTTAATAGTATTTTTAACCTTCAAGTCTTCTCACATACCATTCTGGGTCGATCCTGGTGTTTTTCTGGTTCAAATGACCGTTTTGCCCCTAGAGGGCCGGTCACTCTTCTCAACAACTCCGGCTCTGGTTCTCAAGTCAGCTACCTTCAGGACACTTTTTTAGGGGTTCTCGTTCATTCCCAGCTGAGTCTGGTTACTCGGAACCTTCTGCATCATTCTCTAACTTTTCAAAGTCACTCCTAGCGAAGCCAAGCAAAAAATTACATGGTAGTTACTAGGACAGGTGCCCAAATCTTCTGCCTTGCATCACAAGGGTGTTAAAGATCTATTTTTTGCAGCTCCAAAAATTTCCCTAATGGGCTGGCGCCACTTGCCAAAAATTGGCATGGCGCCATTGCAACAAGTGCCAGTCCTTGTTTTGCCAGCCTATAAATACAGGCCACCCCATACGTATTCTGGGTTTGCAAAATCACTCCAGAAACTCTGCTTCTCCGAAAACAGAGCTCGAATTCTCTCAAAATCCTAATTCTCTCAAGCCCCCACAAACCTTATCCTCCATACAATCTATACACTCAAATCCTTGCCTCCAAGCATCCATTGAAGGTCAAGTCTAGCCCTTGGAAGCTCTTGAAGATAAACTCGAAGTTCAAGCAAAGTCCTCTATTGAAACATACAATCTAACAAGGAGACAAGGGATGGTTTTAGTTAAATTATGTAATCCCCTCTCTCTCTTCTCTCTCCTAACCCACTTGGGTTTTCTTCTATTTTAATCCCCATTTTCTACCTCCTTTTCTTGCATGCTTGAAATAGGAGACCTCCCAGTTCATGTCTAGGAAGGCCTTGGAAAGAATTACCGTGTTGGGAATTTTCTTTGAGTTTCACCTAAGACGGTGTGGTCCAGCCCCCTTGGTTATGTGGTGAAGCCTAACCTTGTATGTTCATGTCCTTATTGCATTGTTGATATCGTAATCATGCATTCAAAGGTATTTTCAAACTTGCATTAAAAGTTGCTTTTAAAACTTGCATTCAAAACATTTTCCTTCAAAGTTGTTTTCAAAATCAAAACCCTAAGATGATTTTAACCATTCCATGGTTAGAGTTCAAGTTTTAAATTATTTTTCAAGAAATCACAACTCTAAGATTATTTTAGCCATTTCATGGGTAGAGTTGTTTTATGAAAGTGTGATATTAAAAGAGACTATCAAAATCTATAATAGGGTTTCAAACTCTATTGGTTTTCAAAATCACAACCGTAGAATGGTTCTAGTCTTCTCATGATTAGAATCATTTCAGGAAAGTGAAATATTCAAGAGACTTTCAAAAGTTTACATTTATACCTTTCTAAAATAGTTTTTGCAAATTCACTTCCTAAAAATCATTTTCAAATATTTACTTGCCAAAAACTCTTGTCTTGAAATCCAAGTCAAAATCCTAGAGTCCATATTTAGGAAACCATAGTTTTCTCACATAAAATTATAGCTTTCTATTTACATCAAATCATAGATTTTTCAAAACTTTTTTTTACATAAAATCATAGATTTCCTAATTTGAAAGTCACATAAAATGATAAATTTTTTAAAACTAAAACTTTCCAATTTCAAGTGAAATCAAATCTTTTTCAAATAGGAAACCAAATCAAATATCCTATTTTCTAAAATAAAATCTAATCCTCCATTTTAGAAAATAGAAATCAAATCTTTTCTAATGTCAATCTTTCCTAAGTTCAAATCTTTCCTAATTTCAAAACTTTCAAAAAACAAAACTTTCATCTTTCAATTGAAATTCAATATTTCCAATTCAAGTGCATTTGCATAAACCCTAGATCCTAGGATTGCTTACATCCCAAGTTACCTCAAACCTAGGTCTAACCTTTTCAAACTCAAATTTTCAAATTCAATGTTTCTCAAATTAAATCTTTCCAAATCTTGACTTTCCAAACTCTAAATTCAAACATTTCTTAATTCAAACATTTCCTAAATCAAATATTTCTAAAATCAATTTTTTTTTCTTAAAATGGAAACTTTTCTAAAATAGAACTTTCCTAATTAGAAACTTTCCTAATTTGGAACTTTCCTAATTCGAAACTCTCTAAAATCAAGCTTTTCCAAAATCAAACATTTCTATTTCAATTGCATGTTTAAACCCTAGGTTGCCTAAGTCCTAGGAGGCCAAAACCAAAGTTCAACCCTGACCCTAAGTTAGAAAACTTCAGATCCCTTCTAAATCAAGATGATTTTACCCTAATTCAAGTTAAGATGATTTCAAAAGTTCAATTCAAAATTTTCAAATTAAGTTCAAGTTCTACTTCAAAAATTAATTTCAAATCAAAATTCAATTTCCAATCTTCCAATCAAAGTTCAAACAAGAACCTTTTCAAGTCAAACTTTCTAAGGGCTCAAAAGTGTCTTTGAAGTGAAACATGACCCCAAAAGTGTCTATTTTCAATCGGACCCCGAGTTTGAAATACGACTAACTTGATTTCCAACAAAAGGATACGTAGGCAACCTTTATAGGTGTGGTCACAACCTTTTTCAAAATTTTAATTCTCTTTTTCAAAATCAATATCTCTTCAAATTCTTTTTATGCACTTGCATATAATGCATCACGTCATCCATAAAGTGATGGCTTAAACCTCTTTCCAGAATTTTTTTCAAAGTGGATATAATTGGATATTAAATAATCGAAGAGTCTAAATGAGTGAACCTAGGGTAAAAAGACATGTAGGTACCGCAAGGGTGGGATAGGGTGATAGACTAGTGAATCTTCCTTATACATAACCAATCGGCAAACCTAGATTCACTGTTTTCAAAGACCAAAACAGAGTTAGTTTAAAAAATGGCTTAAATCTTTCCAAAGGTTTCCAAACAACCTATTTCCGTTAAAAACCCTCTCTTGAGGAAGTTTTCCAAAACCTTTTCACAAACTATAAGTTTAATCTTCAGATTGCACTTAGTTTTAGGTGACCTAACTTACCTTAACAAAGTTAGGTGGCAACTCCAAATTCTTTTCCAAAAGCCCTTATTCAAATTAAGTTTCAATTCAAACCTAGTGGAACTTGTTTTTCTAGGAGGATGAGTTCTAACGAGAGAGTATCTTGTGTTTCCCATATATCATCTCGATGGTGCAAAAAATCGGGGTGTGATAGTTGGCAACTCTACTGGGGATGCTTAGAGGGTTAGACCATTATCATGTCTCTTCACTCTTTATTTATCTAGAATCTTCGATTAATTTGTCCAATTCTATCCACTTCAAATTTATCAAAATCAAACTTTCAAAGTTGTTTTCAAAAAATGTCATCACTTGCAATCATTCTATCTTGCATTAAGTTTGTTATCAAGGTATTGACTTTTTGCATTTTATTTTGTCGATGGACCTTGTTCACATTTACTTTTATTGTCTATATAAACTGCCATGAATGACAGAATGGAATGGACAAGATGGATGGGAATTGTTGGGTCCTTTCTTTTGTTTTTTAAAATTTCACACACATATTGCACGTGCTGTTGCATTTGCATACTTGCATTATTACCTGGTTACTACCTTTCTAGTTAGAAGGGGAAATAGTATATTCATTGTGGGTGGATGCTGTGCCAGTTTCTTAGCCTACAGCCTTTTGATAGTTTCCTTGCTCGAACCACCAACCGATAATGGCACTACCTCGGGGAGTGTGCCTAGGTTTGAAGATCCAGGAATCGAGCCTTCTTAGGAAGCATTAATAAACCCTCAACCTCATGCTCATGTAGAAAGTCATGCATGGCCGAACATCTACCGGATTTAAGATATGCACGCCAATTTCAAAATCATGGATGTAAGCACCCCATTTTTG
Organism: Euryodendron excelsum; assembly: GCA_033060915.1. Classification (NCBI taxonomy): domain Eukaryota; kingdom Viridiplantae; phylum Streptophyta; class Magnoliopsida; order Ericales; family Pentaphylacaceae; genus Euryodendron; species Euryodendron excelsum. The sequence continues at coordinate 32,382,791 of CM065382.1, forward strand.
ACCGCTCGGCAGTCTACACTTCGTCCAGACTTGTTTTCAAATCATTCTGGGCATATTCCTATCGAAACCAACATTCTAAGTCCAAATCCTATCTGTCCATCGTTTTGCGGGCCTGTCAGGCCCAAATAGAGGTAAAATGACCAAAATGCCCTTAGGGGCATTGTCCTTTCCTTTCCAATCCCACTCTCGAGACAGTTTATTCCTCGAGACGGTTCCAATCCAGGCACGTCTCCTCGGAGACGGTAAGACCCCTTTCCAATCCCTCTCTCGAGACAGTTTATTCCTCGAGACGGTTTCAATCCAGGAGCGTCTCTTTGGAGACGATAAGGCCCCTTTCCAATCCCACTCTCGAGATAGTTTATTCCTCGAGATGGTTCCAATCCAGGCGCGTCTCTTCGGAGACGATAAGTCCCCTTTCCAATCCCACTCTCGAGATAGTTTATTCCTTGAGACAGTTCCAATCCAGGCATGTCTCCTTGGAGACGGTAAAACCCCTTTCCAATCCCTCTCTCGAGACAGTTTATTCCTCGAGACGGTAAGACCCCTTTTCAATCCCACTCTCGAGACAGTTTATTCCTCGAGACGGTTCCAATCCAGGCACATCTCCTCGGAGACGGTAAGACCCCTTTCCAATACCTCTCTCGAGACAGTTTATTCCTCGAGACGGTTCCAATCCAGGCGCGTCTCTTCGGAGACGATAAGTCCCCTTTCCAATCCCACTCTCGAGATAGTTTATTCCTTGAGACGGTTCCAATCTAGGCACGTCTCCTCGGAGACGGTAAAACCCCTTTCCAATCCCTCTCTCGAGACAGTTTATTCCTCGAGACGGTTCCAATCTTGGCACGTCTCTTCGGAGACGATAAGACCCATTTCCAATCCCTCTCTCGAGACAGTTTATTCCTTGAGACGCTCCGAGTAGCGAAACTACTCACAAAACCGTTAGAGTAGTTGAAATACTCACAAATAGGTCGATATAGGGAATTGCCAACAAACCCCTGTGTCACGACGACCGCCGTTAGAGTGGCGGAAACACTCAAAACCCAGGTCAACACTAGTGTCTGTTAGCCCACTTCGGTAAAAAATGACCAAACTGCCTTTTGGACCTTTTCCGAGACTTTTCGGTCAAGATGACCATTTTGCCCCTAGGCATCCGAACGCCTCGAAAACCACACCAGCTCTGGGTATCAAACCGGTAACCTCCTGAGAATACTTCTCATAGTATTCTCAATCCTCTTTTTACCTTTCCGAATCATTCTGAGTCAGTTTCGGCCAACCCGGTTCGAAATGACCGTTTTGCCCCTGGTGGGCCGGTCTTCTTTTCTGACCATGCCGGCTCTGGAAATCAAACCGGCAACCTTTGGGAACATTCTGAATAATGTTTTTAGATCCCAAGTCTTTTTTCGGGACAGTCCGAGTTTGTCCCGGCAGTTTTCCGATCCGATTGACCGTTTTGCCCTTAAAGGCCCGGTCAACCTTTCCGACACATTTTATCCTCACTTTTCAAGTCAAATACCTCCAGAACACTATTTTAAGTGTTCCTGCTCCTTTCCGGCCTTCCAGGTCATTCTTGGACTTTCCGAAGTCACTTCGAGTGAAGCCAGGTTAAAAATTGCATGGTAGTCACTAGTACAGGCGCCCAAATCTAGTCAAAGATACGTTGCTTGCCGACCTTAAACATTTTCTAATTGGCTGGCGCCACTAGTAGTGGCGTCAAGCCAAAAAATGGCCTGGCGCCATTCCTAGTGGCGCCAGTGTAAAAATTGGCCTGGCGCTACTGCAACAGGCGCCAGTATTGTCCAACCTCTATAAATACAGAGCCTCATTCAACGTGAAAGGGATCCGCAAATTCAACCTAAAAATCATATAATTCAATATACAGAGCTCGAGCACCTCCAAAACCCTAGCTTCCCTAGGTTTTCCAAACCCTAGCCACCCTACACAAACCTTAACCTCCTATACACTCGTACACACCCCCATACACTCACACACTAGCCTTCAACCATCATTTGAAGACTTGAAGAGCTGCAATTCAAAGCTTGAAGACAACTCTTGAAGACTGAAGGTGAAGATCAAGACGAGGACTGAAGACCGAAGAAAGCAAGGCGCGCAAAATAACAAGACATACGATAGGCTCCCTATTTAAATTTACGCACTTCTCCCCTCTCTCTTCTCTCTCCTAACCCACTTGGGTTTTCTCTATTTTAATCCCCCATCTCTTTCCCCCCCTTTCTTTGCATGCTTGAAACAAGGGGACTCCCGGTCCATGTGTAGGATTAGACTGTTGGAGAGTCACTGTGTCGGGGGCTTTCTTTTAGTCTAACCAGAGACTACGTGGGTCTGGCCCCCTTGATTATGTGGTGAAGCCTTGGCCTTGTATGTTCAAGACCCCAAATTGCATTATGCATATCATAGTCTTGCATCTTCCAAAATTCGTTTTCAAACTCATTTTCAAAACCGTTTTTAAACTTGTTTTCAAAATTGCATCAAAATCTCTTTTTCAAAAACTTGTTTTCAAAACCACAATTCTAGGGTGATTCTAGCCTTTCCATAGCTAGGGTTGCTTTAGGAAAGTGTTACATTCAAAGTGACCAATACGGTCCATATTTTCAAATCTTGTTGTTTTCAAAACCGCTTTCCTAAAGTGGTTCTAGCCCTCTTATGGTTAGAATTGCTTTAGGAAAGTGATATATTTTTATACCTTCTAAAAACTCTCTTTTCAAATCCCTCCTCTTAAAAATCTCTTTTCCAACATGCTTTCCAAAAAGCTCTCTTTTCAAAAATCTCTTCCTAAAAATCTTTTTCAATTCACTTTCCTAAAACTCTCCTTTCCAAAGTTGTTTTCTAAAAACTCTTTCCAAAAATCTATTTTTCAAAACTCCCTTTTTCAACTCCTTTCCAAAACTCTTTCTCCTACAAATTCACTTTCTAAAAACGCTTCCCAAAAATCTTTCCAAAATCTTCATTCTAGTAATTCCCCTCTAGGGTTTTCCTTCTAAAATCTATGTTTCCAAAAACATACTTTCCAAAACTCCTTCTCTTTAATCTTTTTCCCAAAACTCCCTCTTCAAATTCACTTTTCAAAAATTCCTCCCTAGGATTCCCTTCTAGAAAACCTTCGTTTCCAAAAACGCACTTTCCAAAAAACTTTTTCCTTAGAGCCCAAGTCAAGCCCTAGAACCCGCAATTAGGAAACCCTAATTTTCTTTCCAAAAATATGATTTTCAAACTTTGCCTCAAACCTAGGTTGCCAAAACCTCTTGTTTTTTACATCCAAACTATACACGTTTGCAAAACCTATTTTCTACGTCAAAACTATAATTTTTCAAAACTAGGGTTTCTAGAATCTCCCTTTCCAAATTCTTACCAAATCCTATCTTCCCTTTAGGAAACCAAATCAAATCTTCCCGTTTAGGAAACCAAATCCAATCCTCCGTTTTTGGAAACAAAATCAAACTTTCTCTTTTAGAAACCAAATCCAATCCCTTCCTAATCCAACTCTTTCCTAACTCAAATCTTTCTTAAACTTTCACTTTCCTAAATCTTAAGTTTCCAAAACTCGCACATAAAGATCTTTCCTAAATTTTAAAACTCAACTTTCAAATCTTTCCTAATTCAACCCTTTCCTAATCCTACCCTCTTTTCAAACCTTAACTTTTCAAACCTAAGTTTTCAAACTTTTTCCTAAACTCAAACCTTTCCTAATTTCAAGATTTTCTAAAACTCTCCAAACCTTAAATTTTTCAAATTTCAAATCTTTCCAAATTCAAAGCTTTCCAAGTTCAAAACTTTCTTAAGTTAAGACTTTCACAATCTAAAAACTTTCTAAATTCTAAACTTTCTTAAACTTCAAATCTTTCCAAATCTAAAATTTTCTAAACTCAAAACATTCTTATTTTCAAAACTTCCTTGTTTTCTAAACTTTTCCACTTTCAAGGCTTCCCTTTTTCAAAACATTCCAAAATTCAAAACTTCCTTAACTTGAAACTTTCCAAATTCTAAACCTTTCTTAATCAAAACTCTTCCTAATTCAAAACATTTCTAAATTCAACACTTTCCTATTTCAAAACCTTTCTTAAAACGAAACTTTCCTAAGTGTGACCTTTCCTATTTCAAAATTTTCCTAATTCAAAACTCTCCAAAAGTGAAACTTTCCTAAACCAGACCTTTCCTAATTCAAACCTTTCCTAAATCTAATCTTCCCTAATTTCCTAAACCTTCCAAGTCAAGTTAAATCTTTCCTAAGTCTCTTCTCTTTCATAAGTCTAGGTTTCCTAAAACCAAGTCTTTCCAAAATCAATCTTTCCAAAGCAAGTCCAATCTCCTCAATTTCAATTTTCAATCTCCTCTTCTAATTTCAAATCAAATTCAATTTCCAATTCAATCTCTTTCTTCCGATCCAACCTTCTATTTTCAATCGGACTCTTGTCTGAACTACGACTGACCTGATTCCCCCAAAGGGATACATAGGCAACCTTCATAGGTGCGGTCACAACACTTTTCAAACTTTCAATTCCACCCTCATGGGTGCGGTCTCCACTTTTTTTTCAAATCTCAAATTCCAATCTATTTTCAAACTTCCAATTTCAAATTTCTATTTTCAAATTTCTATTTCCAAATTTTCAAACTTTTCAATTTCAATTCCATCTTTTCAAATCTATTTTCAAATCAAATTCTTTTCAAATTTATTTCTAAATCTATTTTTCAATTCTCCTAATTTGCACTTGCATATCATGCATCATGTTAGTTTTCAAACATTGTTTCTATAAAGTGGATAGGATTGAACGATAGTTAGTCGAAGACTCTCATAGGTAAATCTAGGGTAGATTGACATGTAAGTACCGAAAGGGTGGGGTAGGGTGATGGCTTAGTGCGTCTTCCCTACACGTAACCAACCTCCGAATCTAGAATCACTGTTTTCAAAGACCAAAAGGAGTTATTTTTCTAAAAAGGGCTAAATATTTTTCAAAGGTTGCCAAACAACCCGTTTTCCTAAAAACGCTCTCTTGAGGAGATATTTTCAAAAGCGTTTTCCAAAACCCTAAGTGTAGTCTTCGGATTATGCTTAGTTTTTAGGTGACCTAACTCACTTTAATCAAGTTAGGTGGCGACTCTGAATCTTTTTCAAAAAGCCCTTTATTCAATTCTATTTTCAATTCAAACCTAGTCACACTCATTCTTGTAGGAGGGTGAGTTCTAACGAGAGAGTACAGCATTTTTCCCGCTTGTGTGAGTATTCCTCGAGTGCGAAAAATCTGGGTGCGACAATGGAGGAAAGGTCGACTATTCTTGTCTATTACTGCTATTATAATGCCTGTATAAATGTTTATCCACGCATGTTACTTTGTTAGGGATTTATACTAAATGACATACTTTGTGTAATAGCTTTAGTTTTTATTAATAAATTAATTATTCCATTTTAATGAGAATTTGTGTGAGCAATGTTTGCATTGCTTTATTTATTTAATGATTATGCATGCGTCTCTTATTCTATATAGTAGTTGATTTGGTGTGTAGAGTACGGCTTACACACGGGAGAGCAGATCATCGATTCTTATAAAATATAAGCTTATCGTTTACAGTCTTAGATGGAACTGGACATTATATCAGTAGGACTGTAGCACAAGGTTTTAATAGGTCTATTTTGACTCTGGAGAACGGTATATTTCTAACTCCTTACACTAGTACACTTTGTGTGTATTGAATAGGACCGTGTTAAGGTAATTGTTTTTATACTGACTGTACAAAATAATTAATATCTTATGATTATTATGAATGCTTATACTCTTAATCCTAATATAATAAATAGACACGTGCATGTATTTTTTATTGTTTTGATTCACAGAAGAGTGAGATTTTTTGTGGGTCAATAAACTCAGTGAGTTGGACAATAACGTTACGTGTATAGTAAATATTAATTGTTGATGGAATCCACATCCCGGTATAGGGATTGATGATACTCCATTGAGGAACCTTATAAGTTTTGATTATGTCAAACACTGCAGGTAGATTATGAATATGACATATCAAATAAGTTAAGTGGAAGGTCTCAAGGAATTAAATAAGTCTATTAAATTTAATTGTTAGTAATTTAATTTAATAGATGGATATCTGTAATCTTAACGTGGGGAGATAAATAAGCATTTAATAATATGGAGTTCGAAATATATTTCCTAGTATAACAGGGAGTACAATTATAATTCATTAGTGGTATAAATTATAATTTACGTAAATAGGGATTAATCCTGGTTGGATTGTGAATCCTTATTTGCATAGGAAGCCCTAGTTAGACTAATCCTATAGTTCCTGCTATAGCCTCTATATATATGCACTCTAAGAGTAGCTAGGATTACACTTGCTCATAATTGAGAGATACACATTTTTATGAGGAAAAGAAATCCTAGCAGTTGTGAACTCACTTTCTATGGAGTAAGGCGTATACGAGGGATACAACAGAAGTCCGAATGTTGAGTTTGAGCAATTGATTCTTGCTTGTCGCTACTGCTTGCTGTTCGAGATCGAAGTAAAAGGATTTCGAAGTTCATACCTGCTGCTATTCGGGACAAACCAGAGAGATTTCAAAGGTATGATTCTAATCACGTAGATTAGTTTTTGTTAATTAGATCAGATTTTTTGGTATTATATGTATGCATTATAGCCAGGTCATAAGAAAATTCGTTGTCCCTAGCAATTGGTATCAGAGCCTTGGTTGATACTGTATACGTATAATACATATCATGTTCTCCAAAAATCAGTTCCATGCATGCTTATGGTAGAATGTGGATTTGTGCTAACCTTTGTTTTGCAGCATTCTGTCTGGTTATTGCGGTCACATGAATGTATGTTGTGTGATTGTGTTTTTTACATGATTCTTAGATTGTGAACTTTGGTTTCAAGAGGTATAAAATCAAATGTAATAATTATTTTTTGAAGTAAGGGAACTCCACTGTTTTGGAGATTTTGATTTCTTGTATTTTGGAACTTTATTGTTTTGGAGATTTTGATTCCTTGTATTCTGTAACTCCACTATTATGGAGAATACAATCTGTTGTAATTGAAGAAGATGGAGGAATAGTAGCGGCGCAAGAACTGGGGCACAAAACTAGAAAAACCCTAAAGACGTGAGGAACAGTCCTAAGAACGTGATGCGGTATTTCGTTTAGGTTTCGGGGCAGGTCGATCCCCGTCATCAGGGGTGCTGCCCCCGAACCCC